>CM042382.1:10145713-10168213 GCA_023634145.1 Thymallus thymallus
TTAATAATTTTGTTTTAAGCCTTTCCCAAACCATAGCCCTAACTGGCTATGGCTAACTGTTCACTTTAAGGTATGGAACACGTGTTTATAATGTTTACATATCTGACATCACTCATCCCATATGTATATACTGTATTCTATCACAGTAATTTAAACAATGTTTACATATCTTGTTCTCCCCATCTCATTTGTATATACTGTATTCAATACTCTTCTACTGTATCTTAGTCCATGCAGTTAGTCGTTATGTACAGTTAAAGTCGGAAGTTTACATAAACCTTTTTCACAATTCCTGACATTTAATCCTAGTAATAATTCCCTGTCTTAGGTCAGTTAGGATCACCACTTTATTCTAATAATGTGAACCATCTTTACACACACCTGCTCCCCATTGTTTTGCACACCTGGACTTCATCATTACCTTGATTACTTCCCCTTTATTTAGCCCTGAGTAGACTCAGTCTTCAGGGAGTATTAGTTTTTATTTACGTCGTTCAGTATGCTTCGCTTGTTTTAATTATCTTCATGTTTCTTATTATTAAACGTGCTTCCTGCTTCCTGACTACCTGCGTGTACCTTACATACCTATACATAACACTTTGAGTTGTTTCTGTTTTAACCCTGTAAACAAGCGGAATTATTGCGTCATCCATACATCACATTTTCTAAGGGAAACTATGAGATCTTGTTGTGGTGTCAACCTTCACCGCACAGATGCACACACTAACGCACCCACCCACACACACACACACACACACACACACACACACACACACACACACACACACACACACACACACACACACACACACACACACACACACACACACACACACACACACACACACACCCATCATCCATCCATCCATCCATCCATCCATCCATCCATCCATCCATCCATCCATCCATCCATCCATCCATCCATCCATCCATCCATCCATCCATCCATCCATCCATCCATCCATCCATCCATCCATCCATCCATCCATCCATCCATCCATCCATCCATCCACCCATCCTTCCATCCATCCAGGCTAGGGTGTCAAGGGGGACAGAGAGGGCCATGGTGTGCACTATGCAGACAAGGAGGATGTTTTCTGTGATTCATCTTTCCTGTTGCTGAGACAAAATGAATGAGACACACACTGTCACATGAAACTGGACCTAAAGGCTATGGACCCCTACACTCATACCCTGAATTAAAGGCTATGGACCCCTACACTCATACCCTGACCTAAAGGCTATGGACCCCTACACTCCTACCCTGACCTAAAGGCTATGGACCCCTACACTCCTAACCTGACCTAAAGGCTATGGACCCCTACACTCCTAACCTGGTATAAAGGCTATGGACCCCTACACTCCTACCCTGGCCTAAAGGCTATGGACCCCTACACTCCTACCCTGGCCTAAAGGCTATGGACCCCTACACTCCTAACCTGGTATAAAGGCTATGGACCCCTACACTCCTACCCTGGCCTAAAGGCTATGGACCCCTACACTCCTACCCTGGCCTAAAGGCTATGGACCCCTACACTCGTACCCTGGACTAAAGGCTATGGACCCCTACACTCCTACCCTGGCCTAAAGGCTATGGACCCCTACACTCCTACCCTGGCCTAAAGGCTATGGACCCCTACACTCGTACCCTGGACTAAAGGCTATGGACCCCTACACTCCTACCCTGGCCTAAAGGCTATGGACCCCTACACTCCTATCCTGGCCTAAAGGCTATGGCTCCCTACACTTCTACTCTGGCCTAAAGGCTATGGACCCCTACACTCCTACCCTGGCCTAAAGGCTATGGACCCCTACACTCCTAACCTGACCTAAAGGCTATGGACCCCTACACTCCTAACCTGACCTAAAGGCTATGGACCCCTACACTCGTATCCTGGACTAAAGGCTATGGACCCCTACACTCCTACCCTGGCCTAAAGGCTATGGACCCCTACACTCCTACCCTGGTATAAAGGCTATGGACCCCTACACTCCTACCCTGGTATAAAGGCTATGGACCCCTACACTCCTACCCTGGTATAAAGGCTATGGACCCCTACACTCCTATCCTGGCCTAAAGGCTATGGACCCCTACACTCCTACTCTGGCCTAAAGGCTATGGACCCCTACACTCCTAACCTGGCCTAAAAGCTATGGACCCCTACACTCCTACCCTGACCTAAAGGCTATGGACCCCTACACTCGTACCCTGACCTAAAGGCTATGGACCCCTACACTCGTACCCTGACCTAAAGGCTATGGACCCCTACACTCCTACCCTGGCCTAAAGGCTATGGACCCCTACACTCCTACCCTGGCCTAAAGGCTATGGACCCCTACACTCCTAACCTGACCTAAAGGCTATGGACCCCTACACTCCTACCCTGGCCTAAAGGCTATGGACCCCTACACTCCTACCCTGGCCTAAAGGCTATGGACCCCTACACTCCTAACCTGACCTAAAGGCTATGGACCCCTACACTCCTACCCTGACCTAAAGGCTATGGACCCCTACACTCCTACCCTGGCCTAAAGGCTATGGACCCCTACACTCCTACCCTGGCCTAAAGGCTATGGACCCCTACACTCCTAACCTGACCATTTGTTAGCCATTCTTTGAGAAATCACCTAGTTGAGTACAGTCAAATAGAATAGAATAGAGCTCCTGACCTCCTCTCCCTCCCTGCTCTATGATGATGAACGATAGGCCAGAGACTGTGTGTGTGTGTGTGTGTGTGTGTGTGTATGTGTGTGTGTGTGTGTGTGTGTGTGTGTGTGTGTGTGTGTGTGTGTGTGTGTGTGTGTGTGTGTGTGTGTGTGTGTGTGTGTGTGTGTGTGTGTGTGTGTGTGTGTGTGTGTGTGTGTGTGTGTGTGTGTGTGTGTGTGTGTGTGTGTGTGTGTGTGTGTGTGTGAATTCACTGTGTATGTAATGAGAACCCCTTTTGGCCTATCTCTGAAATATGAAACTGCTCTCAGCAGCACAATATTACAGCGATATTACTGCAATCAGATGTTAATTGAATTAGGTATACGTGTCTCTGTGTGCTCACTGAACTGTGTGTGTGTGAGAGAGAGATAGAGAGAGGGGGAGGGGGGGGGGGAGAAAGAGTGAAGTGGGGGTGGGGGGTTGTGTAGAGGGTTTGTGTGAGTAGCTAGTTGAAGGTTGCTGTAACTTGGGCCAATGTATCACAGTAGCAATTACATTTGATGCGTGACAGAGGGTGTCAACCCCCTCTATAGTAATGTCTGTTTTCTAACAAACAAAACTAAAAACAACCCCTGAGATGCTCCCAAGTCTGGCTGCCTAAATGCCAATGTTACCTAATAGTGCTGGTACTTTGTTAAAACACTGGAGAAAATACTGTGTGTAACAGGCATTCCTCTCTTCATATGTTTGTGTGTGTTTCTGTTTGTGTGTGTGTGTGTATATGTCTGCGCATGTGTGTCTGTGTGTGTGTGTGTGTGTGTGTGTGTGTGTGTGTGTGTGTGTGTATGTGTGTGTGTGTCTGAATCCTTTTGTCAGTCTATCTGTGTGCTTGGGTGTGTGACTGTCTGTATGTATGTTTGTGTCGCTTTGTGTGAGTGTGTAACTGTCCCTGTGTGTGTGTGTGTTTGTCTGTGTGTGTCTGTGTGTGTGACTCGCTCTCTCCCTGAGTTGAATTAGAGAAGCCGGACCTTTTCCTTAATTGCTTGGTTTGGATTCTGTCTCTCTTCATTTTATGGGCTGATGCAATGGATGCAGACTCCCAATTGTCTCTGGCACACACACTCACTTCACCTGACAGTTCTAACGAACCGCCTAACACACACGCTCGCATGCTCACAGACAAACACACACACACACACCATCTGTCATCTATCTGTCTAGATTTTGCCCTCAGAACAGCCTCAGTTCCCTGTTCCACAGGGATGCTAGCCAATGTTGACTCCAATGCCCACAGTTGTGTCAAGTTGTCTGGATATCCTTTGGGTGGTAGGCCATTGTTTATACACGCAGGAAACTGTTGAGCAGTGTTGCAGTTCTTGACACAATCCAGTGTACCTGGCACATACTACCAGGGCCTAAAATTAACACCCGCCACCTGCCAAATGTGGGTAGATTTTGGCACTGCCGGGTAAGATGTCTATTTTCACCAGCGGGTGGTCAGGGCTCCACTCCACAGTAAAATAAATACCTCTGCAATAAACGCCTCTGTGCGCACGTGAAGAGTGGAGCGAAAGATTCATTTTTAGAAGCGCTGTGCACAGGCATAAAAATTGGTCTGATTTCCTTGAAACTAAAGTCTACTGAAGTGAGACTTTGTCCTGTGTTTCTATGACTATTTATATAGTTTTGTTCACAAGCTAGTCAGACTTAACAAGTGAAATCAATAAGGGATCATAGCTTTCACCTGGATTCATTTGGTCAGTCTATTTCATAGAAAGAGCAGGTGTTCTTAATGTTTTGTATACTCAGTGTATATCATAACTTCAATATTCTGTTGAGGAATTGAAGAACTATTAATAACAGTATTTCCAATCAGGAGTAAACTAATTCCTATTTTTGATCAGAATCAGCTGTGTCTGTATGACCTTTTGAAATCTGCTATAGCTCTCGTCTGTCCTTCAAGCAAAGTCACTCACAGTAAAGACTAATGTAATATCTACCAGAAGGCTGTGTCCCCATGCATGGCTATCCATGGTAACATGGTGATGGAAGCAGACTATAAGAGCCTCTGCCTGCCTGCCTGCCTGCCTGCCTGCCTGCCTGCCTGCCTGCCTGCCTGCCTGCCTGCCTGCCTGCCTGCCTGCCTGCCTGCCTGCCTGCCTGTCTGCCGTCACAATTGCTATGAGACAGGACCCGAGGTGCAGAGCTGTGGTGCAAAAACATTCCTTTATTCCGATAAGAGTAATCCCAAAACCAAACAAAGAAGAGACAGCGACCATGAACCGGCGTGAGAAAAAAAATAAAAAAAGGAACACACACAAAAACCAAAAAACACAGGTGGGAATACTGAAATTAAATAGGCTCCAGAAGCGAATTCACCAGTCATTTTCTGTGTTCAGGTTCACTCAAACATCGTTTTAAGCTATTGACAGTTACAGCTGATTTCTGGATTGTATATTGATTCCCTCTCCTTAAATATGTCATCTAATCTATTTGTTTTAGTCTCTGATATCAGGGCATAAAAATTAAAATCTGTCTCCTGAATTAGCCTAGTGCGCATGTGCTAGTGTCCCCTGGGTAAACTAACTGGTTAGCGTCCTCATTGTAAACTTCATAAATACTGTACCCTCATCTTCAATACTCCTTCGCTAGTTACACAATATTGTGACCAAGACATTTGCTGGAAGGAAAGGTGAAAATAATGTATTGTTTTATTGTTTTCTTGAATAGTTATGACTTGGTTTGAGATATCTGGCGAAGGATATCATTGCTACTTAATTCGTATCCAAGTTCAGTTTTGAGATCCACTGGCGTCATTGACGTAAGGTTAGCTGGATGTTTCGACTGATCTTGGAACTGTGCTAATGGACAGCCTCTCCCTGCTTGGCTTGGGATATGTAGTGATTTCGCCAACACAGCCAGATACAGTGGGGAGAACAAGTATTTGATACACTGCCAATTTTGCAGATTTTCCTACTTACAAAGCATGTAGAGGTCTGTAATTTTTATCATAGGTACACTTCAACTGTGAGAGACGGAATCTAAAACAAAAATCCAGAAAATCACATTGTATGATTTTTAAATAATTAATTTGCATTTTATTGCATGACATAAGTATTTGATCACCTACCAACCAGTAAGAATTCCGGCTCTCACAGACCTGTTAGTTTTTCTTTAAGAAGCCCTCCTGTTCTCCACTCATTACCTGTATTAACTGCACCTGTTTGAACTCGTTACCTGTATAAAAGACACCTGTCCACACACTCAATCAAACAGACTCCAACCTCTCCACAATGGCCAAGACCAGAGAGCTGTGTAAGGACATCAGGGATAAAATTGTAGACCTGCACAAGGCTGGGATGGGCTACAGGACAATAGGCAAGCAGCTTGGTGAGAAGGCAACAACTGTTGGCGCAATTATTAGAAAATGGAAGAAGTTCAAGATGATGGTCAATCTCCCTCGGTCTGGGGCACCATGCAAGATCTCACCTCGTGGGGCATCAATGATCATGAGGAAGGTGAGGGATCAGCCCAGAACTACACGGCAGGACCTGGTCAATGACCTGAAGAGAGCTGGGACCACAGTCTCAAAGAAAACCATTAGTAACACACTACGCCGTCATGGATTAAAATCCTGCAGCGCACGCAAGATCCCCCTGCTCAAGCCAGCGCATGTCCAGGCCCGTCTGAAGTTTGCCAATGACCATCTGGATGATCCAGAGGAGGAATGGGAGAAGGTCATGTGGTCTGATGAGACAAAAATAGAGCTTTTTGGTCTAAACTCCACTCGCCGTGTTTGGAGGAAGAAGAAGGATGAGTACAACCCCAAGAACACCATCCCAACCGTGAAGCATGGAGGTGGAAACATCATTCTTTGGGGATGCTTTTCTGCAAAGGGGACAGGACGACTGCACCGTATTGAGGGGAGGATGGATGGGGCCATGTATCGCGAGATCTTGGCCAACAACCTCCTTCCCTCAGTAAGAGCATTGAAGATGGGTTGTGGCTGGGTCTTCCAGCATGACAATGACCCGAAACACACAGCCAGGGCAACTAAGGAGTGGCTCCGTAAGAAGCATCTCAAGGTCCTGGAGTGGCCTAACCCAATAGAAAATCTTTGGAGGGAGCTGAAAGTCCGTATTGTCCAGCGACAGCCCCGAAACGCGAAGGATCTGGAGAAGGTCTGTATGGAGGAGTGGGCCAAAATCCCTGCTGCAGTGTGTGCAAACCTGGTCAAGAACTACAGGAAACGTTTGATCTCTGTAATTGCAAACAAAGGTTTCTGTACCAAATATTAAGTTCTGCTTTTCTGATGTATCAAATACTTATGTCATGCAATAAAATACAAATTAATTACTTAAAAATCATACAATGTGATTTTCTGGATTTTTGTTTTAGATTCCGTCACTCACAGTTGAAGTGTACCTATGATAAAAAATTACAGACTTCTACATGCTTTGTAAGTGGGAAAACCTGCAAAATCGGCAGTGTATCAAATACTTGTTCTCCCCACTGTATGTACACAGTCTACACCAACTGACTATTATATTTGTTGATTAAATCAGACTTTTATTATAATGAGTAATCCAGGAATGTCACAAATTCATTGACACAAGAAAACTCAAGAAAATTGCAACTTGCAATGACTACAATGAATGGCTAAATTACTTCTGGACACTAAGGGTCCGAGGAACTCCTCCTCCTCACCACTCCATTGCTCCTGAATTTGTAGAGTTTTAACCACAAACATTTGTGAATAATCACCAGCAGTGTAAATAAAATAATATGCCAACATTACTGGACTAACAAACTGGCTGACTAACCTTGTCAGGAACATCAGTATCCCCTAGCCTTGGGTAGAAGCAGGAGATCATTTCATCTTCTTTATTCTGTGCCGAACACATTTAGTCAGTGAGTCTAAATTATTAACTTTAGCTGCTGGCTGAACGATTACATTAACCTAGCTAACAATTTAGACTCACTGACTAAATGTGTCAGTGAGCTAGCTATCTAGCTATCTAGCTATCTAGACTACTAAAGATAACGTCCGTAGTTTTGTTAGCTAACGTTATAGATTAGATCATTCTAGCTAATTTTAGAGGATGATTCAACTGTTTCTAATAACTGATTTTATTAAAACACAGCTAGTTTTCCATGAAAATGTGTGTTCGCTCTCTCATGAGGCAGGCAACCAGGGAGGCAGGACAGGGGCATGAGCAAAGACAGAAGCCAAGTACAGAGTCAAACAACGAGGTGCTGGTGCAGCCAAACATAGTTGTTGAGGGGTGTGGTTTATGAGGCTCTGTAGGCTATAGCTTGGAGACCATTGTGACTGACAAGTAAATCCACCTGTCGAGCATGGCGGTTACCGTGTGAAATCCCAGGGACAGGGTTTTATTCACTAGACAAAACAGAGGCAAATGAGATGAAATTGAGGGAGGTACTATGTCAACTTCTCCAATAAGAAATGCCTGCTTTCTTTCCAGTTGCAAAACGTTTTTCTAAGTTTTTCTATGACGTGAGCTAATGACTATATCTGGTAAACGCGTTCAGTGCTGCTACATTGAAATGCACTGGGGCAAATGCTGTCTCGCCACACATTTTCCGGCGGCTCTGACAAACACACACACACACACCCCTTCTCTCCCTGACGCTCTAATTGTCATGTATACAGCCTCGCAGACTGGATTTAGTGTCACTCTGTCCCTAATTCAATTGAAATCCAGAATGAAGGTGGGAGGAAGGAGGGGTGAAAAGACAGAGAAAGGGAAATCAAAATGAAACCAATCTTTCTTCAGTGTGCAGTAGAATGGCCCGGTGCAGTTGAATAATGCATGGGGGAGATAGATAGGTCTGCATGGTAAAGTGAGGCTGAGGACGCCTTAGTTAAGACCAGTTTATATGCTGATGGGGGAGATTGATAGGTCTGCATGGTAAAGTGAGGCTGAGGACGCCTTAGTTAAGACTAGTGTATATGCTGATGGTGAGATAGTTAGGTCTGCATGGTAAAGTGAGGCTGAGGACGCCTTAATTAAGACCAGTGTATATGCTGATGGTGAGATAGTTAGGTCTGCATGGTAAAGTGAGGCTGAGGACGCCTTAGTTAAGACCAGTGTATATGCTGATGGTGAGATAGTTAGGTCTGCATGGTAAAGTGAGGCTGAGGACGCCTTAGTTAAGACCAGTTTATATGCTGATGCACTGTTCTCCATTTACTGTGGAGAACACTAAAATACATCATTTTACTGCGGAGGACACTAAAACACATCATTTTATCCCTCTGTCTTGCTCGCTTGGCCTCTCATAGTTCTCTCTCTCTCTCTCTCTCTCTCTCTCTCTCTCTCTCTCTCTCTCACACGTGTCCCCTTCCTCTTAACTCTCTCTTTCTATATCTACCCCTCTCTCTCTAACTGTATCTACCTCTCTCTATATATATCTATCTATCTACCTCTCTCTCTATATCTATAGCTACCTCTCTCTCTCTATCTATATCTACCCCTCTCTCTATCTATATCTACCCCTCTCTCTATATCTATATCTGCCTCTCTCTATCTATATCTACCTCTCTATCTATATCTACCCCTCTCTCTATCTATATCTACCCCTCTCTCTCTATCTATATATGCCTATCTCTATCTATATCTACCTCTCTATCTATATCTACCCCTCTCTCTATCAATATCTACCTCTCTCTCTCTATCTATATCTACCCCTCTGTCTATCTATCTATATCTACCTCTCTCTATATATCTATAGCTACCTCTCTCTCTCTATCTATATCTACCCCTCTCTCTATCTATATCTACCCCTCTCTCTATATCTATATCTACCTCTCTCTATCTATCTATATCTGCCTCTCTCTATCTATATCTACCTCTCTATCTATATCTACCCCTCTCTCTATCAATATCTACCTCTCTCTCTCTATCTATATCTACCTCTCTCTATCTATCTATATCTACCTCTCCCTCTCTATCTCTATCTACCTCTCTCTCTCTATATCTGCCTCTCTCTATCTATATCTACCTCTCTATCTATATCTACCTCTCTCTCTCTCTCTATCTATATCTACCTCTCTCTCTCTATCTATATCTACCCCTCTCTATCTATCTATATCTACCTCTCTCTATCTATCTATATCTACCTCTCTCTCTCTATCTATATCTACCTCTCTCTCTCTATCTATATCTACCTCTCTCTATCTATATCAACCCCTCTCTCTTTATCTATATCTGCCTCTCTCTCTCTATCTATATCTACCTCTCTATCTATATCTACCCCTCTCTATCTATCTATATCTACCTCTCTCTATCTATCTATATCTACCTCTCTCTATCTATCTATATCTACCTCTCTCTCTCTATCTATATCTACCTCTCTCTATCTATATCTACCTCTCTATCTATATCTACCCCTCTCTCTCTATCTATATCAACCCCTCTCTCTTTATCTATATCTGCCTCTCTCTCTCTATCTATATCTACCTCTCTATCTATATCTACCCCTCTCTCTATCTATCTATATCTACCTCTCTCTATCTATCTATATCTACCTCTCTCTCTCTATCTATATCTACCTCTCTCTATCTATATCTACCTCTCTCTCTATATCTACCCCTCTCTCTCTATCTATATCAACCCCTCTCTCTTTATCTATATCTGCCTCTCTCTCTCTATCTATATCTACCTCTCTATCTATATCTACCCCTCTCTCTCTATCTATATCTACCTCTCTATCTATATCTACCCCTCTCTCTCTATCTATATCTACCCCTCTCTCTCTCTATCTATATCTACCCCTCTCTCTCTATCTATATCTACCCCTCTCTCTCTATCTATATCAACCCCTGTATCTCTATCTATATATACCCCTCTCTATATCTATATCTACCCCTCTTTCTCTACCTTTATCAACCTCTCTCTATCTATATCAATCCCTCTCTCTATCTATATCTACCCCTCTCTCTATCTATATATACCCCTCTCTCTCTATCTATATCTACCCCTCTCTCTCTATCTACCCCCTCTCTCTCTTTCTATACTGTATCTACCCCCCTCTCTCTCTTTCTGTACTGTATCTACCCCTCTCTCTCTATCTACCCCCTCTCTCTCTTTCTGTACGGTATCTACCCCCCTCTCTCTCTTTCTGTACTGTATCTACCCCTCTCTCTCTCTCTTTATATCTACCCCCCTTCTCTCTTTCTATAGAGTGATGGATTGAAGTTGGATAGATTTGGGAGAGAGAGATAGATGGAGAGAGAGAGGTTGGAGAGAGAGAAAGAGGTGTGGGACAGATATGGATGGGAGATAGTTGGAGAGAGAGAACGAGGTGGGAGAAAGGGAGAAAGAGTTCGGTGAGAGAGAGATGGATGGGGAGAGCAATGGAAAGAGAGAGAGATAGATATAGAGAGATGGATGGGAGAGAGATAGGTGGAAGAGAGAAAAAGACAGAGATGGAGATAGTTGCATTTCTATAATAATAGCTCTCCATGTATAGTTAATGTTCTTCACAGTGAGGTGATGTCATAACTAAATGGAGAAGGAGAGGAGGACAGGAGAGAAGAGGAGAAGAGATGAGAATGGAGGACGAGAGAGGATGAGAGAGGATGAGAGGATGAGAGAGGATGAGAGGAAGAGAGAGGATGAGAGAGGATGAGAGAGGATGAGAGGATGAGAAGATGAAAGAGGATGAGAGAGGAGAAAGAAGAGATGTGCACCTGCCACAGCAGTGTGTATATCTGTTTTTTTTTTAAGCCAAAGCCCACAAGGCAGGTAGCTAAGCTGTCCTGTCCTTACTAACCAGACAGAGCAGTTCAAGGAAAGCCTGCACCTGCCTCATACTGCATAGGTCCCCACAGACCCAAAGAGACCAGTCACTACTGCCTCTCTAACCCTTACCCTGTCCTGTATCTCCCCAGACACTGCCTCCACCCACATGCCCCTCTCGGTCCCTAGATAACTAACCATGAGTCTACCACCATTATGCCTCCCTAGCTCTGACCCTATGCCCTACCACACCTGCCCCTAATTCACCAGACCTCTTCAATTTCCTTCTGCCTCCTTCACTCTTAACTGTAATTCTGCTCATCTCTCCCCGTGCTCCCCATATCTTCTCTCCCAAAGGCCCATGGCATCCTCCTGTTATCATCCCTCCTCTCTAAACCAGGGATTATATACTGTACATCACAGTGGAGAGGAGTCCTAACAGACTGTGTGTTAGACTATCTGTAGTGTGGTGTTTTACAAGCAGGAGTGCAGTGGAATAAATAATTACTCTCCAACCGAGCGAGAGACAGAGAGAGGAGAGAAAGAGAGAGAGAGGGAGGGGGGGTACAGAGACAGCGAGAGGAGAGAAAGAGAGAGAGAGGGAGGGGGGGTACAGAGACAGCGAGAGCGAGAGACAGAGAGAGGAGAGAAAGAGAGAGAGAGGGAGGGGGGGTACAGAGACAGCGAGAGGAGAGAAAGAGAGAGAGAGGGAGGGGGGGTACAGAGACAGCGAGAGGAGAGAAAGAGAGAGAGAGGGAGGGGTGTACAGAGACAGCGAGAGCGAGAGAGACAGCGAGAGGGAGGGGGGGGGGTACAGAGACAGCGAGAGACAGAGGGACAGAGAGAGGGAGGGGGGGTACAGAGACAGCGAGAGGAGAGACAGAGAGAGGGGGGGGTACAGAGACAGAGAGAGGGAGGGGGGGGGGGGTACAGAGACAGAGAGAGGGAGGGGGGGGGGTACAGAGACAGAGAGAGGGAGGGGGGGGGGGTACAGAGACAGCGAGAGACAGAGAGACAGCGAGAGGGAGGGGGGGGGGGGGAGGGAGGGTACAGGGACAGCGAGTGCTTCCAGCTTGATTTGATTGTGTTCATTGACTGAAGTGTGATTATGCTTTATGGCAACAATTTAAAGATAAACACAGAAAGTCAATTTGCAGGAATAGTGTCTCATTGTTTAGATTCTCTGCTCTGTAGAGACTTTTGAGTTTTAATGAGTCTTTATTCCATTAAATGGACCTGCAGAGCTTCAAGACTACACACCCAGTAAACAAAAGTAACAGCAAGAGAGAGTGTGTGAGATAATGAGAGAAGATGTGGGTAAATGTAATACCTAAAGACATAATTTCTCCTCTCCTTCATCTGGATTGATGTGAAAACACAATGTGAAGGATGTCTACAGAGAGCTGTCCTTTCACCGCCCTCGCTCTATCACCTCGGTGCAGATGAAGGTTAGGAGACGAGGAAAGGAGATGGAGAGGAAGCTACTTTAGAACATTAAGATGCAGCCTCTCTGTTGTTTTTTTTTTTTACACAGGGGCAGTATCAGTAGAATTAGGGCCTGATTATCATGCCTCATTTACACACACACACACACACACACACACACACACACACACACACACACATACTGTTGATAGACGCTGTGTACTTGGTGCTCTCAATCACCAGACATTAATGAAAGGGAGAGTGTAATTAGTGTCATTAAGGGAGAAATAAGAGGTTTCTTTAGAGGGATGGGACGGAGACAAACAACAACACATCTCTTTACTCTAGGCTCTCATTCATATGTAGACACACACACATACTGTACATTTACACACAATACCCTATAGCGATAAAGTGATTTTTTTAGTTTTTGGAAATTGTAGCAAAATCATTGAAAATGAAATACAGAAATGTCAAATTTTCATCAGTATTCACACCCGAGTCAATACTTTATAGAAGCACCTTTGGCGGCGTATACAGCTTTGAGTCGTCTTGGGTGTGTGTCTATTAGCTTTGCGCATCTGGATTTTCTCCCATTCTTCCTTGCAGATTTTCTCAAGCTCTGTTAAATTAGATGGGGAGTGGCGGTGAACAGCAATCTTCAAGTCTTTACACAGATTTTCAATGGGATTAAAGTCTGGGCTTTGGCTGGGCCATTCAAGGACTTTTACATTCTTGTTTTAAAGCCATTCCAGCATTGCTTTGACTGTATGCTTAGGGTTATTGTATCTTCGCCCCAGTCTAAGGCCATTTACACTCTGAAGCAGGTTCTCATCAAGGATTTGACTGTATTTGGCTCAATTTCTTGTTCCCTCTATCCTTACCAGTCTCCCAGTCCTTGCCGCTGAAAAGCATCCCCATAGCATGATGCTGCCACCACATGCTTCACAATAGGGATGGTGTTAGACAGGTGATGAGCTGTGCCTGGTTTTCTCCAAATATAGCTATTTGTATTCAGGCCAAAGAGTTACATTTCAGACCACAAATTATTTTTCCTTATGCTCTGAGTCTTTCATGTGCCTTTTTGAAAACTCTAGGCGTGCTGTCATGTGCCTTTTTCTCAGGAGTGGCTTCCGTCAGGCCACTCTCCCATAAGATCAGATTGGTAAAGTGCTGTAGAGACTGTTTTCCTTTTCCTTCCTTCTGGCATCTCAACCAATGAACCCCGTTGTTCTGTCAGAGCGGTAATTGGTGCAAAGTGTGCAAACTGTCATTAAGGTAAAGGGTGGCTATTTGAAGATTCTCAAATATAAAATATATTTTTTTGATTACTACATGATTCCATACGTGTTATTTTATAGTTTTGATGTCTTCACTATTATTCTACAATGTAGAAAACAGTTAAAATAAACGAAAACCCTTGAATGAGTAGTTGTTCTAAAACTGTTCCTTGGACTTCATGGTATAGTTTCTGCTCTGACATGCACTGTCAACTGTGGGACCTTATGTAGACAGGTGTGTTTCTTTCTAAATTAAGTCTAAACCATTGACATGGCCACAGGTGTACTTAGCAAAGGGGTGTGAATACTTAATACGTAAATTAGATATTTATGTATTTCATTTTCAATAAATTAGCAAAAAAATGTGTTTCTAATTAATCCATTTTGAATTCAGGCTATAACACAACAAAATGTTGAAAAGGTCAAGAGTTAAGTCAGGTTTTTCAATCAATACATCCCGTCACTACAAAAATACAGGCGTCCTTTCTAGCTCACTTGCCAGAGAGGATGATGTCAATGGTGACTTTAAAACAGTTACATTGTTTAATGGCTGTCATAGGAGAAAACTGAGGGTGGATCTACAACATTGCTCCACAATACTGACCTAAATGACAGAATGAAAAGAAGGAAGCTTGTACAGAATAAATTATTCCAAAACATGCATCCTGTTTGCAATAAAGCACTAAATAAAATCTGCAAAAAAATTGGCAAGGAAATTAACTTTATGTCCTGAATACAAAGTGTTATGTTTGGGGCAAATCCAACACAAAACATTACTATGTACCACTCTTCATATTTTCAAGCATGGTGGTGGCTGCATCAAGTTATGGGTATGCTTGTCATCGACAAGGACTATGGAGATTTTTAGGATAAGAACTAACAAATTAGGGCTACACTCAGGCGAAAACCTGGTTCTGTCTGCTTTCCAACAGACACCAGTAGACAAATGAATCTTTCAGCAGGACAATAACCTAAAACACAAGGCCAAATATACACTGGAGTTGCTTACCAAGGCGATATTGAATGTTCCTGAATGGCCTGGTTACAGTTTTGACTTAAATCGGCTTTAAAATCTATGGCAAGACCTGAAAATAGCTGTCTAGCAATGATCAACAACCAACTAGATGTTTCTAAAAGTATTGCAAATATTGTACAATCCATGTGTGCAAAGCTCTTAGAGACATACTAAGAAAGACAAACACTTCTAATCGCTGCTAAACGTTATTCTAATTATTCTAATTGACTATGTAAATTAGATATTTCTGTATTTTATTTTCAATACCTTTGAAAATATTTCTAAAAACATGATTTCACTTTGTCATTATGGGGTATTGTGTAGATGTGTAGATTTTGAATTCAGGCTGTAACATAACAAAATGTGGAATAAGTCAATGGGTATGACTACTTTAGTGAAGGCACTATACATACACAAACACAGTTTGCTTGATCAGGATCTTAGACTAATGAGAGGAAAGGGACAGGTGCTGATTTTGTCTCTGCTGGCAGGATTCAATCAAACATGCAATAGAGAAACTCATTATTATTTATTGGCTGAAAAAGCACATTGTGTATCTGTGTGTGTATCTGTGTGTATTTGTGTTCCTGACTGTGTGTGTGTGTGTGTGTCTGTGTGTGTGTGTGTGTGTTTGTATTTCAAAGCGTCAGAGTGTCTCCTAGTTTTTCCTTGGCCCTGGCGACCCCAGCAGCCCCATATGCCCCTATGTGTGTTCTCTCAGTAAGAGCTGTGCTGATTGGCTCCTCAAGGTTCCGTCAATTCTTCAGCTTTCAGGCCTGGAGGGTATCTGTGGCTGGATGTTAACCCTGGGTTACTGAAGGGCTTTTTGCGACGCAGCTGCGCTTCCCGTCTCCGTCTTCCCCCGTCGGGCTCTAGATAAAACGGAACACACACACACACACACACACACACACAGTGTTGTTACTTGTGTTCTGGTGTAGTAAGTTGCTGCTAGGCTGATTTCCTCTCTGTGCATGAGAGTAGAAATATGCTGCTGCATTTTACAGCACAAATGATGAGTTCCTCTTTGTGCCAGCATGAAGAACGACCATATGAAACACTATAAGGACACACTCTCTAAAAGACAGAGAAACACACACTTACTGGATGTCGAGCAGTGTAAATGACCTACTACTCCACTGTAAATGTCATTCTCAACACCCACACACACACACACACACACACACACACACACACACACACACACACACACACACACACACACACACACACACACACACACACACACACACACATACACACACACACACACACACACACAGACGTAGGATCTTAATTCTTACAGTTTTTTCCAATTCCTAACACACAATTTTGCAAACTAGTCTGGTTTTATCAAAATACTTAACACAATTCACAAAACCACACACCCAAACTGCAAAATACCTCATATATCCTGCAAAATGAAACTACACATAGCATTATCAAAATCAAACTTTTGCACGAAATGGCACACACTTCATTCATATTACCAGATTTTTGTCTAACCAACTACACACTGTTGGGCATAATGAAAAGCACCCTCATCTTTAGTATGCTTTGCCATAATACTAAAATATGTATCAGATTGTTCACATGCACAGAAATATTTGCAGATACACACACATGCTGTTGACTACAGTAAACAAGTCAGTGCAACATATGCACAGCAGATATATTTACATGGGACTGAACAAAGATATTCTCACAAAAAACAGTAAAATGAAAAATAATTACAGTAAAAAAAAGAGGCAAGAAAAATAATTAGGCAGCATCTTGCCGCACAGCTGGGTCTGGCCACAACGCCTCGTCAACATCACAGGCAATATCTTCCCTTGCCAGACATCGAGGGAAGAAGCGCCTTGAGTGCCTTATCCATCCATGAATCGCACCCACATCAATCTCATCACATGCCTCTTCCATGGCCTGCACAAGAGGCATGCGCACAAAGGGCTGCTGGTCGTATACCTCCGCCATGCCGAAAATAACTCTTCTATGGGGTTCAGAAATGGTGAGTATGGTGGGAGGTATTGCACGAGAAATGTTGGGTGGTCAGCAAACCAATTTTGGACTGGGGCTGCACGATGAAAGCTCACGTTGTCCCATACTACAACGTACCGTTTTCTTTGATGGTCTGCATCATTCATAAGCTCTGGTGGTATGAGAATGTTGTGAAGTCTGTCCAGAAATGTGAGAATATGGGCTGTGTTGTATGGTCCAAGGTTCGCATGACGGTGGAGGACACCATGCATACTGGAGATGGCAGCGCACATTGTGATGTTCCCACCAACGTGGACCACGTTGGCCAGGAACATCTATAATGGCTCTGTGGCCAATGACGTTTCTCCCCCTTCTTCTGGTCTTTGCTAGGTTGAACCCAGCCTCATCTATAAAGATGAACTCATGTGGGATTGCATGAGCATCCATTTCCAGTACACCCTGAAAACAAAGAACAAAAATCTGTCAATATGGTGTCTTCCAGTACACTGGGAAACAATGTCGCGTGTAGTGTACTGCAGTCAATATTGTACTTACATCCACATATGCTCGTCTGACCTCTTTGTTTCTTTGAGAGTTTCTCTCAAAACGGCACCTTATAATCATTCTGATTTGGTTTCGCTTGAGAATGCGAGCCAATGTGGACAGACTGACTTGTTGAATGTTGTTGAATATGGTGTTGTCTTGGATGATGTGGCTTTGAATTTCTCGTAATCTGATTTCATTATTTTCCAAAACCAAGTTTACAATGCCAGCTTCCTGTACCCCGGTGAACATTTGACCCCTTCCTCCACCATGGTTTCGTCTCTCAGTCCTTTAGAAAAACAAAAAACAAAAAAAATATAGGGCTTGGACAATGCAGCCTAAAGATTTTTCCCCCACAGTAGAGTACATTGTACAGGAAACTTGTACAGTTCATGAATGGCTGATGTCATACACTAAGTAAACAGGTGTCACCCAACTGACACACTATGACATGTGGTGTACTACATGTGTACTACATTACAGTTTGGTTACATACTTGTTCTCCAGTCTAAATGTCCGGATGACAGAGAAGACAGTAAAACGGCTCAAGTTTGGCTGCACTCTCTGTCCAGCCTCTCGCATTGTCAGCCCATGGTTGATTACATGATCTACTAAGGTTGCTCTGATTTCATTTGAAAGTTGTTGTCTTCTTTGGCCATGAACTCCTCTACCTGCTCTACCCCTACCTCTCACTCTTCCTCCCCCTCTCATTCTCCCCCTCCCTCTTCCTCTTCCTCTTCCTCTCTCTGCAACGTCTTCCATTGTTGTTGTAAAAAAAAGGTGCTCACCTGTGGTCTTTTCATAGTGCTTACATCCTGATTGAAGTGTTAACAATTAACCATTGAGGTGTTTGGCCAGGTGGCACATGTGTTGGCCAATTAGCTCATGTAGTGTCATTTTGAATGGCAGTGTTCTGAAAAGGCAAACATGTGACTTTATGTCAGATTGTTGTGTCTTATGCAGAGAACCGTGTTCAGTGCATTTAAAAAGTGCCATTTTCAATTGCAAAATGTGTGTAAAGCAGAAAATGTGTTTAGACTTTTGGAGACTTGAGAAGAGGTTTTGCTCTCTGTGTGTCAGTTTAAATAATTGTGCTGTGCATGTCATTTTAGTGTGTTAGCAATTGGAAAAAACTGTAATTTGAGCCAGTTTGCTACAGCAGGAAAATAATCCGGCAGCGATGTGAATTCTTTATCATTAATGGACATTTTTTTGATGGTGTTTCCACTGTGACGAGAAAAACCTATCCAAACCAAAATAACCTAGATAGATGGCAGCATTCGTGCAAATCAGAAAGCGCGAACTGCCATATTTAACCATGGCAAGGTGACTAGGAATATGGTCGAGTACAAACAGTCCAGGCAATCAAATAGGCAAAACGTCAGTACAGAGACAAAGTGGAGTTGCAATTCAATGGCTCAGACAATAGACATATGTGGCAGGGACTCCAGAGAATCACGGATTATGAAGGGAAAACCAGCCATGCCGTGGACACCGACGTCTTGCTCCCTGACAAGCTAAACACCTTCTTCGCCTGCATCAAGGAAAGCACAGTGCCGCCAAAGTGGGCCAACGCCACTTCCAAGGATTTTCCGGTTTTTTTCAGGTGAGTAAGACATTTAAGTGTGTTAGCCCAGACACCAGCCCTAGCACTGTCCTTAGAGCATGTGCAGACCAGCTGGCTGGAGTGTTAACGGACATATTAAATCTTTGCCTATTTCTATTTTGCCCTGTTTATCAAAAGTGTTGGAAAAACTTGTCAATAATCAACTGACTAGCTTTCTTGATGTCTATAGTATTCTCTCTAGTATGCAATCTGTTTTTTGCTCAGGTTATGGATGTGTCACTGCAGCCTTAAAGGTTCTCAATGATGTCACCATTGCCCTTGGTTCTATGCAATGTTGTGCTGCTATTTTTATTGACTTGGCCAAAGCTTTTGATACGGTAGACCATTCCATTCTTGTGGGCCGGCTAAGGAGTATTGGTGTCTCTGAGGGGTCTTTGGCCTGGTTTGCTAAATACCTCTCTCAAAGAGTGCAGTGTATAAAGCCAGAACATCTGTTGTCTCAGCCACTGCCTGTCACCAAGGGTGTACCCCAAGGCTCGATCCTAGGCCCCACGCTCTTCTTAATTTACATAAACAACATAGCTCAGGCAGTAGGAAGCTCTCATCCATTTATATGCAGATGATACAGTCTTATACTCAGCTGGCCCTTCCCTGGATTTTTTATGTTAAACACTCTACAACAAAGCTTTCTTAGTGTCCAACAAGCTTTCTCTGACCTTAACCTTGTTCTAAACACCTCCAAAACCAAGGTCATGTGGTTTGGTAAGAAGAATACCCCTCTCCCCACAGCTGTGATTACTACCTCTGAGGGTTTAGAGCTTGAGGTACTCACCTCATACAAGTACTTGGGAGTATGGCTGGATGGTACACTGTCATTCTCTCAGCACATATCAAAGCTGCAGGCTAAAGTTAAATCTAGACTTGGTTTCCTCTATCGTAATCGCTCCTCTTTCACCCCATCTGACAAACTAACCCTGATTCAGATGACCATCCTACCCATGCTAGATTACGGATACGAAATGTATAGATTGCAGGTAAGGGTGCTCTTGAGTGGCTAGATGTTCTTTACCATTCGGCCACCAGATTTGCCACCAATGCTCCTTATAGGACACATCACTGCACTCTATACTCCTCTGTAAACTGGTCAGCTCTGTATACCCATCGCAAGACCCACTGGTTGATGCTTATTTATAAAAGTATCTTAGGCCTCACTCCCCCCATCTGAGATATCTACTGCAGCCCTCATCCTCCACATACAACACTCATTCTGCCAGTCACATTCTGTTAAAGGTCCCCAAAGCACACACATCGTCTTTTCAGTTGGCTGCAGCTAGCGACTGGAACGAGCTGCAACAAACACTCAAACTGGACAGTTTTATCTCAATCTCTTCATTCAAAGACTCAATCATGGACACTCTTACTGACAGTTGTGGCTGCTTTGCATGGTGTATTGTTGTCTCTACCTTCTTGCCCTTTGTGCTGTTGTCTGTGCCCAATAATGTTTGTACCCTGTTTTGTGCAGATACCATGCTGTGCTGCCATGTTGTGTTGCTACCATGTTGCTGTCATGTTGTGTTGCTACCATGATATGTTGTTGTCTTAGGTCTCTTTTTATGTCTCTCTTGTCGTGGTGTGTGTTTTGTCTTATATTTTATTTATTTCATTTTTTTGTTTAATCCCAGCACCCAACCCTGCAGGAGGACTTTTGCCTTTTGGTAGGCCGTCATTGTAAATATGAATTTGTTCTTAACTGACTTGCCTAGTTAAATAAAGGTTAAAAAAAAGAAAGCTAAAACCTGAAAGCTGAAAATTATGCCTGAAAACTGAAAGCTGAATGGAAAAGATGATCCCCCAGATCTAGCAAGGCTCTACTGCAGCTGCTTGGAATACATAACACATGAGTCACAAGAAGACAATCAGTACAATTCAACTAGGAAATACATGCAAATAGTTCAAGCCAGTAAACACCTTACTCTGATTCCCATCCTCTAGCTCTCTCTCTCTCTCTCTCTCTCTGTGTCGTCTGCCCCGCCCCTCCTCTGTCGTCCCATTTCCCCCCGGCCTGCCCTACTTCCCCAAACCCTCAAGGTTGTCACACACACATACACACACACACACATCCTCAGGGGCACCAGAATTTCAAAATTAGGGGGAACCTAGCTCAAGGTTTGTACTTTAAACTAACAGTACAATGAACTCATCTTCTCTCCACAGCTTGATTGTGGACTGTAACCAACCTTGGTCTCCCGCTGTGTGACTTTGCTTTAGTCCTCTGGTATAAACCCATTGAGTGGTTTTCACAGTTGAGGATTGATACACACACACACACACACACACACACACACACACACACACACACACACACACACACACACACACACACACACACACACACACACACACACACACACACACAGGTTACTTCTCAAGGTTGATGGATCTAGGTGAGACAGGAGATACTGTCAAAAAATATACATGTCTTGGTTTTTTGGACAATTCTGTGAACCTTGTATCTGGTATGAAACCCAGGTCATCTACATTTTTCAAGACCCTGTTATCCCAATGAGCTGAAGCCTAGCTGTTTTGTCTGGGAGCTGGCATGAATCTTCAGATCTCAGACAAGGTTACTCATCACTCCATGTAACCACACACACACACACACAGCATAAATGTTCTCTTTTTATTTAACTAGGCAAGTCAGTTAAGAACAAATTCTTATTTACAATGACTGCCTAGACCAACCAAACCCTACCCTAACTCAGGCGACACTGGGCCAATTGTGCGCCGCCCTATGAGACTACCGATCACAGCTGGTTGTGATACACCCTGGGATCGAACCAGAGTCTGTAGTGATGCCTCTAGCACTGAGATGCAGAGCCTTAGACCGCTGTGCCACTCGGGAGCCCCACACTCTTCACCAACTTGCCACTTTTAAATATGCTTATTATTCACAGCCTTACTTTCCAAACAAGTGATCATTTGAATCATATTTTCCCATTAGAGTTGAGTCCCTCTGGTTCTCACTGGGTTTAAAGATAACGCAATTGGCAGGGGGTCTCCTCTTACCAAAAGACACTTCATAACACGAAACACACACACACATGCACGCGCATGCACACAAGCGAACCCCACACACACACAACCACAGACACACACACACGTCGATAAGACACTTTTTATTTAGATTTTTTACCCCTTTTTCTCCCCAATTTCGTGATAACCAAATGGTAGTTACAGTCTTGTCCCATTGCTCCCATTCGGACTCGGTAGAGGCAAAGGTT
>CM042382.1:10170713-10175713 GCA_023634145.1 Thymallus thymallus
CTTTACCCCCTCTGTTAATGACTGAACCCAACCAGCAGGAGAGGTTTGATTGAGAGCAGAGGCCAGAACCACACATACAGTACTATACTCTTTGACAATACTACAAATCACTGTGAACGATATTCTCATTTAATGTACACGCGCAATGCACAGACACACACGGACACACACAGAAACGTACGCATACACACACACACACACACGCACACACACACACACACACACACACACACACACACACACACACACACACACACACACACACACACACACACACACACACACACACACACACACACACACACACACACACACACACACACACCTACATCCGATAAGCATAAGCAACACCTTAAGCAGCAGAGCTAATGGTTTTGTCACAATGTTCAGGTATTACCTACCACCTTGTAAAGAAGAGATTACTTCGCTATGACAGCTGGAGATGAAATGGGGAACGAGTGAATGACAGAGAGAGAGAGAGAGAGAGAGAGAGAGAGAGAGAGAGAGAGAGAGAGAGAGAGAGAGAGAGAGAGGCGGTAGAGAAATGAAAAAGGAGATTGCTGGTATTTGATTATTTCTGTTGTGTTATTTCATATCTGAAAACATGGGACGCATAGTGTATATTGCTGTGAAAAGATAGGTTAATGTGAACATCAGTGCAGGCAGAGAAGATCACTGTCAAAGAAAGGGAACTGGGGGGAAATGCTGACAATTCTTCTCATTTATTAAATGTACTGAAATCTTTCTTCTCTTCTACAATTGGCTTTGAGCTTCGTGATTTTGTTACCTTATTTTGTATGGCATTTACTCTTTCTAGTTGTCTATTGAATTTTGGTGTTGCATGTTGGGTAAAGAGTCTATCTCCTTCCTACTTCACTTCCATGTGTGTGTGTGTGCATGTGCGTGTGTGTGTGTACATTTGTGAGGATTACTTTGTCCTTGTGGGATCAACAAAACCCAGTGATGTGTGTCCCTGGCTTGATAACGTTAATAATGTTGTAATAATATATGAAGATAGTATTGGGACTAAGGTAGATGCTAGCAGGTGTGCACACACACACACACACACACACACTAGTTCTTGTAATTGCTCTTCTTTTTGCCCTTAGGCAGCGTGAGGGGGCATATAAAACACATTATCCAGGATGATATTGCGTTTATGCCTTGTCGTTCTAACTTATGACAGCTGAAATTGAGCTCTGTCGGAAAACGTGATGCGTGCTAAATTCCCGGGAGGTGGTGATGAGGGTGGTGTGCCGGAACGTTGACCTTCCAGCTGACAGGCTGGCATAATGAGATTTGGGAACGACGACCTTCCTGAATGAGCAAGGGTTTCATTTTTTTTCCTGTCTGTTTGCCAGTTCATGCCGGGTGCCTGCATTAATGAGGCACACTGAGTCGATGTCGCAAACCTGAATTGGCGAAGTGCTGGCTTGGCAGTTTTCCCAAATCTAAAATGTGTCTGATGTTTTCAGACTTCAACAGTGGTCTAATCATTTTAAATGGTAGCCTAGCATACACAGCGGCATGAGATGGCACCTCGATTCTGAGACCATCAACCATCTGACTACTGGTCTGCGTGCTAACTCAGGCTCCCAAGGTTCAGTCTTTTCCATGCTTCCTACCAACCATCATCTAGGTCTACTTCAAGGTCTCTGGCCATGGTGATCATCATCATCAGAGAGAGAGAGAGAGAGAGAGAGAGGAGGAGAGAGAGAGAGAGAGAGAGAGAGAGGAGAGAGAGAGAGAGAGAGAGAGGAGAGAGAGTGAGAGAGAGAGAGGAGAGAGAGAGAGAGAGAGAGAGAGAGAGAGAGAGAGAGAGAGAGAGAGAGAGAGAGAGAGAGAGAGAGAGGAGAGAGAGAGAGAGAGAGAGAGAGAGAGAGAGAGAGAGAGAGAGAGAGAGAGAGAGAGAGAGAGAGAGAGGAGAGAGAGAGAGAGAGAGAAGAGAGAGAGAGAGAGAGAGAGAGAGAGATGGTAGAGAAATGAAAAAAGGAGATAGCTGGTATTTGATTCTTTCTGTGAGAGAGAGAGAATGTGTGGTGGTTACCCTGTCTCTCTTTCTGGGTAACTGAGTGTGACCTCACACAAATCTTAATCACCGAACACCCCAGAACACCCCAGAACACCCCAAAACAACCAGGCCTTCTGCAAATTAAAACACCCGCTCTGTTTTAGAAAATGGAAAGGTTGGAACGAGAGGGGAGCAGACCTTTCATTAGAGCAGGGAAATTGCTCTAATGAAAGGTCCCCCCAAGAATTGCAGTGTGCCAAGTCTTTTAAATGATCTCTGTGTGTGTGTGTTTGTGTGTGTGTTTTAAGTCATGCTTAGAGAGCAAGGTTACTTAAAACCTCTTAAAAGTAAAGTCCCCTAGCGGATTTTGAGCAGTTCTGGACTGGTTCCGACCGCCATGTTTCTGTACAAAGCTCTCTGTGAATGGCGCAACATCAATTGCTGTGCACTCTGGGAAAGATCTGGTTGTCCCGCTTCACATGCCGCTCTTCACTCTCAGCTGAGATGCAGTATATGAAATCCGACACCTCATTTGCATAGGGAGCGACATGAAATATGAAACATGAAATAATATACAATAATTTTGTAGACTTTTAACAAGGCCACTTTCTCTTGGTCAGAGAGGGATGAAATCACTTATTAAAGATGAAATTGTAACGAGTCAGCAGGTATTTGAATGGCGTCACCGTGTTGCTGAGAAGAAAATTCTCTGTCATCAGTTATATGAAATGATGCCAAGCACTAACCACACACACAATCACACACACAGAGCCTGCGGCTAACCAACCACTGACGTCATAATAGAGGGACATGCGGGAGATGAGGGGGCACACCTGCATTTTGGAGCAAAAAAGAGACCATGATTTGTATGTGGCTTTATTAAGTCAATTATGTTTTTCTACATTGTTTGCATACTGATACAATCATGTGAAAAAGTAAGTACACCCCCTGGAAAGTTAGTACACCACGACCTTTACCATCACATAAAATGGCTAAAATTAGAATTAGGTGTACCATATGATGGTAAAGGTAGGGGTGTACTAACTTTTTCCCCTTATTTTAATTGCATAACATTTTCCCCCAAAAATGTTTGTGTGTGATTTGTTCAATTGGGTAACCTTTATCTGTCAATAGTGTTGAAGTGAAGATTACATATCCATCTGTCCAAATATGTAAAAAGAAAAAAATAGAACTTTCCAGGGGGTTTACTTACTTTTTCACGTGACTGTATATGACACGTATTACTGGAATAATAAAATGTGAAAAAGGCAACAAATACCTTTTTATTTTTTATTTTGTTTATTTTTTGGACACCTACTCAAGTGTTTTTCTTTATTTGTACTATTTTCTACATTATAGAATAATAGTGAAGACATCAAAACTATTAAATAACACATATGGAATCATGTAGTAATCAAAAACGTGTTAAACAAATCAAAATATATTTTATATTTGAGATTCTTCAAAGTAGCCACTCTTTGCCTTGGTTACAGCTTTGCACACTCTAGGCATTTTATCAACCAGCTTCATAAGGTAGTCACCTGGAATGCATTTCAATTAACAGGTGTGCCTTGTTAAAAGTACATTTTTGGAATTTCTTTCCTTCTTAATGCATTTGAGCTGATCAGTTGTGTTGTGACAAGGTAGGGTTGATATACAGAACATAGCCCTATCTGGTAAAAGACCAAGTCCATATTATGGCAAGAACAGCTCAAATAAACAAAGAGAAACGACAGTCCATCATTACCTTAAGACATGAAGGTCAGTCAATACGGAAAATTTAAAGAACTTTGAAAGTTTCTTCAAGTGCAGTCGCAAAAACCATCTAGGGCTATGATGAAACTGGCTCTCATGAGGGCCGCCACAGGAAAGTTTGACTGTCGATGGCCTGCTACTAAATCACTGCTCCGATAGTTTGCCCTGGGCTTTGCGTGTTGGTTGATGATGCCTCGTTTTAAACCAGGGTCTGCTCTGGTGTGTACATGCATGAGTGCTTGTGGGTGTGTGTTTACTTATGATGCAGTAGATACAGACAGAGGACACAGACAGACAGACGGAGAGCAAGGGCGAGAGAGTAGATGGGGATAGAGAGTGGAGCCGGAGTATTGATCTGTACAGTTTGAGTTTCTTTGTGAAACAGGATCTGTGGAGACAAGTGAAAGGGTTATTTTACAGTCTCCATATTCACATCCATTTCTATTGATCCTCTGAGTGTTAAGTAACTCTCTCTCTCTCACACACACACACACACCATTGCTATCACTTTCTCAAGTCTCTCTTTCTACC
The DNA here is from genome assembly GCA_023634145.1 of Thymallus thymallus. NCBI lineage: Eukaryota > Metazoa > Chordata > Actinopteri > Salmoniformes > Salmonidae > Thymallus > Thymallus thymallus. The sequence goes on from CM042382.1 coordinate 10,175,011, forward strand.
TTTCTTCAAATGATCTGTATAGTGAGACTTCACTATAATCAACTATGAAACAAAACTTTCTCACCTAAACACATCAATTGTACAAACACTGATTTCACAACCAAACGCTCCTGATTTCTTTAGAAGATAGCAGCTGGCAGATGATAGTTACATATCCAACTCACAGTCTCACGTCTGAATTAGACATTCATTTTTGTTTATTATTATTATTTTTTTATTTAACTTTTATTTAACTAGACAAGTCAGTTAAGAACAAATTCTTATTTACAATGACGGCCTACCTAAAGGCAAAAGGCCTCCTGTGGGGACGGGGGCTGTGATTAAAAATACAAATAAATAAAATATAAATACATAACATGATAACAACATGGTAGCGACACAACATGGTAGCAGCACAAAACATGGTACATACATTATTGGGCACAGACAACAGCACAAAGGGCAAGAAGGTAGAGATGACAATACATCACGCAAAGCAGCCACAACTGTCAGTAAGAGTGTCCATGATTGAGTCTTTGAATGAAGAGATTGAGATAAAACTGTCCAGTTTCAGTGTTTGTTGCAGCTCGTTCCAGTCGCTAGCTGCAGCGAACTGAAAAGACCAGCGACCCAGGGATGTGTGTGCTTTGGGGACCTTTAACAGAATGTGGCTGGCAGAACGGGTGTTGTATGTGGAGGATGAGGGCTGTAGTAGATATCTCAG
>CM042382.1:10178213-10215713 GCA_023634145.1 Thymallus thymallus
ACACACACACACACACACACACACACACACACACACATATAGTTTCCATTCATCTGAGAGAGCTGTGTGTATGTCTGTGTGTGTTTTCTGTCACAATGAAGTTCAGATTAATTCATAGCTAAAGAAAAATAGCATAATTTGCCACAGATTGTTGACAATGTTCACATTCTTAATCACATTGTCATCCTGACTTACAGCAATGAGCATCCTGTGAATGTACATTGTTTAATTTAACCTTTATTTAACTAGACAAGTCAGTAAAGAACAAATTCTTATTTGCAATGACGGCCTACACCGGCCAAACTCGGATGACGCTGGGACAATTGTACGCCACCCTATGAGACTCCCAACCACGGCCGGTTGTGATACAGTCTGGATTCAAACCAGGTTGTCTGTAGTGACGCCTCTAGCACTGAGATGCAGTGTCTTAGACCACTGCGTCACTTGGGAGCCCTTGTGAATGCCAGCGAGATATTCTAACACACAGAAACACACATTTAGAATTTCGTTTTGGTCATTTAGCAGAAGCTCTTATCCAGAGTGACTTAGAGTTAGTGCATTCATCTTAAAATAGTGTAGCTAGGTGGGACAACCACTCAGTCATAGTAAATATATTTTCCTCAATAAAGTAGCTATCAGCAAAGTCAGAGCTAGTAGGGGTGAGAGGGCCAAGAGGTCAGAGGTGGCAGAACGGAGTGCTCGGGTTGGGGTGTAGGGTTTGAGCATAGCCTGAAGGAAGGTAGTTCCTTTTGCTGCTCCGTTCTGGATATGTTTCAGGGGTTTGATGGCACAAGCAGGGAGCCCATCTAACAGCGAGTTACATTAGTCCAGACAGGAGAGGACAAGTGCCTGGATTAGGACTTGCGTCCGAATCAAAGCGAAACAGAGCATGGTGAGCACTTCTCGGATGTGTACTTGCCAACTTCAATGTGAAGTATGCACAAAAATATGGCACAACCATGGAAAAAACGTTGCAGCATTTCTTTAAATCAATGGTAGCCATTATTTGGGCTGAAGTAAGATAAAATAAACTCTGACTGGAATTCAGTGTTTGCCATTCACATCTCATTTGTTGCCTGGCTACAATATTATATATTAATACGGTAGCCTTTTCTTGCAGTCGAAGTGTACTCTAGTGGCCTCATGGTTGGAATGTTATTAATATTTTTATAGTTGAATATCCGGTTTCTTTATGTCAAACAGTTTTGCTAAATTTCAGTCTTCTGCAATGTATATAATGTGTAATATTGTGAAGCAAACTCAAAATGTAACACATTTCAACTCAATGTCTGACATGGTACAGGTGTCTTCTTTTTTAAGCCCATAACCAGTTGTGTGAGGTGTATACTTTTGTTTTAAAGTAGATTTTTTTAAGACTACCAAGAAACACCTTGATTTAGTCCACTGCAGTAAAAAATAATAATTACAAACTGTGTTAGTTTTGGCATGTTTACATGCCGACAATACCCACTGTAGTGTGCGTAGATTGCAACCCCATAGTAAGTCAATAGGGCTAACTAGCTACCTAGCTAGCCATGAATAATTGACAGCTAGTCATCTACTTTGCATAAAATTAGTTGTAGGTCGTTTTTTTCAGTTAAACTAGCACCTTAAAAAAAAAGATAGCAATTTTGAAACTGCAGTAAAAGTACCGTAACTGCAGCCGTTTGTATCCTGTCTTATTTTGGATGCAGTATTTGCCGCATACTGCAGTTTTAGTTATACTGCACTCTGACTGCAATCATATAGCGAGCTGATAATTATGTTAATTATGTAATTATCGTGTGTCGTCTGTGTTGCTATTAGCCAGCCTGCATGGCTGGCAGCAGATTGAGTGATAGGCAGTAACGTTACAGGGCATAGTTGTGCTGTGAGACATGCATATCTCTCTTCTCCTGACTCCTGGCAAGGATCAGGTGCAAGCCAGGGATATGTTGTGTTGGAGGATGTTTAAATGTAGCGTAGCTAGTACCAGGTTATATTGAGATGTTTTCACTTTTTGATTGAGTACTTGCAGGCTGTGTAAAAGCCCATGTAGACTTGGATCATGACAAGTGATAGCTTAGCTAGCCAGCTAACTTAGGCAGCTTGCTAAATTACTATGGATCTATCTTTATGTTAAAGTAGGCTATGTTGAAAGCTAATGCGTATAATGTAAACACAAGTAATCTCTTGCTAAAGTTAGCTAGTTTAGCTAACTAGCTAGCTAGGTACTTTCGTTAACAACATTTCTATGTAGCTACCCAGAGTAATACAAAACACAAACGGATTAACAGTCTCAATCAGATGTCCAGATCTACAAATGTTTTACATATAACATTTGTTACAGACACTAGTTGTAAACCAGGAAATAGCATAGCATAGATGAGCAGCCGACATGTTGATGCAATAAAGGTAAAAGGTAGCAGGGTAGTGCGCAGTGCTTCTCAAATGTAAAATGTATCGGTTCTCCAAACTTTCATCCTAATAAGAATGTACCCAAGAGAACACCATCGAATAACGCATTCCGAGCTTGGGAGTGTGGAGCACGGTAGTATGCATATTGAGAAACACCCAATGTGAAATTATCTGTCATTTCTGGGAGTTAGCAATATTAGAAGCAGACAGAAAACAGTTTGTGATGTATTCACATAGACATGGCATATTTACAGTTTTCTGCATATTAGAATTATGTAGCACCATAGAATGCTGTACTGGAATTCAGCTAAATGACTACAGCGATGTGCAGGTGCCAAGTCCTCCATACACAGCTCAGGTCTGATGTATTCATTGTGACTACAGAGAGAGGAAGAGGGAGGGGAAGCCATTGCCAAAAAAATTGCTGGCCTAAATGAAGATAAATGGTGGGCGTTTTGGATTGAAGGTGATATTTTATTTAGGATCAGACTATTCCATTTGGTAAGGCTTCAGCCCACAACATGACAGCACTGGGAAATGGATATTGATTATAAAAGGTTGTTGCTTTCCCATTTCTCTCTCTCTCTCTCTCTCTCTCTCTCTCGCCCCCCATTTTCCCTCTCTTCTCTCTTCCCTGCTCTCTCAGTTTTGTCACGCCGTCCTGTAGTGTGTGATGAGGCGTAAAGCATGATGGATGACCAAAGCTGATTTGAGGGCAGAGCGTCTCTCAGCGTCAGAGGCACAGGGTTTGAGGACACCTGATCCAATTTAAATCCCCCTGTTCATGCAATCCCACGGATATCGCTATTGATTCCTAGCCCAGCCCACAGCCTGGCCATGGAAATGGACCTGAGCTCAGATAATTCAATCAAAAGAGACCGGAGCCTTTGAATATTTCCTTTTGTGGCAAAATCAAAAAACTGCCCACACAGAAATACCAGGAAAGCACATTTTCTTTTATCGCTGTCCTAGGAAAGTGTGGGTGGCCATTCATTGCTTTTACTCTACAGTGCTTTGAGTAAAGCCTGGTTGTGGAAGTGTCTGTCTGTCTGTCTGTCTGTCTGTCTGTCTGTCTGTCTGTCTGTCTGTCTGTCTGTCTGTCTGTCTGTCTGTCTGTCTGTCTGTCTGTCTGTCTGTCTGTATGTATGTCTGTCTGTCTGTCTGTCTGTCTGTCTGTCTGTCTGTCTGTCTGTATGTCTGTCTGTCTGTCTGTCTTTAGTACTCAGCAAAGGTCTCTCCTTACAAGTGTAGCTCTCTGAACCACACCGTCTACTACTGTCAAGCTGTATGTTTGCAGGACTACTTCTGTATACTGTATGTGTTGATGTTTGCATGTGTGTTTCAATGCATTGCATTGGAGCTATACTGTGTGCTGTAGCTGGTGGATGCCACAGTATAGCCAGTCACGGAGATCTGAGGTCTCCAGCTGTTGAACAGATGGAAGGTTTCCATACAGTATCATCCCGCACCAGGAGCAACACAGAATACCAACAGCCTCTCACACACACACATACGCACACTCGCATGTGCACGTGCGCGCTTGCACACACGCACTCACACACACACACACATACACACACACAAAGTATCTCTTATACCCAGAGCACTCATTATGATTCCGTCTCCCTAGCAGGGAGACCTACTGATGGCATGTGATTGTAATTTGACAAGACAAATTAATATGGATGTAAAGACGACCGTCATCAATATCATTGATCCGGGAGAATTTTATAATTGCTGAGAGGGGAAGGGTTAAATGAGTTAAAGAGCGTTTAAAGAAGCCCTTATCACCACAGGCCGCTCTTTCTCTGTTGCTCTCAGGGATAATTGACTCAGGTCTTCAAGTGCCTGAACAGAACGTGGTCCATTATTGGACACTTTTAGGTGGATCACATCAGGTAACAAACTACCTTATTGTAATGGTTATAGTCATAATAGCTAGTAACAACTAGTAACAACCCAATTAGGACAGAGACTTTAATAGTTCAAAATATTATTATTACAGAGATCTGTAGTTTTGTTATATATAAAATGTTGCTAAATAGCACAATATTAAAACATGCTAATAATACAATGCAATACAATACAATACAATGCAATGCAATGCAATGTACTGTAATACAATGGAACTATATGTACCTACTTTCAATTAATTTGTGATGGCTTGGTTGTGGTAAGGCCTCTTACTCCCACCTAGGGGAGGAGAGAGGCACACAACCAAGTCCTCACACACTTATTAGGGAGATTATCATCCCCAATCAGAGACAGCTGTCTAGCGTTGTCTCTGATTGGGGATAGCATTTAAGCTCCACTCGAATCCACCTGTGTCTGGATCATTGTTCGTTTGTCTGCACTGCAAGCAGCACGTAAGTCACTGTGTTTAGTTTAATTTGTATTTTGTAGATATACTCTCCTTTGTTATTTTATGCCTCGTGAGTACATCTCATAAAATAAAAAGGATGACACTTCACCAGCGCTCCGTTTACCGTCCCTTATATAATGCGCACCGTGACAGAATGATCCACCACCCTGGGACGCAACGTGAGCAGACACTGGTAGACATCCTCTATGATATGGGGAAATTATCTAGGGAGGATGTCTACCATTATCATGCGGTGGAGGAAGGCTGGGGTCCGGAGCAGCAGAGGCGCCGAAGACGGGGGAAACGTCACCGGGCTAAAGTTGAGGACCAGCCTGGAGCCCAGAAAAACCCCCAAACTGATTTTGGGGGGGGGCTATGGGGGTGGTCGGGGATCGAGGGAGAAGAGCCCCGACCACTGCACTCGTGGGGGTTCCAGGAGGAGCCCCTACAGCCGTGGGAGCAGGAGTACAGAGAGGAGTCGGAGGAAGACGACAGCGATGTGCTTCTGTTCCCTCACTCGTGGGGGTTCCCGGAGGAACCCTCACAGGATGGGGATTGGCGTTGGAGTAGGGACGACAGGCACAGTCGTGCTCCAGCGTCAGTTCCCAGTCCGGTGCCTCCAGCGCCGGTCCAGAGTCGGAGGAGGAGGAGACCGACTCAGCGCACCAAACCATCGGTGCGCAACAATAGCCCGGTACGGCCCGCGCCTGCTCCGCGCACCAGCTCTATGGTGCGTTTCCCCAGCCCGGCGCGACCCGTGCCAGCTCAACGCACCGACCCAACGGTGCGTTTCCCCAGCCAGGTACAGCCCGTTCCAGCTACTCGCACCAGACCAGTGGTGCGTTCCCCCAGCCCGGTACGGTCTGTGCCTGCTACTCGCACCCAACCTATGGTGCGTTTCCCCAGCCCGGCGCGACCCGTGCCAGCTCAACGCACCAGACCTATGGTGCGTGTCCCCAGTCCAGTACGCCCCGTGCCTACCCCTCGCACGGAGGCTACCGCGACGGTCGCCACCACAGGGCTGGAAACCCTCTCTGCGTCGGTGCCCAGGGTGGGCACGACGTTCAGCCCCGCTGTGGAGCAGGAGCTCCATAGCGTGTCGGTGCCCAGTCTGGGGCCGACAGCCAGCCCAACCACAGGGCTGGAAACCATCTCCGCGTCGGTGCCCAGGGTGGGCACGACGTTCAGTCCCGCTGTGGAGCAGGAGCTCCATAGCGTGTCGGTGCCCAGTCTGGGGCCGACAGCCAGCCCAACCACAGGGCTGGAAACCATCTCTGCGTCGGTGTCCAGGGTGGGCACGACGTTCAGCCCCGCTGTGGAGCAGGAGCTCCATAGCGCGTCGGTGCCCAGTCTGGGGCCGACAGCCAGCCCAACCACAGGGCTGGAAACCATCTCTGCGTCGGTGCCCAGGGTGGGCACGACGTTCAGCCCCGCTGTGGAGCAGGAGCTCCATAGCGCGTCGGTGCCCAGTCTGGGGCCGACAGCCAGCCCAACCACAGGGCTGGAAACCATCTCTGCGTCGGTGCCCAGGGTGGGCACGACGTTCAGTCCCGCTGTGGAGCAGGAGCTCCATAGCGTGTCGGCGCCCAGTCTGGGATCGACAGCCAGACCTGCGACAGGGCTGAAAACCACCTCTACGTCGGTGCCCAGGGTGGGCACGGCGTCCAGCCCGAGGTCTCCGGTGAAGGTCAGCTGCCCGAGGCCTCCGGTGAAGGTCAGCTGCCCGAGGCCTCCGGTGAAGGTCAGCTGCCCGAGGTCTCTGGAGAAGGTCAGCTGCCCGAAGCCTGCGTTGAAGGTCAGCTGCCAGAGACCTCCGGAGAAGGTCAGCTGCCCGAGGCCTTTGGTGAAGGTCAGCTGCCCGAGGCCTTTGGTGAAGGTCAGCAGCCCGAGGTCCCCGGTGACGGTCAGCAGCCCGAGGTCCCCGGTGACGGTCAGCAGCCCGAGGTCCCCGGTGACGGTCAGCAGCCCGAGGTCCCCGGTGACGGTCAGCAGCCCGAGGTCCCCGGTGACGGTCAGCAGCCCGAGGTCCCCGGTGACGGTCAGCAGCCCGAGGTCCCCGGTGACGGTCAGCAGCCCGAGGTCCCCGGTGACGGTCAGCAGACCGAGGTCCCCGGTGACGGTCAGCAGCCAGAGGTCCCCGGTGACGGTCAGCAGCCCGAGGTCCCCGGGGAGGGTCAGCAGCCCGAGAGCTCCGGGGAAGGTGAGCAGACCTGAACCTCCACCGGAGCCCCATCCGGGTCCGGCCGTCTGCGTCACTCCAGTGCTGGAGCAGTCCGCTCCACCGGTGCCCAGTCCAGTACGCCCCGTGCCTACCCCTCGCACGGAGGCTACCGCGACGGTCGCCACCACAGGGCTGGAAACCCTCTCTGCGTCGGTGCCCAGGGTGGGCACGACGTTCAGCCCCGCTGTGGAGCAGGAGCTCCATAGCGTGTCGGTGCCCAGTCTGGGGCCGACAGCCAGCCCAACCACAGGGCTGGAAACCATCTCCGCGTCGGTGCCCAGGGTGGGCACGACGTTCAGTCCCGCTGTGGAGCAGGAGCTCCATAGCGTGTCGGTGCCCAGTCTGGGGCCGACAGCCAGCCCAACCACAGGGCTGGAAACCATCTCTGCGTCGGTGTCCAGGGTGGGCACGACGTTCAGCCCCGCTGTGGAGCAGGAGCTCCATAGCGCGTCGGTGCCCAGTCTGGGGCCGACAGCCAGCCCAACCACAGGGCTGGAAACCATCTCTGCGTCGGTGCCCAGGGTGGGCACGACGTTCAGCCCCGCTGTGGAGCAGGAGCTCCATAGTGCGTCGGTGCCCAGTCTGGGGCCGACAGCCAGCCCAACCACAGGGCTGGAAACCATCTCTGCGTCGGTGCCCAGGGTGGGCACGACGTTCAGTCCCGCTGTGGAGCAGGAGCTCCATAGCGTGTCGGCGCCCAGTCTGGGGTCGACAGCCAGACCTGCGACAGGGCTGAAAACCACCTCTACGTCGGTGCCCAGGGTGGGCACGGCGTCCAGCCCGAGGTCTCCGGTGAAGGTCAGCTGCCCGAGGCCTCCGGTGAAGGTCAGCTGCCCGAGGCCTCCGGTGAAGGTCAGCTGCCCGAGGTCTCTGGAGAAGGTCAGCTGCCCGAAGCCTGCGTTGAAGGTCAGCTGCCAGAGACCTCCGGAGAAGGTCAGCTGCCCGAGGCCTTTGGTGAAGGTCAGCTGCCCGAGGCCTTTGGTGAAGGTCAGCAGCCCGAGGTCCCCGGTGACGGTCAGCAGCCCGAGGTCCCCGGTGACGGTCAGCAGCCCGAGGTCCCCGGTGACGGTCAGCAGCCCGAGGTCCCCGGTGACGGTCAGCAGCCCGAGGTCCCCGGTGACGGTCAGCAGCCCGAGGTCCCCGGTGACGGTCAGCAGCCCGAGGTCCCCGGCGAAGGTCAGCAGCCCGAGGTCCCCGGGGAGGGTCAGCAGCCCGAGAGCTCCGGGGAAGGTGAGCAGACCTGAACCTCCACCGGAGCCCCATCCGGGTCCGGCCGTCTGCGTCACTCCAGTGCTGGAGCAGTCCGCTCCACCGGTGCCCAGTCCGGGGCCGGTCGTCTGCGTCGCTCCAGTGCCGGAGCAGTCCGCTCCACCGGTGCCCAGTCCGGGGCCGGTGGTCAGCCCCTCTCCAGGGTCGAGGGCTCCCACACCAGGGTCCAGACAGGACTTGGTAAATGGCGGGAGTACTGAGAGGGGAACCATCGCGCTGGGGTCCGGACTGGACCGGGCGTGCAACAGAGAGGTAGGAGAGAAGCTACTCTCAGAGCTTGCGCCACGCCCGGAACCAGAACCGGAGCCTCCACCAGCAACCATCTCAGTACCCCGCCATGTCCCCCCTAGTTTTTGGGACATTTTATTTTATTTTTTTTTTCCTTTCAGGAGAGGGGGGATTTATTGTGCGATCGGGAGTCCGCACCTTGGGGGGGGGGGTACTGTGATGGCTTGGTTGTGGTAAGGCCTCTTACTCCCACCTAGGGGAGGAGAGAGGCACACAACCAAGTCATCACACCCTAACTAGGGAGATTATCATCCCCAATCAGAGACAGCTGTCTAGCGTTGTCTCTGATTGGGGATAGTATATAGGCTCCATTCATTTCCACCTGTGTGTGGATCATTATTCCTGCTTGTCTGCCTTGTGTTCGTCAGTAAGCAAGTAAGTCACCGTGCTTTTTGTTTTGTTTGTAATAAGTTATAGTCTCTTGTTTATTTTATATGCTTCGTGATAACACCTCATTAAAAATAAACAAGGATGACACTCCACGAGCGCTCCGTCTATCGTCCCATTACTCCGCACCGTGACATAATTAGTCTCATGATGTGATATCAACCACATGGAAACCTCATCTTTGATGTGTTGGATACCATTCCATGGATGCCATTCCAGCCATTATTATGAGCCGTCCTCCCCTCAGCAGCCTCCACCGTGCTCTGTGTCATATTAGACTTTTCAGGGTTGCTGTCCCTCCTTCATTGGGTCTTGCTCTAGCAGCATTGTGTGCATATTTTGTTCATATCCTTTGCTAGTTAGTGAGCTATTAGACCAATTATAGGTCATTTGTAGTCAGTAATAGGGGAGTGATTTCTTCCTGCAAGAGCACAAAATGAATACATTTCTAGACATCTTTTGAAAAGTGAGACAGATAAAGAGCTTTTTTTTTGTGGCAGTGTTGTATTTTGAGACAGCCTTGAAAAAGCTAATTAGCCAATAGGCAGAGGGTAATAATTGATCTAATTCTCTGTAATAATGATATTGGAGTAATAATGCATTTTATTTTATGAAGTGGTTTCTTACATCAAATAAAACAAAACCATTTTCAGTCCTTGTCTGAAGGACCAGTGGATCAACAGGTTCATGTCAAGCCCTGCATGTTTTTTCCTTCAAAGTTCTCATGGAATGTAGGCCTACATTGAACACCACACATTGACTGCTACTGTAGCCTGACTGATAGAACAGCTACTTTCATGTTAAAATGTTATGGGGTGCATTTTCTCCATTGTCTTTTATGGTACTGTAGGCCACTCTGGAAGGCATATACAGTGGGGAGAACAAGTATTTGATACACTGCCGATTTTGCAGGTTTTCCCATGTAGAAGTCTGTAATTTTTATCATAGGTACTCTTCAACTGTGAGTGACGAAATCTAAAACAAAAATCCAGAAAATCACATTGTATGATTTTTAAGTAATTAATTTCCGTTTTATTGCATGACATATGTATTTGATACATCAGAAAAGCAGAACTTAATATTTGGTACAGAAACCTTTGTTTGCAATTACAGAGATCATACGTTTCCTGTAGTTCTTGACCATGTTTGCACACACTGCAGCAGGGATTTTGGCCCACTCCTCCATACAGACCTTCTCCAGATCCTTCAGGTTTCGGGGCTGTCGCTGGGCAATACAGACTTTCAGCTCCCTCCAAAGATTTTCTATTGGGTTCAGGTCTGGAGACTGGCTAGGCCACTCCAAGACCTTGAGATGCTTCTTACGGAGCCTCTCCTTAGTTGCCCTGGCTGTGTGTTTCGGGTCGTTGTCATGCTGGAAGACCCAGCCACGACCTATCTTCAATGCTCTTACTGAGGGAAGGAGGTTGTTGGCCAAGATCTCGCGATACATGGCCCCATCCATCCTCCCCTCAATACGGTGCAGTCGTCCTGTCCCCTTTGCAGAAAAGCATCCCCAAAGAATGATGTTTCCACCTCCATGCTTCACGGTTGGGATGGTGTTCTTGGGGTTGTACTCATCCTTGTTCTTCCTCCAAACACGGCGAGTGGAGTTTAGACCAAAAAGCTCTATTTTTGTCTCATCAGACCACATGACCTTCTCCCATTCCTCCTCTGGATCATCCAGATGGTCATTGGCAAACTTCAGACAGGCCTGGACATGCGCTGGCTTGAGCAGGGGGACCTTGCGTGCGCTGCAGGATTTTAATCCATGACGGCGTAGTGTGTTACTAATGGTTTTCTTTGAGACTGTGGTCCCAGCTCTCTTCAGGTCATTGACCAGGTCCTGCCGTGTAGTTCTGGGCTGATCCCTCACCACGAGGTGAGATCTTGGATGGTGCCCCAATCTGTTTGATTGAGTGGACAGGTGTCTTTTATACAGGTAACGAGTTCAAACAGGTGCAGTTAATACAGGTAATGAGTGGAGAACAGAAGGGCTTCTTAAAGATAAACTAACAGGTCTGTGAAAGCCTGAGGTCATAATTACGTCATCTTGACAGATGTGCCAATCACTAGTTCATGCTTGGTTAACATGGCATCTGTTGTTAGATTGTAAGACGTGTTGATTTGGTGTGTGTGTGGGTGTGTGCCCATACGTGCATGCATGGGTGTGTGTGTTTCAGTACAAAAATCCAGGGGTCCTGTATGCAGTGATGTCATACGTGGTAATCTGTGAGAAAAAGTGTTTTCTTTTGACGGAATGGAGATGATGGAAATCTGAACTGAAAGCAAACATCATAAGACCACAGTCATAAATCACACGCACACACACACGCACACACACACGCATGCACACGGGCACACACACACACACACACACACACACACACACACACACACACACACACACACACACACACACACAGCATGCTCAAAGTACATGTGGCAGACAGGTCTTAATGACTGATGTGATTGATAAGGCAAAAAAAAGCCTTATCTTTCATAAGCTACTTTCATAAGCAAACCCAGGGTACCCTAATCAATACAACATTCTCACTCAGAAATATACAATGTGTCAGAGTCAAGACTTGCTGTGAAAATGCCTTTTGTCTTACAGTTAGCCTTTGAGTTCTATCTACACTCTTAAAATGGTTCCAGAAGTGTTCTTCAGCTGTCCCCATAGGAGAAACATGTTTGGTTCCAGGTAAAACTCTTTTGGGACTCTCTGTGGAAAGGGTTCTACATGGAACTCTACCTGGAAACAAAAGGGTTCTTCTTGGAACAAAAATAGTTATTCAAAGGGTTCTCCTATGGGGACAGCCAAATAACCCTTTTAGGTTCTAGATGGCACCTTTTCTTCTATGAGTGTACTCACTGTTCTATTCCTGAGATTTGCTCAGACTGTTTTTCTCCAGCGGGTTTACTGTCTATAAAGTTTAACAAACATGTTGTAGCCTGTCCTATTCTGAGTGAGTTATGTTTCAGTCTGAGTATGCTAGTGAGTATGCTTTGTCAGCCTTATAGCGTTTGGGTTAACCAGCTACAATACAGTAAGCTTCAAATAGAGATCTGTGGAACGATGTCAGTAGGTTGAGGAACCACCATGACATGGGGTCTATCTGTCGTCACGGTTCCAACGGTTCCAGTAGTCAAAGCTGGGAAGGATTTAGTTTCCCCTCTATCTTGTCAAGGAGAATCAAATGAATGGTTTTGGGGGAACTGTATCTGATTACTGGGAGCAGCAAGGAACACACACACACACACACACACACACACACACACACACACACACACACACACACACACACACACACACACACACACACACACACACACACATACACAGTACAGGTACATACAGTACGTACACACACTAATCCCTAGTTTGCAAATCTCGCCTCACACATGAGCCCTTAACCCCTATCCTCAATCTCCATTTCACATCAAAGCGTAAGATTCTCTCTTTTTCTCCCTCCCTCTCTCTATCTGAAACCCCCAGGAGTCTCCAGATTGACCAGATGAGACCACATATCAGATCAGAAGTCTTCAGCGCTTAGAATTCCTTATCGTTCCACTTGAGGTAAACCAGCAAGGCCCTTGAACTTCCTCTGTGCCATTAACACACCAATGACTCACTAATCAGAAGACTGGTCAGTCTGCAAATCCCAGTGGAACAAAAAAATTATCCACCTACCTCAAACTCCCCATCACCCCCTTAACTAACCCCCCCCCCCCCATCCTCTCATTCATTATTCTAATGCTGGACACAAGGTGGTGTGTCTGTTTCCTAACAGATTGCCATTGATTGGTCAAGCCCTCTGGGGTCTGAAGAGGGATGTGTGTGTGTGTGTTTGGTTCTACTATATTTGTGGGGGCCAGAAGTAATCACTAGGATAGTAAAACAAGGATAATTCTGTTGCTGGTCCCTACAAGGAAAATGTATAATTTAGGCTTAGGGGTTAGGTTTAGGGATAGGGTTCAAATTAGGGTTAAGGTTAGGTTAGGAGTTAGGGTTAGGGGTTAAGGTTCGGGTTAAGGTTAGGTTAAGGGTTAGATTTAGGGATAGGGGATAGGGAAAACAGGATTTTAAATGGGACTCAATTGTTTGGTCCCCATAAGGATAGTAAAACAAACGTGTGTGTCAGAGTAAATTGAGTATGGATAAGGGGCGGGACCCTTCCGGTAAAGGGGAATTGGATTGGAAATTCCCTGAGATTGGAATTGGACCAGAGACCATAGAGGAGCCTGCCCTGTACGTCTGTGACAGTGACACTAGCATTAACTCTTCTGAGAAGAAGGGAAGTGTGGTTGATTATAATAAAGGAATAAATAAGGAGGGATCGACCGGAGGGAGGAGGAGGAGAGGTGGCATCTATCCCCAGAGGAGTGAGTGACAGCCTATCAGAGCCATTAAGCTTAAAACAGATGTGTTTCTATTGGCTCCTATGAGACAAGCTGCTGAATATTCATTAGACTTTAAACCATGCAAGATGAGGCGAGAGATTGCATTTTTTAAAGTACAAGAGAGTACAAGAAAATGAATTATAAACAAGTGTTTCCACTAGATTTCTCTGGAGGCGTGAAAAGTCCTCTAAGGCAAGATTGTGGGTGGTAGGCTACACATCAACAACATTCGATTGAAACCAACTGTTCTGGGGCGACAGAGTTTGGCACGCTGCCTAAGTATCGGCAGGGGAAACACTGTTGTAAACAGAACATTTAGCCCATACAGAGAGGGTCGATACACAGGCCACAGTTTAGGAAGTAACAACTGTTATTGTACAGTTTATCTGCTATCTTCTGGATACACAATCACTGTAGAACACTATAAATCAAAACAAGTACAACTAGGGCAACAACACACACACACACACACACACACACACACGCACACACACAGAGCGACCACACAATCTGTGTTATTCCCTGATTACTGAAAGAGATTCTGAGTTCACTCTGTGTGTGCTAAGTCAGACTCGAATGTGGGCTTTTCATGACAAATCACCACCACAAATAATCCATCTAACATTGACTCTCTCACTCCCTCTATAATTTTCAAGTTCCTTCTCTCTTTTGCTGTCTTTTTCTCTCCTTCAATGTTTTTCAAACCCTCACTCATGCCCTCTGTCAGTTACTATTAGTCTTTTACTAGTTCTACTCTGAGTAGTGCTGTGGGCTGGCATTTCTATGACACTGTCTTTGGAGCGACACACAAACAGACACACACACACACACACACACACACACACACACACACACACACACACACACACACACACACACACACACACACACACACACACACACACACCATATCTGTGTCTGATGAGAGACGGCATGATGTGGACCATGCATGTAATGTGATTGACATAGCTGGGCTCACTTTTCAAATTCAATCAGGAACTTTGATAACTGATGGAATTTGAGACAGGAAACGCTTTGATAGGCAGACTCAACCCGCATGAGCGAGAGTGTGTGTGTGTGTGTATTTGTGTGTGCATGTGAGAAACAGCGGAGTTGGCTTCCAGAGGGAGACATGGATTTGATTAGAATAGGAGACACACAACCCAAATAGAAGGCTAACTAAGATGTGATTGGTAATGGATGAGATGAGTTCCTCCTGATAACGTAAAGCTCACCGCCACATCTGGACACACACAACACACAACACACACACACACACACACACACACACACACAACACACACACTCACACAATCATGTCACACATAAACTGTAGCGCCATTCACCCATTATTTTAGAAGGAGCATGAAGTAGTAATGAGGCGGGGGGGGGATGGGGGGGGGGGGGCACTTCACATTTCCATATCATAAAACTCATGTCATATACAGTGTCATGATCACCATGTTTGATCTACTTTTCTGATCACCATGTTTGATCTACTTTTCTGATCACCATGTTTGATCTACTTTTCTGATCACTTTGTTTGATCTACTTTTCTGATCACCATGTTTGATCTACTTTTCTGATCACCATGTTTGATCTACTTTTCTGATCACCATGTTTGATCTACTTTTCTGATCACCATGTTTGATCTACTTTTCTGATCACCATGTTTGATCTACTTTTCTGATCACCATGTTTGATCTACTTTTCTGATCACCATGTTTGATCTACTTTTCTGATCACCATGTTTGATCTACTTTTCTGATCACTATGTTTGATCTACTTTTCTGATCACCATGTTTGATCTACTTTTCTGATCACTATGTTTGATCTACTTTTCTGATCACCATGTTTGTCTATTGTGAAGAAAATGTACCGCGGCACACGCACCTGAATGCACTCATGACTCCTTTCTATGCGTACCAAACTTATTATCAGTTTCCCTGAATTTCATTGTGAAAGCACTGTAATATCTTATTTTATAACTTTAGCTAGTCATGTTGGCAATAGAACAGGCTTTCAAATGATGCCCACCTGACCCAGAAAGTCAATGTATATTGGACCATTTTTGGATTGCATAAACTACAACAGTAACTGTGTGATGCCTGGAATGCAGGGTTGTGTTCCAAACAGCACAGCTAGGAGAGCTAGAAAAATAACCTCCTAGTTGAAGAGTCTTCTTTGAGTCATGAAAGTGCATTGAAATTAACTAGGAACTGTGCACACTTTGGAAAGGTGTGTGGACACTCAAACCCTTGTGATTTGTTTGTCTTATGTTGCATCTACCCCACATTTTCCAGGAAAATTCATGTTTCTGAATGTATCCATAGTATTTTCAGATTTAATTTCGTTATCAACAAATTAGGCAAAAAGTACAGTAAATGTAAACAGTAAATCAACAGTGTAATGTTTGGATTCCGTCTCGTGTCAGGTGACCTGTTGTGTCCTCATCTTTAGTCTAATAATTTCCCCATAATCTCCCAAATGTCTCCTTTCAATTGCTAGCAGCATATGATTTTCATATTATGTCTGTAAGAAACATTTCAAAATAGCGCTGACAGATCGTTTTATAAACAATTGTGATAAAGTTGAGTAATTAATTAAAAAAATAAATAAATTAAATGGACAAATCTGAGGGGGAACATGCCCTTGTGCACCTATGGACATGTTGCCTCTGCACAAAAATACAGTCTCATGTAATGCGATTGTGCTACCATTGTGCTTTATGCCTCAAGAGAGTATTTGGGGTGTAGATGTTTGCGACGAACATCATACACAGAATAGTGTGGCCAGTCCCTGTGGGTAGTGTCATCTAATGTAGTTGGTCCCGTTATCATATGGCTACTGTCGGCTACAGCACAGCCAATTGATTCATCACACAATGGCTTTTTGCATCATGTGAAAAGGTCACACGACTCTATGGAGAACACTTAAAATGCCACTAGTGACTGATGGATCTGACATAGATATTAAACACACAAACATGCACGCAAAAACACACATGCGCACACACACTCGCACCCACACACCCACACACCAAACACGACGCACACACACACACACACACACACACACCAAACACAATGCACACACACACACACACACACACACACACACACACACACACACACACACACACACACACACACACACACACACACACACACACACACACACACACACACACACACCAAACACGGCGAACACACACACACAGCAGCGTGATTATAGAGGGATATATATAGGGATGGTGAATAGAGAGAAAGAGAGAGCAGCGGGATTATAGAGGGGTATATATAGGGATGGTGAATAGACAGAGAGTGAGCAGCGGGATTATAGAGGGATATGGCACAGTGGTCTAAGGCACTGCATCTCAGTGCAAGAGGTGTCACTACAGTCCCTGGTTCGAATCCAGGCTGTATCACACCTGGCCATGATTGGGAGTCCCATGGGGAGGCGCACAATTTGCCAAGCGTCATCCAGGTTTGTCCGGGGTAGGCTGTGTGTGTGTGTGTGTGAAGGTTACACACACACACACATATAGGGATGGTGAATAGACAGAGAGAGCAGTGGGATTATATAAGGATGGTGAATAGACAGAGAGAGCAGTGGGATTATATAAGGATGGTGAATAGACAGAGAGAGCAGTGGGATTATATAAGGATGGTGAATAGACAGAGAGAGCAGTGGGATTATATAAGGATGGTGAATAGACAGAGAGAGCAGTGGGATTATATAAGGATGGTGAATAGACAGAGAGAGCAGTGGGATTATATAAGGATGGTAAATAGACAGACAGAGAGAGAGCAGCGGGATTATAGAGGGATATATATAACGGGATGGTGAATAGACAGAGATGATAGAGGGATATATAGAGGTATAGGTGCATAGAGAGAGAGAGATGTTAATTAGGCCTAATGGCAGTAACATAGACTGACAACAGCCAGTGCATTGCAAGAGCCACTGACCCCTCCTCTCCCTAGAGACTATATTATTTTACTGAGGGGAATGCAGACACAAACACACACGTTATAGAAACTATGAAACCTTGGTTTATGGTTTGTGCCATTTGTTAGAATGTTATTTTGGAAGCTATATACTGATACTACCAGTCTGTTTGAATGGGGGTTAGTCAGGTTATTTCGTTCTTTCAGAACAGGCATGGTACATGTAGAATGTGAATTAAAAAGTAATGAGAAGAAAGTGGAGGAACCGGTCCAAATGTGGAATCAAAAAATAAAAAAGTCAGCAGCAAATATGAAACATTTTCACTAACCAGGTTTCCATCCAGCCTTTTTATGCGAGTGAAGTACATGTCTGATAAACAATCTCATGTGAGGCCTGATGGAAACAGAAAAATTTAACTTTCCAAATGTCGACAAAACTAAACATGCTAGACAAGGTGGGATCTTTATTTGTCGGTAAAATGCGAGAAATGTCAGTGTAAACACTTTTGTGAGCAAATATTGATATAATAACTATCATATCGAAGTAAATTTGGAGTCACACGATGACATGTTGTGTGGTCCTCCCATCATGACTTTTCGGGAAAACATCCAGTTTATTAGAGTACAGAGGAAATAAGTTATGATGACCTTCACAGGGTGGTGAAAGTGGTCATGAGCTTGATGCTCCGTTCCAATAAATACTGAGGCTCTTATTCTGGTGACATGATATTCGATGCTTGGCTGCCGCTTGCTAAATACAAATTTTCTCGCTCTTTTGTCCAAAATAATCTCATCATGTAGGCTCTGTATTTGCATCCTGGCACACATGCTATATAACACAACATCTTTTGTGAGAAAAACATCATTAGAGTTAAAAATGCTTATCCGCAACATGGCAATTTGATCGAAACATCTCTGGTGCGCATATTGTTTTTAATGCAGATTTTGGAATTTTTGCATGAACATCGGTCACCAATTGGATGGAAACCTAGCTTATGGGCCACATGGGGGAAAATAAAAGATAGAAGCCATTGAGAAGATGTTAAGAATCTAGTAACAAACGAACATTTTACATGCTATAAATAATATATTATATTATAACATACAACATAGACATAGGCGTATAACTAATCATACATGTAACCCCATGCACTGATCATTATACACATGCTGTAAATGACGTATTAAGGAACGCTGCACTGCATGGTGCCTCATATGATATGCTCTGACAAAGAAACTCCATCAGTATTCACAGGGAAGTGTTAGAGATGTTTCTTTAATAGAACATTAGCATAGCTCCGGGTAAAGTGCTTCACCTACACACACACGCACGCACGCACGCACGCACGCACGCACGCACGCACGCACGCACGCACGCACGCACGCACGCACGCACGCACGCACGCACGCACGCACACACACACACACACACACACACACACACACACACACACACACACACACACACACACACACACACACACAGTTTACCAGACTCAACACAGCACTGCTATTTCAAACGTGTAGAATAAATTCTAGCTCCGGCATAAACTCTTTCTCCTGCTGTCTTGTCATTCTTATAATCCACATATGTGCTGACTGATCAACGCAGTGTGTTCACAGATAATCTCAAATTACTTTACAGTGTGTTCACAGATAATCTCAAATTACTTTACAGTGTGTTCACAGGTAATCTCAAATTACTTTACAGTGTTTTCACAGGTAATCTCAAATTACTTTACAGTGTGTTCACAGATAATCTCAAATCGCCATGCAAAATTAAAAAGTAGTCAGGGCTCTGCACATGGTACACCAGGGTAAAACAACAACATACATTATGTGTACCAGCATGGTCTCATAGACTAGACGTTATATAATAAATTAAAGCCGGGAGGTGAAGCATTGGGAAAGTATTCAGACTCCTTGACTTTTTCTACATCCTGTTACGTTACAGCCTTATTCTAACATGGATTAAATGAAAATGTTTCCTAATCAATCTACACACAATTAAAATAGAAATACCTTATTTAAATAAGTATTCAGACCCTTTGCAATTAAACTCGAAATTGAGCTCAGGTTCATCCTGTTTCCATTGATCATCCTTGAGATGTTTCTACAAATTAATTGGAGTCCACCTGTGGATAATTCAATTGATTGGACATGATTTGGAAAGTCTATATACGGTGCCACAGTTGACAGTGCATGTCATAGCAAAAACCAAGCCATGAGGTCAAAGGAATTGTCCGTAGAGCTCCGAGACAGGATTGTGTCGAGGCACAGATCTGGGGAAGGGTACCAAAACATTTCTGCGGTATTGTATGTCCCCAAAAACACAGACTCTTTCTAGAGCTGGCCGCCCGGCCTATTTGAGCAATCGGGGGAGAATGGCCTCACTCTGACAGAGCTCCAGTTCCTCTGTGGAGAACCTTTCAGAGGGACAACCATCTCTGCAGCACTCCACCAATCAGGCCTTTATGGTAGAGTGGCCACACGCAAGCCACTCCTCAGTAAAAGGCACATGGAGTTTGCCAAAAGGCACCTAAAGGACTCAGACCATGAGAAACAAGATTCTCTGGTCTGATGAAACCAAGATTGGACTCTTAGCAACCCTAAGGTTGAGTGTGTAAGAACCGACGCTGGAGATAAGAAGCAGGTACGGGAAGTAACATTTAATATGGACATCAAACAGAACAGGACAGGAACAGCGTCAGAACCAGGATACAAACATGACATAAAACAATTAATGCTGAAGCGGGGAATGGAGCTGGGGAACAGACAGATATATGGAAGGTAATAATATATGATTGAGTCCAGGTGAGTTCAATAATCGCTTATGCGTGTGACGAGGGAAGCAGTTGTGTGTAATGATGGTGGCAGGAGTGCGTAGTGCAGGGCAGCCTGGCGCCCTCAAGTGCCAGGGAGGGAAAGCGGGAGCAGGCATGACAGAGTGTTCCAATCTCATCACGGACAACTTTAGTATTTTAGCTAATTACCAACTTTAACTATTTACTACTTTTTAGATTCTTTGCAACTACTTAGCATGTTAGCTAACCCTTCCCCTAACTCTAACCCTTTAACATAACTCCTAACCCTAAACTTAACTCTAACCCCTAGCCTAGCTAATGTTAGCCACCTAGCTAACATTAACATTAGTCACAACAAATTGGAATTCATAACATATAATACGTATTGGAAATTCGTAACATATTTTACAAATTGTAATTTGTAACATATCATGCAAAATGGATGATGGACATCCACAAATGAATACATACCATAGGAGACGTAACATATCATTATAAATGGAGTGTCTCTTATTTATATGCAGAAAAATACGAAATGCTATGAGATGAGGTTGCAGCAACGTACTGTACAGTCAAAGGAAAACAAAATACTTGCTAACCTGGTTAAATGAGTCTGTTTTCAACAAATCAACTGTTTTAAATGTGCAGAGTAAATGAACAAAATAATTTTGGAACGAACACTTCACGACATTTAAATAGTTTGTTGAAGTCAAGGTGTAGAGAACAGGATTCATAGTGTAATGGTTAGAGTTCCTGTCTGTGGATCAGAACATTGTCGGTTTGCTTCTTGGAGGAGATGGGGCGGCAGGTAGCCTAGTGGCTAGGGCGTTGGGCCAGTAACCAAAAGCTGACAAGGTAAAAATCTGTCGTTCTGCCCCTGAACAAGGCAGTTCACCAGTAGGTTGTCATTGTAAATAAGAATTTGTTCTTAACTGACTTGCCTAGTTTCAATTTTCGCCTGACACGATCACTTTGCCTACTCTTAATTCTTGCCTAATATATTGGCATGCATAACATTCAATCTTAGTTTCATCAGACTAGAGAATCTTGTTTCTAGGAAAAGTCTTGGTGGTTCCACTGTGTTCTTGGGGTTCTTCAATGCTGCAGATTTTTTTTTGGTACCCTTCCCCAGATCTGTGCCTCGACACAATCCTGTCTCGGAGCTGTACGGACAATTCCTTCGACCTCATGGCTTGGTTTTTGCTCTGACATGCACTGTCAACTGTGGGACCTTATATAGACAGGTGTGTGCCTTTCCAAATCTAGTCCAATCAATTGAATTTACCACAGGTGGACTCCTATCATGTTGTAGAAACATATACACAGTACATATATACAGTATATATCTTTTTTCTGCATGTATTTTTAGATAAAGGCCTATTGTAAATGTTTATTATTGTTGCTTCGGCATCTTTATTTAAAAAATAAATACAAGTTCAAACATAACTTTAAGCTAGATATTATTTTGACAGAGGTAATGAACCGTCCATTGATCAGCACAGCAATTGATAAAACAGGACCATGTTTGAAACACAAGTGGTTCTGAGCTTAATTCAATATTAAACAGCTAAGCTAACAGTTACAGAAATCAGGAACACAGACAGGCTCTATCTATCTGAGCTACTGTGATCACCTACATTTGGGCACCTACTTACCAGAAAAGGATGTTATTATGATTTGTTTTTTTCAATTACAAGTTTTGCTAAAAAAGGTTTAAGGAAATACCGGCATGCACCATATTACTACAGGACAAGACAGCTCAATCAAGCCTGATGGTCTTGGAAGTATAAAAGCAAGGCCCTACATTTATTGAATTAAAAAAGCATGAAAAGGTAGCAATACTTTACCTTGTATGCGGTACATTATTGTCAAAGCACCTCTTCTAAGAGTATGAATTAGGCTGTTTGAGAAGGTTTGAATCCTAAGCAACCAGCCTGCACATAGTTTGAAGTACAATACCAACATAGCTACTGTAGTAGGTCAATGCTGGTAAACCTTGGTAGAGCATGGGTGGAATAGGCATTAGTGTGCTCATGTGAATTTCCTATTTTTTTTCTCAGCTTCAGATCAAACAGCCTATTCTTACTTTTTGTTTTTATACTGATACTACCAGTCTGTTTGAATAGGGGTTAGTCAGAGGTTATCTAGTTCTTTCAGAACAGGCATGGTACACGTAAGAATTCTTGACAGGCAGTGACTGGCTTCATACTTTCGAATAAAAACTAAACCTATATGACACATATAGGTTTAGTTTTAAGCTTCAGCTTTTCATTTCTCCTAAGTAAAGGTTCCATGATAAGTCTTCCATTATACCACTGACCCCTGGTGAACATATACAACTGAGTTTGACTGTTTGCACATATCTGTGTGTAGTGTGTAGTGTGTGTTGACA
Source organism: Thymallus thymallus (assembly GCA_023634145.1). Classification (NCBI taxonomy): domain Eukaryota; kingdom Metazoa; phylum Chordata; class Actinopteri; order Salmoniformes; family Salmonidae; genus Thymallus; species Thymallus thymallus. The sequence goes on from CM042382.1 coordinate 10,200,685, forward strand.
TGCATGTGGGTGTGCGTGAAAGAAAAATAAGACTTCAGGTGAGAAGTAAGAAATATTAGCCTATTTATTACAACGACATGAAGGACTTTAGAATGCATACACTTTGAACAAGAGCATAGAAATATGCCATGAGGAAACATAATGTGACCAATGACAGGAAGGAAGAGTGACCAGGGAGAGAGAGAGAAAAACCTCACAAGTAATCAGTCTGGGAACATTTACAAAACCGGCCTAGCTTGGGGTAGAAGTCTCTCCTAGCACAGATCTAGGATCAGCTTACCATTCCCATATCCTAGCTTTACACAAAACTGACATGGGAACAGTGTCTAGGGACAACTTTATCATATTCCAAGTGAAAGGGGTCAGAGCCTGGCTGAGAGTTATGGGTCAAAGGTTATGACCTCTGGTCGGGGAGTGACAGCGTACCAAAGGAAGACAATGTCAAAGTGTTAAGTACCAAAGTTAGGAGTACTGACAGACTGGTAAACCTTCATCAGCCAACCACTTATTTTTGCTGTTCTAAATCTGAACATAAGGAGGAAGAATGCTGCTGTCCTTTGTTGAACATTTGAATGGAATTGATGACAACACAAAAGGATGCTGGCAATTCAATCCCTTTACGGTAATGAAATACATCATTTGTTGGTAGCACTATCTGAGACCCCTTCAGAGACACATTTTGCTAATTGGAAAGACAAAGGTTAATTTCGTTGTTTGATTTTCTCATCTCCATCATGTTGCATGTTTGTATCTGTGTGGGAGACATTGGAACCACTTTAAATAGCTTTGGGATATAAAGGGAACATTCAACTTTTCTCTGCCATAAATTCACCATCTAGTTTACACAGGTAAACCAACAAGTACAATTCTTAAACCAAAACGGAACAATTTACTCTCTAATGTACTTTTCAATACAGTATCCAATAAACAGGTGGTAGATCTACCCTAACCCAATTCAACATCTATTCCACATTGGTTCAACGTAATTTCGTAAAAATTACGTGGAAACAGCGTTGATTCAACCAGTGTGTGCCCAGTTTGACAGCAGCAGTACAGAGTTTAAGAATAATAACAGAGGTGCTAACAGCCGTGGTGTTTTTAGTTATAAAACCATAGATTTTCTGTAACGTCACCACGGGGAAACAGATGAATACTGTATACAGACGTACCCATAACACCGCCTCTACAGGGAGCAGCAAGGACGGGGATCAGAACAGATGAATACTGTATACAGACGTACCCATAACACCGCCTCTACAGGGAGCAGCAGGGATGGGGATCAGAACAGATGAATACTGTATACAGACGTACCCATAACACCGCCTCTACAGGGAGCAGCAAGGATGGGGATCAGAACAGATGAATACTGTATACAGACGTACCCATAACACCGCCTCTACAGGGAGCAGCAAGGATGGGGATCAGAACAGATGAATACTGTATACAGACGTACCCATAACACCGCCTCTACAGGGAGCAGCAAGGATGGGGATCAGAACAGATGAATACTGTATACAGACGTACCCATAACACCGCCTCTACAGGGAGCAGCAGGGATGGGGATCAGAACAGATGAATACTGTATACAGACGTACCCATAACACCGCCTCTACAGGGAGCAGCAGGGATGGGGATCAGAACAGATGAATACTGTATACAGACGTACCCATAACACCGCCTCTACAGGGAGCAGCAGGGATGGGGATCAGAACAGATGAATACTGTACACAGACGTACCCATAACACTGCCTCTACAGGGAGCAGCAAGGATGGGGATCCGAACAGAAAGGTAGCACAGTAAATAAGGCATCAAAAAGTTGAGCATCCTCAGGTCGTCTGCCCGAGGGAGAACTGTCTCCTGTCAATCAAAGGCCGAAGCTTAATAATCATGCTACGCAATATACATTCCATAGATCAGGTCAACAAATCACACGCTGCCTCATCTCATATGAACCGCCTCAACACAATTTCTCTCCTCCTTCAGAATAAAAGTATATCATCACCATCATTCTCAACAAAATCATCATCATCACCATTATTGTTACAAACATTCTACAGTTTCAAATCAACACTGTACATATTTTACACTATAGTACAATGCTATATACTGTATGTTGCTGTGTTTGTAGTCGTCAGGTAGCAGAATAACACTTATCATAAACAGATACATACAGGGGTACAGTGCACAATTATGGCCCTTTTCAAACTAAACCGCTAACCAGGTTTTCATGGATAAGTCCAAAACTCCACTCTTCTCTCCCCAAAGCATGGGGAATGTTGGTTTTGATATGCAGTAAATGTTGTTCTGTTGAGTACAGAACACTGATGGTTTTTACTCATCCAGGAAATGAGGTTAGCAGGCCTTGACTCTTATAGATTTGGAAGCAGTTGGCATCACTGAACATAGGTGGTTAGCACAAACTGTGACTGAACCCATATTAATCACTGGACAGAGGTGATTAGCACAAACTGTGACTGAACCCATATTAATCACTGAACAGAAGTGGTTAGCACAAACTGTGACTGAACCCATAATAATCACTGGACAGAGTTGGTTGGCACAAACTGACTAAACCCATATTAGTCACTGAACAGAAGTGGTTAGCACAAACTGTGACTAAACCCATATTAGTCACTGAACAGAAGTGGTTAGCACAAACTGTGACTAAACCCATATTAGTCACTGAACAGAAGTGGTTAGCACAAACTGTGACTAAACCCATATTAGTCACTGAACAGAAGTGGTTGGCACAAACTGTGACTGAACCCATATTAGTCACTGAACAGAAGTGGTTAGCACAAACTGTGACTAAACCCATATTAGTCACTAAACAGAAGTGGTTAGCACAAACTGTGACTAAACCCATATTAGTCACTGAACAGAAGTGGTTAGCACAAACTGTGACTAAACCCATATTAGTCACTGAACAGAAATGGTTAGCACAAACTGTGACTAAACCCATATCAGAAATGGTTAGCACAAACGGTGATTAAACCAATATTAATCAGGGGTGAAATGAGGCAAAAAACACCACTCATCACAGTCTAACTCAAGTCTACCTCACAACCAATGCTGCTTGTCTGACTTTGACCAACATTTTAGAGCAACACTAACCATACATGGCACAACGTCTGAGAAACAGATATACATTCCAAACAGTGTCAATTTCACAGATAAACGATTATCTACTTTGCTCTTCTTCTGTCACAACATTACAGCAAGCTTCTCCAACTGAGGAGGTAAACTCTGGGAAGGTAATGTAGTAACGCTGTATTGTACTGCAGGTTTCTGACTAACTGCATCCTATAGGTTGCTGCTGTAGGCTGTACTAAATGAAAGCTGGCAGGACATCGGATTCAAGTGAAATGTGTGCGTCTGGAAGTCGTGGCTATGGAAGCCCTTCATGTATCTATCCCTGGCCAAACGCAACGGAAGTCTTCTAAGACCATGAATAGACATCTCCATCTCATAGTTTCAAATCTTTCTATTTGTCCTACCTCCCCCACACATCATGATTGGTCCAATAGCGTTGTGGGGGGAGGGGGTTAGAGAAAGGGGAGGGGCCTGAAAACACATGCACCGGGAAGGAACAGCCCACCTGCATTGCCTGGCGACCAATAACAACTTTACGTTGAGTTCTAGACTGGCGGACTGACAAACAGCTCTTGTAAACACTTATCTATACATATACAATATTGGTAATATTGGTGTGGAAAATAAAAAAAGCTAATCATAAAACAAAAAAAGAAACAACCATAAAAACAACTGTACACTAAACTTCACAGACAATTATGAGAATTATGATCACGTTTTTTTTAGTTTTTTTTTTAGTTTTGTTATTGTTGTTGTTGTTGATATGGACTGAGATGTCTTGGTTGTAGCCTGGTATCTTATGTTGCTGGTTTGCTAGGCCTCTGAGGGCGTGGACGGAAGCTGGAAGTGCCTACGCTATCAAAACATCCAGGACGGGTGGAATGGTGAAACTACAAAGAGGAAGTAAAGGAGCTAAGCGTCCATTACGGCTCCATCTCAGTGTCTTTGTATGGGGAAACCCAACCCAGAATGTCCATGTCGGCTCAATCTCAGTTTGTCTCAATGGGTAAACTCAGAGAAGAGCGTACATTTTGGCTTTCCCTCCCAGTGTGTCTCTATAGGGAAACTGTTATACTTGGACATGGGTCCCCTGGGACTGAAGGATCTGGACACTGGAGAGGATCTTCTTCTGGTGACCAGCCAAGGTCACATCCATCTTAACGAGCTCACTACAGGAGAGGACAGAGGAAGAAGGGAGTTCGAAAAATGACAAAATTGACAGACTCCCCTTTTCTCCAGCTCTGCTTACTCCTCCTCCCCTTTCCCTAGCCTCAGCATCTACCCCAGCCCCAGGCCAGCTCTGCCCATGTTTCTCACCTGATGCTGATGTAAAGGACAGAGTCCAGGGTGACGTATCCAGCGCTGGAGAAGTTCTCCTTGTACTGTCCCATCTTGATGGCATCTAGCCACTCCTCCATCGTACTCACACTGAACTCTGGAGTGGTCGGGTCTTCCCTGCTGGGCAAACAGGAGAGAATAAACACATTCTTATCAGCATAGTTAAATAAGACAAAACAGTCCAGATACTGTAATAGTTGTAATAGTTTATTCTGGATCTGACCGTGTGTGCTTGAAGACATCTATCACTCCAGTGTTAATTCTAATCTGTAATTTATTTTGCCACTATGGCCTATTTATTGTCCTACCTTCCTAACCTTACTGCATTTTGCACTACATTTGCACACTCTGTATATAGATTCTCTATTGTGTTATTGACTGTACGTTTGTTTATTCTCATGTGTAACTCTGTGTTGTTTTTTGTCGCACTGCTTTGCTTTGTCTTGGCCAGGTCGCAGTTGTAAATGAGAACTTGTTCTCAACTGGATCTATAGTGGTTTTGATTGTGCCTGTGGTTTTGACCCATTGTAACTCACCATAATGAGCTGTTGGCCAGCTCTCGGAGGCTGGCTGGGTCTCTGATCAGCTTGTCCAGCGTGGTGACGATCTGGCCAAACTTGGGCCGTTCGCTGCGGCCCTTCTCCCAGCAGTCCAACATCAACTGGTGGAGGACCACAGGACAGTCCATAGGGGCCGGAAGACGGTAACCCTCATCTATCGCTTTGATCACCTAGAGGAAAAAAATAGGGGTGGATTAGATGGACCCTAGTCAATCACAGTAATCACCCACCAACTATGGGAGAGAAAGCCGACTGAGTCCACCTAGCTTCCACGCCAAACCAACCCCATGATTGACAAGAATCATTACCCTATCAGCTATACACCGACACCGTATTTGAAACTACTCACATCCTGATTGGACATCTCCCAGTAGGGTCTCTCTCCGTAAGAGACCACCTCCCACATGACGATGCCGTAGCTCCACACGTCACTGGCTGACGTGAACTTCCTGTAGGCAATAGCCTCTGGAGACGTCCATCGGATGGGGATCTTCCCTCCCTGGAAGGGTTGATAAGATGATCATAAAGGGTTAGTAACACATTTAGAAAGGGTTAATAAAACATTACTGAACGGCTGATCCAATATATATTTTAAACAACTAGTATTCATGAATTTCTGATTTGGCAACTCAATGAATTGTGTTGAAAGAGAGAGAGAAGAACATTGTGGGGGCGTAGGTCGGAAAGCTCAATGGACGTCATGGAAACACACAACAGAGTCGTCTTACGGTTGTATCTCATACCTTTTATTGATTAAAACACTCAGCACAGAGCACAGAGCATCTCTTTCTATTCACACTCAAACAGAGAGAACGCAGTAATGCTTTTACCTCACTCCCTCCCCTCCTCATCTCTACCTCCCCCCCAAGAGTGTGCAAATCTGCCATCAAGGCAAAGGGTGGCTATTTTTTATTTGTTTATGATTCCATATGTGTTATGTCATAGTTTGTATGTCTTCACTTTAATTCTACAATGTAAAAAATAGTGAATTGAATTGAATTGAATTAATAATATTACAAACTTTTAACCGGGGGTGTATATCCATTGTAGCTGGAATGTAATGTTCATATTCTGTATATTTGACTATGATATGTGGTTGTCTCACCTAGCTATTTTAAGATAAATTAATTAACTGTAAGTTGCTCTGGATAAAAGCATCTCATCTACTAAATGACTAAAATGTAAAACGCATACAGATCTCATATTACTGTACTAATTCATATTTTATTTTAAATATTGATGTCACAAATGTATCATGTTTACAATTTTGTACAATGTAATTACTTAGATTTGACTGTGTAAAACCTAACATTACTACTTATTTCTCTGAGAGTGAGGCGGATATATAGCGTTTAGCAAAAAAACTAACCATCAAGTGATAAAACCACATGTCTGTCATTGAACAAACCCATGCCATGATTAGATAGTTGTTTAATCAATAAAAGCTAATTTACCCAACATTTCTGAAAATGGATATACAGTGGGGAGAACAAGTATTTGATACACTGCCGATTTTGCAGGTTTTCCCACTTACAAAGCATGTAGAAGTCTGTAATTTTTATCATAGGTACACTTCAACTGTGAGAGAAAATCCAGAAAATCACATTGTATGATTTTTTAATAATTAATTTGCATTTTATTGCATGACATAAGTATTTGATCACCTACCAACCAGTAAGAATTCCGGCTCTCACAGACCTGTTAGTTTTTCTTTAAGAAGCCCTCCTGTTCTCCACTCATTACCTGTATAAAAGACACTTGTCCACACACTCAATCAAACAGACTCCAACCTCTCCACAATGGCCAAGACCAGAGAGCTGTGTAAGGACATCAGGGATAAAATTGTAGACCTGCACAAGACTGGGATGGGCTACAGGACAATAGGCAAGCAGCTTGGTGAAAAGGCAACAACTGTTGGCGCAATTATTAGAAAATGGAAGAAGTTCAAGATGACGGTCAATCTCCCTCGGTCTGGGGCACCATGCAAGATCTCACCTCGTGGGGCATCAATGATCATGAGGAAGGTGAGGGATCAGCCCAGAACTACACGGCAGGACCTGGTCAATGACCTGAAGAGAGCTGGGACCACAGTCTCAAAGAAAACCATTAGTAACACACTACACCGTCATGGATTAAAATCCTGCAGCGCACGCAAGGTCCCCCTGCTCAAGCCAGCGCATGTCCAGGCCCGTCTGAAGTTTGCCAATGACCATCTGGATGATCCAGAGGAGGAATGGGAGAAGGTCATGTGGTCTGATGAGACAAAAATAGAGCTTTTTGGTCTAAACTCCACTCACCGTGTTTGGAGGAAGAAGAAGGATGAGTACAACCCCAAGAACACCATCCCAACTGTGAAGCATGGAGGTGGAAACATCATTCTTTGGGGATGCTTTTCTGCAAAGGGGACAGGACGACTGCACCGTATTGAGGGGAGGATGGATGAGGCCATGTATCGCGATGCTCCTTCCCTCAGTAAGAGCATTGAAGATGGGTCATGGCTGGTTCTTCCAGCATGACAACGACCCGAAACACACAGCCAGGGCAACTAAGGAGTGGCTCCGTAAGAAGCATCTCAAGGTCCTGGAGTGGCCTAGCCAATCTCCCGACCTGAACCCAATAGAAAATCTTTGGAGGGAGCTGAAAGTCCGTATTGCCCAGCGACAACCCGGAAACCTGAAGGATCTGTATGGAGGAGTGGGCCAAAATCCCTGCTGCAGTGTGTGAAAACCTGGTCAAGAACTACAGGAAACGTATGATCTCTGTAATTGCAAACAAAGGTTTCTGTACCAAATATTAAGTTCTGCTTTTCTGATGTATCAAATACTTATGTCATGCAATACAATGCAAATTAATTACTTAAAAATCATACAATGTGATTTTCTGGATTTTGTTTTAGATTCCGTCACTCACAGTTGAAGAGTACCTATGATAAAAATTACAGACTTCTACATGCTTTGTAAGTGGGAAAACCTGCAAAATCGGCAGTGTATCAAATACTTGTTCTCCCCACTGTATAGCGTTTTGGAAAATCTTCATATGGAGTAGGTTCAGCAGAAAACAGGCTTTTAAAAGGCCTCCCTAAGCAGATCACACCAGTGTTTTAACATGCTGTTCCTGCTGCACTCCTACTAACCCTAACCTTACACAGATCACACCAGTGTTTTAACATGCTGCTACTGCTGCGCTCCTACTAACCCTAACCCTACACAGATCACACCAGTGTTTTAACATGCTGCTACTGCTGCACTCTTACTAACCCTAACCCTACACAGATCACACCAGTGTTTTAACATGCTGCTACTGCTGCACTCTTACTAACCCTAACCCTACACAGATCACACCAGTGTTTTAACATTCTGATACTGCTGCACCCCTACTAACCCTAACCTTACACAGATCACACCAGTGTTTTAACATGCTGCTACTGCTGCACTCTTACTAACCCTAACCCTACACAGATCACACCAGTGTTTTAACATGCTGCTACTGCTGCACTCCTACTAACCCTAACCCTACACAGATCACACCAGTGTTTTAACATGCTGCTACTGCTGCACTCCTACTAACCCTAACCTTACACAGATCACACCAGTGTTTTAACATGCTGCTACTGCTGCACTCTTACTAACCCTAACCCTACACAGATCACACCAGTGTTTTAACATGCTGCTACTGCTGCACTCCTACTAACCCTAACCCTACACAGATCACACCAGTGTTTTAACATGCTGCTACTGCACTCCTATAGTCCCAGCTATCTGGTGAAAGTCAAATGAAAGAGACAAAGTGAGCAGTCTCTATCTACAGTACATCTCTCCCTCTCTCTCTCTTCTTCATTTCGCTCCAATCTTACTCACTCTCTCTCACTTTCTCTATCACTCCCTCCTTCCCTCCCTCCCTCTCTTTCAATTCAATTGAAAGGGGCTTTATTGGCATGGGAAACATTGCCAAAGCAAGTGAAATAAACAATAAACAAAAGTGAGAAGACACAAAACAACATCAACAAAAAAAGGACAAGTGTTATATTTAAGCAATAAGGCACGAAGGGGTGTGGTATATTCGGCCATATACCACAAACCCCCGAGGTGCCTTATCGCTATTATAAATTGGTTACCAACGTAATAAGAGCAGTAAAAATAAATGTTTCGTCATACCCGTGGTATACGGTCTGATATTCCACGGCTGTCAGCCAATCAACATTCAGGGCTCGAACCACCCAGTTTATAATATAAACTATGTTATCAGATATGTTTTAACAATGTGCAAATAGTTGTAGTACATATAGTAAGGGAAGATAAATAAACAGATAAATATTGGTGGTATTTATAATGTTGTTTGTGCTGCACTGGTTGCCCTTTTCTCATGGCAACAAGTCACACAGTACATCTTGCTGCTGTGATTGCACACTGCGTTATTTCGCCTAACACATATGGGAGTTTATCAATGTTTGATTTGTTTTCAAATTCTTTGTGGATCTCTCTCTCTCTATCTCTCTCCCTCCCTTCCTCCTCTCTCTCTCTCTCTCTCTCTCTAACTCCTTCCCTCTTTTCTATCTCTCTCTCTCTTTCTCTCTCTCCCTCCCTTCCTGAATGGCTCTACCAGTGAGTGGCTGACACACTTCCTCTCCCAGGGATATCTATGCTAATGTCCTATTAAAGAAACATCTCTAACACTTCCCTGTGAATACCGATGGAGAAGTCTCTTTGTCTGCGCATATCATATGAGGCACCACGCAGTGCAGCATTGCTTAGTATGTCATTTAAAGCCTGTGTATAATGCTCAGTGAATGGGGTTACACGTATGATGTGTTATAAGCCTATGTTGTGTGTTATAATATAATGCATGATTCATAGCGTGTAACATGTTCTCAGCGGCTATTAACTTCTCAATGTCTTCTCAACGTCTTCTCAGCGGCTACTAGCTTCTCGATGTCTTCTCAATGTCTTCTCAGCGGCTACTAGCGTCTCAATGTCTTTTCAACGTCTTCTCAGCAGCTGCTAGCCTCTCAACATCTTCTCAACGTCTTCTCAGCAGCTACTAGCTTCTCAACGTCTTCTCAACGTCTTCTCAGCAGCTACTTGCTAGCTTTCTATCTTTTTATTTTGCCCCATTACAGGACAGTGGTGAAGATATATCTTCATATTTGCTGCTGGCTGAGAGCTCCAACAAGCTGCTTTATTCCTCTCCACTAACCCTGAGCTAGATCCACATTAATCCCACCACTTGTTATGTCTTGTTACGCCTAATAACTTGTTAGATGTCATAACAGTGGCGTAACAGTGCAGACGTGTTTTTTTTGTCCTGTCCCGTGTAAATAGTCTGGGTTTTTTCAGTTTTTCCTGCAACCTGCCTCACCCAACGTGAAATGGATCTACTATTTCTTTATTTCTTTATCCCATATAACTGAACCTCTGACAGAAGCTAGCCTGCTAACTAGCTACTAGCCATTGCTAGCCACTGCTAGCGGGCTTCACCAGTGTCCTTGGCCTGCACCAGCCAGCTTTAGTTCTGACAATATCGGCCAGTCTGCACAGAGTGCTACCAACCCAGCGCATATCGGATTGCTTTCTCTACCACATCACCGGATTTCTGCCGAAATCACTGGACCATTGCTCCCTGGCTCACCTCTTGCTGCTCATTGGACCTTATGCTCACTCGGCTACACAGCTGATGCCTGCTGGACTGTTCCATTACACGGTACCTCATTCTGTTTATCTGTTCAGCCTCAGCCTCAAACTCAGGTCCTGTGTGTAGCACATTTTCTCTAACTGAACCTCTCTGTCCATTCATCGCCATTACCTGTTGTTGTCTTAGCTCTCTTGATTAACACCTGTGATTGCTTTTTGCCTCTCTCTTATGTCAATATGCCTTGTCTGTTGCTGTTTAGGTTAGTTCTTATTGTTCTATTTCACTGTAGAGCCCCCAGTCCCGCTCAACATGCCTCTGATAACTCCTTTGTCCCACCCCCTACACACGCGGAGACCACACCTGGCTTTACTGGTCCCTCCAGAGATGCAAACTCTCTCATTGTTACCAACGCCTAAGTTTACCTCCACTGAACTCACATCCTACCATATCCTTGTCTGTACATTATGCCCTGAATCTATTCTACCACGCCCAGAAATCTGTACCCAATGCACTAGACGAGCAGTTCTTAAAGTCTTTAGCCGTACCCTTATCCTGTTCCTCTGGTGATGTAGAGGTGAACCCAGGCCCTGTAAACCCAGGCCCTCATTTGTTGACTTCTCTAACCGTAAAAGCCTTGGTTTCATGCATGTTCAGAAGCCTCCTCCCTAAGATTGATTTATTCACTGCTTTAGTACACTCCGCCAAACTTTATGCCCTAGCCGTGTCTGAATCCTAGCATAGGCCACCAAAAATTCTGACATTTCCATCCCCAACTACAACATTTTCCGTCAAGATAGAACTGCAGAGTTCTGTCATACTATCCAGGTCTGTGCCCAAACAGTTTGAGCTTCTACTACTTTAAAAATCCACCTTCTACTTTAAAAATCCACCTTTAAAGAAATAAGTCTCTCGCTGTTGCTGCTTGTTACAGACCCCCTCAGCCCCCAGCTGTGCCCTGGACACAATATGTGAATTGAGCTAAACCGGGATATGCTTAACACCCTGGCCGTCCTACAATCTAAGCTAGATGCCCTCAATCTCACACAAATTATCAAGGAACCTACCAGGTACAACCCTAAATCCGTAAACATGGGCACCCTCATAGATAACATCCTGACTAACTTGCCCTCCAAATACACCTCCGCTGTCTTCAACCAGGATCTCAGCGATCACTGCCTCATTGCCTGCGTCCAAATTCTCGATATTGTCCGTAATCTACGATAATCGAGAATTTCAATAAGCATTTTGCTACAGCTGGCCATGCTCACATTAAGCATCTCCAAAATTAAATCTAGAATTGGCTTCCTATTTCAAACAAAGCCTCCTTCACTCATGCTGCCAAACAGACCCTCGTAAAACTGACTATCTTTCCGATCCTTGACTTCGGCGATGTCATTTACAAAATAGCCTCCAACACACAAATTGAATGTAGTTTATCACAGTGCCATCCGTTTTGTTACCAGAGCCCCATATACTACCCACCACTGCGACCTGTATTCTCTCGTTGGCTGGCCCTCACTACATATTAGTCGCCAAACCCACTGAGTCCAGGTCATCTTTAAGTCTTTGCTAGGTAAATCCCCCGCCTTATCTCAGGTCGCTGGTCACCATAGCAACACACACCCGTAGCATGCGCTCCAGCAGGTATATTTCACTGGTCATCCCCAAAGCCAACACCTCATTTGGCCGCCATTCCTTCCAGTTCTCTGCTGCCAATGACTGGAACGAATTACAAAAATCATTGAAGCTGGAGACTACCATCTCTCTCAATAACTTTAAGCATCAGCTGACAGAGCAGCTTACCGATCACCGAACCTGTACACAACCCATCTGTAAATAGCCCACCCAACTACCTCATCCCCATATTGTTATTTTTTTTGTATCTCTATTTGCACATCATCATCTGCACATCTATCAGTCCAGTGTTAATGCTAATTTGTAGTTATTTCGCCACTATGGCCTATTTATTGCCCTACCTTCCTAATCTTACTACATTTGCACACTCTGTATATAGATTTTCTATTGTGTTATTGACTGTAGGTTTGTTTATCCCATGTGTAACTCTGTGTTGTTGTTGTTTTTGTCGCACTGCTTTGCTTTATCTTGGCAAGGTCGCAGTTGTATATGAGAACTTGTTCTCAACTGGCCTACCTGGTTAAATAAAGGTGAAATAAAATAAAATAAAAAAGGCTTGTTAGGAGCAACCTTGAAAGCAGCGGGTCTTTTAGCCCCTTGAGTGGGGAGTGCTGGGTAGCTAGGAAGATACATATGTCCAATTCCAACCTCTAACCCCTAGCCCGCTATGCTTTTTTGTAGCTCTAAACGGATTATACCTATCCAGTCCTTTTATATCTTCTGGAAGTGCCAAGGGGGAAAAGGGGTTGATCTGGCATGGGACATTAGTATGAGCTCTCTCTCTCTTTATCTCCAGGGGATGAATGAAGGGAAAATGGACTAAAGGGGAGAAGGGGTGAAAGAGAGATGTAAGAAAATAAAAGCTTTTTCTTTTAGAAACCTGCAATTATCCCAGTGGGAGGACAAGGGGCACTGTTAAGCCCAGATCAGATACAACAGCCGACATAAGGGGCATTCAGATCAAACATACGAGATGCTCAGTTGAGACTGTTGCCACGGTAACGGTGCATTTTTACAATGACGTGAAAAAACCTTTAAACAAAGTTGCCACTTGTAGCAAGGTGTTGTAGCAAACAAGTATCATGAAATAAATGCACCAGAAACAGGCCTCACTTTGTGACTTGTCAGAGAAACATCAGCAAGCTAGCTACTGTAGCTAGCTGCAGCAAAATAGCTTTCATATTGGCTAAACGAATGCGTCTCGTCGCAATACTTTAGCTAAAGATTTGACATGTCGAATCTATGAAACTCCAGCAGCCGAGATGAGACGTTCTAAAAGTAGACCGTTCAGATCAAGCAAACTTAGTTCTAAAACGGCATAAACCGTCTTGTTTCATATGTATTTAGACTAACAGGGATCGACAGGCTGTTTCATGCGTGATTTCTCATTCTATCCCCCTCTTGCTCTCTCTCACAAAAGAGGCCGGGAGTAAGGGGACATTTGAAGGGAAGGGGTGAGGGGGAAAGAGGTGAGAAGGGGAAAGGCTAGGGAGTGAGGAAATGAGGATGAGGGTTGAGGTAGATTAGAGAGGTAAGAGAGGAAATACATTTTCTCTGACAAACCTGCAATTACCACATAGAGGGAGGCCAGGGGCGCTGACATGGACTGACAAGCTCTCTCCTTCTCCTCCTCACAATCTTTCTATATCCCTCCATCTCCTGATTCTGCACCATCCAGTATTTCAAAAACAATCATTTAAATGCCATATTCCTTCACCTAACACATTCTCAGTTCTCTTACCCGTGTGGTATAAGGGTGCGTGTACGTCTTACCCGTGGGGTGTAACGGTGTGTGTCTGTCTTACCCGTGTGGTATAAGGGTGTGTGTCTGTCTTACCCGTGTGGTGTAAGCGGCCTCAGGGTCGTCCTCCAGGACTCTCGACAGGCCGAAGTCAGACACCTTACACACCAGGTTCCTGTTGACCAGGATGTTGCGGGCAGCCAGGTCTCGGTGAACGTAGCTCATGTCAGACAGGTACTTCATGCCCGACGCGATGCCACGTAGCATTCCCACCAGCTGAACCACTGTGAACTGACCGTCTTGTTTCTAATGGAGAGAGTGAGAGGGAGATAGAGAGAGAGAGGGGTGGGGGAGAAATTGAGAGAGAGAGAGAGAGAGAGAGAGAGGTAGGGGAGAAATGGAGAGAGAGAGAGAGAGAGAGAGAGAGAGAGAGGGAGGTCATAATTACATCATCTTGACAGATGTGCCAATCACTAGTTCATGCTTGGTTAACATGGCATCTGTTGTTAGATTGTAAGACGTGTTGATTTGGTGTGTGTGTGGGTGTGTGCCCATACGTGCATGCATGGGTGTGTGTGTTTCAGTACAAAAATCCAGGGGTCCTGTATGCTGTTGTTAGCTGTTGTATGTTCTGTCTGTGTTGTCACCATCAGGCCAGCAACAATATACCCTTGGGGAACAATAAAGTTTATTGAATTGGCATGAATTTAATAGAACACACATACGTACGTTGTGTTCACACCACAACAGTCCTGCTCTGTGAATAACACCCCCAGCCTGACTGTATCTCATACGTCCTTCTCCACAGATCCACTACTAATATACGTCCTTCTCCACAGATCCACTACTAATATACGTCCTTCTCCACAGACCCACTACTAATATACGTCCTTCTCCACAGATCCACTACTAATATACGTCCTTCTCCACAGATCCACTACTAATATACGGCAGGCTGTATCACTGAGAACAGATCACTGATGTTACCCCTCTCATTACTGCAGTACAGCTACAGTTCTCTTTAAGTGGAGCC
>CM042382.1:10220713-10223213 GCA_023634145.1 Thymallus thymallus
GACAGACAGGCAGGCTGTTATTAGAATACCAGGACAGTGGGATGGAAGGCTCTTATTAGAATACCAGAACAGTGGGATGGAAGGCTCTTATTAGAATACCAGGACAGTGGGATGGAAGGCTCTTATTAGAATACCAGAACAGTGGGATGGAAGGCTCTTATTAGAATACCAAGACAGTGGGATGGAAGGCTCTTATTAGAATACCAGAACAGTGGGATGGAAGGCTCTTATTAGAATACCAGAACAGTGGGATGGAAGGCTCTTATTAGAATACCAGAACAGTGGGATGGAAGGCTCTTATTAGAATACCAGGACAGTGGGATGGAAGGCTCTTATTAGAATACCAGAACAGTGGGATGGAAGGCTCTTATTAGAATACCAGGACAGTGGGATGGAAGGCTCTTATTAGAATACCAGAACAGTGGGATGGAAGGCTCTTATTAGAGTACCAGGACAGTGGGATCTTGGGGTTTTAAGGGGGTATAATGAGAAAACACACATACACATCTACACACAGGGACACACACACATGCACACAAAAGTATTGGGACAGTGACTATTTTGTTGTTTTGGCTCTGTACTCCAGCACTTTGGATTTGAGGTGTATTGAGCCAAATTCACTTATATGTGTATTAAACTAGTCAAAAGTGTAGTATTTGGTCCCATATTCCCAGCACGCAATGATTATATCAAGCTTGTGACTTTACATGTTTGTTGGATGCATTTGCTGTTTGTTTTGGTTGTGTTTCAAATTATTTTGTGCCCTATAGAAATTAATAGTAAATAATGTATTGTGTCATTTTGGAGTCACTTTTATTCTAAATAAGAATGTTTTTTTAAACACTTCTACATTCATGTGGATGCTACCATGATTACGGATAATCCTGAATGAATAATTATGAGTGAGAAAGTTACAGACACAAATATCATACCCCTACCCCCCCCCCATGTCTTAGAGGTATGGTATTTGTGCATCTGTAACTGTCTCACTCTTCATTATTAGAAATGTTTAGAAACATATTCTATTCACTGACATTTTCAACCTATCCCTGTACTAAGTCTGGAGCCAACAGGACCCGGAACAGCTTCTACCCTCAAGCCATAAGACTGCTAAACAATACTGCTAAATAGCCAATCAAATGGCTACCCAGACTACCTGCATTGACCCTTTTTTGCATTAACTCTCTTGCACTGACTCTATGCACACACACTGGACTCTACCCATACACTCACACATACTTACATTTACACCCCAACACACACATACACACACCCACACACACACACACACACACACACACACACACACACACACACACACACACACACACACACACACACACACACACACACACACACACACACACACACACACACACACACTACATACAACCACACACACATAACACACGCACACACACACACACACACACACACACACACACACACACACACACACACACACACACACACACACACACACACACACACACACACACACACACACACACACACACACACACACACACACACACACACACACACTACATACAACCACACACACATAACACACGCACACATGCCAGGTTTCCTCCAGACGAGACGCTTAGCATTTAGGCCAAAGAGTTCAGTTTTGGTTTCACCAGACCAGAGGATCTTGAATCTCATGGTCTGAGAGTCCTTCAGGTGCCTTTTGGCAAACTCCAAGTGGGATGTCGTTCCTTTTACTGAGGAGTAGCTTCCGTCTGGCCACTCTACCATAAAGGCCTGATTGGTGGAGTGCTGCAGAGATGGTTGTCCTTATGGAAGGTTCTCCCATCTCCACAGAGGAACTCTGGAGCTCTGTCAGAATGACCGTCGGATTCTTGGTCACCTCCCTGACCAAGGCCCTTCTTCCCCGGTTGCTCAGTTTGGCCAGGCAGCCAGCTTTAGGAAGAGTCTTGGTGGTTCCAAATTTCTTCCATTTAAAAATTATGGAGGCCACTGTGTTCTTGGGGACCTTCAGTACTGCAGAAATGTTTCGGTAACCTTCCCAATGTGCCTCGACACAATCCTGTTTCGGAGCTCTACGGACATTTCATTCTCATGGCTTGGTTTTTGCCATCAAATGAATTTACCACAGGCGGACTCCAATCAACATTTCAAGAATAATCAATGGAAACAGGATGCACCTGAGCTCAGTCTCATAGCAAAGGGTCTGAATACTTAAGTAAATAAGGTATTTCTGTTTTTTATTTCTAATACATTTGCAAACATTTCACATTTGTGATTATGGGGTATTGTTTGTAGATTTTTGTTAAAAACCTTTAACCTTTATTTAAATAGGCAAGTCAGTTATTTACAATGACGGCCTACCTACAGGGTCAGCCCCAGGAGCAAATTAGGGTTAAGTGCCTTGCTCAAGGACACATCGACAGGTTTTTCACCTTGTCGGCTCGGGTATTCGAACGAGCGACCTTTCGGTTACTGGCCCAACGTTAAACCATTTTAGAATAAGGCT
>CM042382.1:10228213-10238213 GCA_023634145.1 Thymallus thymallus
TCCTACAATACAAAATGTCCATTCAAAGTGTCTGCGTGATTGATTAACAATCCGACAGATCTTGACTGCACCATTGGGGTACACAAGGATCTCGGTAAGGGCCACTCAGGGATCACTCACCCGCTCCGATGACTCTCTCTATGCAGATGCTCGACGCATCGATCTCTTTGGCAAAGGCTCTGACTGCCTGGTTAGGATCCTCATAGGTGTGTGGATGAATATATATCTTACTGCCAGGAAGTTTGACTGGAGACAAAAAGAGACAGAGAGAGACAGAGAGAGCAACAAAGATGGAGGAACAAAGAGGGAGGAAGCAGAACAACACACAAATGTGTTAATGTTTTAAATTTTTTAAATATTTATTTATTTATTTAACCTTTATTTAAATTGACAAGTCATTTAAGAACAATTTCTTATTTACAATGACGGCCTACCCCGGCCTCCCCTAACCCGGACGACGCTGGGCCAATTGTGCACTGCCCTATGGGACTCCCGATTAGGATACAGCCCGGGATGGAACCAGGGTCTGTAGTGATGCCTCCAGCACTGAGATGCAGTGCCTTAGACCCCTGCGCCACTCCAATGTAATTAAAGGTGCGGAAACAGCTGCTGAGAGTTCAATATCACACTACATTGCCTCTCAGAAATGCTTTTGTTTACTGCTCACGGCAACACGGTAGAGAATAAATATCAATTCTGTTACATACATTCATTTCATGAACAGCAAGCAACTCTACAATTTGTATAAGTTCTTTAGATGTTTGAGTTGAAGTAAACTTGATCATCTTATGACGGTGATGGTGATTCTCTGAGAATCTAAACTGCTGTTGTGTGGTCTAGCAAATGTTTTGAATGTTAGAGCTGAGGTGGAGTAAAGCATATTCATCCTGATTTTTCCATGTACAGAGAAAAAGGAATCTTTCTCTATGATTGCAATCGTCCGAATCATTTTCTGTTTATGTAAATGCAACAATAACCTATGACGCATCGAAAGAGTGTACTCTGTGTGTGTGTGTGTGTGTGTGTGTGTGTGTGTGTGTGTGTGTGTGTGTGTGTGTGCGTGTATGCGTATGCGTATACCTCTTCCATGTTGAAACTGCAGCTTCTCTTCATCAGGGTCCTGCTTGGCTTCGATGTATCCACAGTGTCTGAGGAACAAAACACACCAACTGGTTAATGACATCATGGTTTGTGTGTGTGTGCTTGTGCGCATGTGTGTTATGTGTGTGTTGTGTGTGCGAGAGTTGTGTGTGTACCTTGTGTGCGTGTGTGTGTACACCAACTTTTACTTTCAGTGTAAGAAACTCCCATGATACACATTGAACAGCCGAGGGCATAATGAAAGATCCTATTTTTCTCCCCCTTCTCCCCCATATCACCATCTCTCGCTCTCTCTCCTCCTCTCTCTCTCCTCCCCCTCTCTCTCTCTCCCCCTCTCTCTCTCTCTCGTCCCTCTATCCCCCCCTCTCAACCATCAATCAATTGATCATCCCAGCATTGAGGAAGCATTGTTAAACTTGCTCTGGTTAAAAAGCACCTCTCTTTGTGAGAGGTTGGGGGCAGAGAGGAAAACAGCACATTAACAAGCCAATTTACACAAAACACCATTACATTTAACGCTCACTTAAATACAGCATGAAGGTTTTAGACAAAAAAACATAAAAGCGTAAAATCAATTTTCACATCGTCAGGTACTAAAACACCACATAAATGGTTTACTTCTTCTCTCCTCTCCTCCCTTCTCTCCTCTATGATCTTTATCCTTTAATTTCCTCTGCTCTTTTCCTTCAAACCATTGTTTCCTCTTCTCTTCTCTCTTCACTCGACGTCTCATCATTCTCCCTCTCCTCTCCTCTCCTCTGCTCTCTCTCTCTCCTATCATCTCCTCTCATTATTAAGACTTATGAAGGGATGTTTTTCTAGAAAGGAAAGACTCTCCATCTTTAAGCAGGGCCCAGTACATCTGAAAGACAATCTGATTGTAATTGGTTTGGGATCTGTTCCAAGAGCTGTGATCAAACTCTTTTACATCTTGAGAGAGAGGGAAGGAAGAAAGAAAGAAAGAAAGAAAGAAAGAAAGAAAGAAAGAAAGAAAGAAAAAGGAAGAAAAAGAAAGAAAGAAAGAAAACTGGCTATCAGTGGCCAGTTACCCGACGCCAATGGAGACAGCTAGCCTTACTTGGGTCCGACACATAACGAAAAATACATTACAGACAAAAGACTTTACAATTTACATACAGTACCGGTCAAAAGTTTTGACACACCTACTCATTTAAAGGGTTTTCCTTTATTTGGACTATTTTGTACATTGTAGAATAATAGTGAAGACAGCAAAACTTTGAAATAACACATATGGAATCATGTAGTAACCAAACAAAAGAGATTTTAGATTCTTCAAAGTAGTCACCCTTTGCCTTGATGACAGCTTTGCACACTCTTGGCATTCTCTCAAACAGCTTAATGAGGAATGCTTTTCCAACAGTCTTGAAGGAGTTCCCACATATGCTGAGCTTGGCTTGACATATGATGGCTGCTTTTCCTTCACTCTGCGGTTCAACTCATCCCAAACCATCTCAATTGGGTTGAGGTCAGGTCATCTGATGCAGCACTCCATCACTCTCCTTCTTGGTCAAATAGCCCTTACACAGCCTAGAGTTGGGTTTTGGGTCATTGTCCTATTAAAAAACAAATGATAGTCTCACTAAGCGCAAACCAGATGGGATGGTATATTGCTGCAAAATGCTGTGGTAATAATGCTGGTTAAGTGTGCCTTGAACTCTAAATAAATCACTGACAGTGTCACCAGCAAAGCACCCCCACACCTCCTCCTCCATGCTTCATGGTGGGAACCACACATGCAGAGATAATTCGTTCACCTACTCTGTGTCTCACAAAGACACGGCGGTTGGAACCAGAAATCTCAAATTTGGACTCATCAGACCAAAGGACATATTTCCACCGGTCTAATGTCCATTGATCGTGTTTCTTGGCCCAAGCAAGTCTCTTCTTATTATTGGTGTGCTTTAGTAGTGGTTTCTTTGCAGCAAGTTTACCATGAAGGCCTGATTCACACAGTCTCCTCTGAACAGTTGATGTTGAGATGTGTTGGTTACTTGAACTCTGTGAAGTCTTTATTTGGGCTGCAATCGGAGGTGCAGTTAACTCTAATGAACTTATCCTGTACAGCAGAGGTAACTCTGGGTCTTCCTTTCCTGTGGCGGTTCTCATTATAGTTATAGTTTCATCATGTGTCTTGATGGTTTTTGCAACTGCACTTGAAGAAATGTTAAAAGTTCTTGACATTTTCCGGATTGACTGACCTTCATTTCTTAAAGTAATGATGGACTGTCGTTTCTCTTTGCTTATTTTAGCTGTTCTTGCTATAATATGGACTTGGTCTTTTACCAGATAGGGCTATCTTCTGTATACCACCCCTACCTTGTCACAACACAACTGATTAGTAGGCATTGGTCAGAAGCCGAAAAATAAAGGAAATGCTCTACTAAGGAGGTTTGAATACTACTAAGCAACCTGCATACACATGGTTTGAAGTACAATTGACCAACATAGCTATGGTAGTAGGTCAAAGCTGTGTTCTGGAAAAACTTGGTTGAGCATTTGTGGATCTCATGTGAATTTCCTTTATTATGCTTTTTACATTTCCCCCCCCCCCCCCGCGTACACAGTTTAACAGATGTTGTAATGGGTGAAGCGAAATGCTTGTGTTACTAGCTCCTAACAGTGCAGTAAAATGTCAGTACACAAATAATCAAAACACTGAAATCAAGAATACACACAAACACTCCAGTGCACCAGCCCAGAGGGACAAACAACACACTGATGAAACACTTCCCCATTCACTACAGGTGTGCACGTGTGTGTGTGTGTGTCTGTGTTTGGTGTGTGTGTGTGTCTGTGTGGGGGTCTCTAAGAGGGGTGCACATTTCCATGGTAATTATGTGCCTCATTTCGCCTCTCTAGTTATAAGTGTCATGATTCATTACCGTTGAAAGACACGTCTAAAATCATGCGCATGCACGCAGAGCATTGCTTGGGTCCCAGAGTGACTTTGTGGCCGCCAAGTTACTATAGCAACAAAACATAAAGGGAAGTTCACTATAATCTAGTATAGAGAAGGTTTTGTAGTAATGCTAAATACCTGAATAGTCTAGAGAGCAATCTCTCACACAAACACAAGCCTCTCTTTCTGTCTCTCTGTGTCTCTCACACACACACACACACACACACACACACACACACACACACACACACGCTCTTCCTCCTCTGTTCCAGTCCACTGAGGACAACAGGCTATTCCTCTCTTCCAAAAGCCACACGCTCTACATTTGCATATCAATTTACTTTTTAATATAATACTCTGTCACTCGAGACCCATTTTTCATTCGGCTAGCTACGTTCCACCATAATAGAACTCCATCCATGTATTATCATCTATTATCATGCGCATCCCACCTTCATAGAACTCCATCCATATATTATCATGCCCATCCCACCTTCATAGAACTCCATCCATATATTATCATGCCCATCCCACCTTCATAGAACTCCATCCATATATTATCATATATTATCATGCCCATCCCACCTTCATAGAACTCCATCCATATATTATCATGCCCATCCCACCTTCATAGAACTCCATCCGTATATTGTCATGCCCATCCCACCTTCATAGAACTCCATCCATATATTATCATATATTATCATGCCCATCCCACCTTCATAGAACTCCATCACTATATTATCATATATTATCATGCCCATCCCACCTTCATAGAACTCCATCCATATATTATCATATATTATCATGCCCATCCCACCTTCATAGAACTCCATCCATATATTATCATGCCCATCCCACCTTCATAGAACTCCATCCGTATATTGTCATGCCCATCCCACCTTCATAGAACTCCATCCATATATTATCATATATTATCATGCCCATCCCACCTTCATAGAACTCCATCCATGTATTATCATATATTATCATGCCCATCCCACCTTCATAGAACTCCATCCGTATATTATCATGCCCATCCCACCTTCAAAGAACTCCATCCATATATTATCATCTATTATCATGCCCATCCCACCTTCATAGAACTCCATCCATATATTATCATATATTATCATGCCCATCCCACCTTCATAGAACTCCATCCATATATTATCATATATTATCATGCCCATCCCACCTTCATAGAACTCCATCCATATATTATCATGCCCATCCATATATTATCATGCCCATCCCACCTTCATAGAACTCCAACCATATATTATCATATATTATCATGCCCATCCCACCTTCATAGAACTCCATCCATATATGCCCATCCCACCTTCATAGAACTCCATCCATATATTATCATATATTATCATGCCCATCCCACCTTCATAGAACTCCATCCATATATTATCATATATTATCATGCCCATCCCACCTTTATAGAACTCCATCCATATATTATCATATATTACCATGCCCATCCCACCTTCATAGAACTCCATCCATATATTATCATGCCCATCCCACCTTCATAGAACTCCATCCATATATTATCATATATTATCATGCCCATCCCACCTTCATAGAACTCCATCCATATATTATCATATATTATCATGCCCATCCCACCTTTATAGAACTCCATCCATATATTATCATATATTACCATGCCCATCCCACCTTCATAGAACTCCATCCATATATTATCATGCCCATCCCACCTTCATAGAACTCCATCCATATATTATCATATATTATCATGCCCATCCCACCTTCATAGAACTCCATCCATATATTATCATGCCCATCCCACCTTCATAGAACTCCATCACTATATTATCATATATTATCATGCACATCCCACCTTCATAGAACTCCATCCATATATTATCATCTATTATTATGCCCATCCCACCTTCATAGAACTCCATCCATATATTATCATGCCCATCCCACCTTCATAGAACTCCATCCATATATTATCATATATTATCATGCCCATCCCACCTTCATAGAACTCCATCCATATATTATCATATATTATCATGCCCATCCCACCTTTATAGAACTCCATCCATATATTATCATATATTACCATGCCCATCCCACCTTCATAGAACTCCATCCATATATTATCATGCCCATCCCACCTTCATAGAACTCCATCCATATATTATCATATATTATCATGCCCATCCCACCTTCATAGAACTCCATCCATATATTATCATGCCCATCCCACCTTCATAGAACTCCATCACTATATTATCATATATTATCATGCACATCCCACCTTCATAGAACTCCATCCATATATTATCATCTATTATTATGCCCATCCCACCTTCATAGAACTCCATCCATATATTATCTTGCCCATCCCACCTTCATAGAACTCCATCCATATATTATCATATATTATCATGCCCATCCCACCTTCATAGAACTCCATCACTATATTATCATATATTATCATGCCCATCCCACCTTCATAGAACTCCATCCATATATTATCATCTATTATCATGCCCATCCCACCTTCATAGAACTCCATCCATATATTATCATGCCCATCCCACCTTCATAGAACTCCATCCATATATTATCATGCCCATCCCACCTTCATAGAACTCCATCCATATATTATCATATATTATCATGCCCATCCCACCTTCATAGAACTCCATCCATATATTATCATATATTATCATGCCCATCCCACCTTCATAGAACTCCATCCATATATTATCATGCCCATCCCACCTTCATAGAACTCCATCCATATATTATCATATATTATCATGCCCATCCCACCTTCATAGAACTCCATCCATATATGGAGTTCTCTCCCTCTGTCCCTCCATAGCCCACGCTACATTTTCTTTGTCTTCTCCTCTTTCCCTAACTCTCTCTCGATCACTCGCTTTTTGTCACCTCTCTTATCCCAACCCCCTCTGCCGTCTCTCTCGCTCTCTCTGTCTCTCTCTCTCGCTCTCTCTCTCACTCTCCCCCTCTCTCTCCCCCTCTCTCTCGCTCCATCAATTAAATTAAAATGGCTTTATTGACATGGGAAACATAGCAAAGCAAGTGAAATAGACAGGACATAAAGAAGGGAAATAAACAATAAGAAAATGGAAAGGAATATAGACATTTATTGTTATGTTATTATTGGGTATGTACAGTGTTGTAACAGTGTGCAAATAGGGGAAATAAATAGAGGTTGTATTTACAATGGTGTTTGTGCTCCACTGGTTGCCCTTGTGGCAACAGGTCAACAGGTCTTGTTGCTGTGGTGTCTATCTCAATCTCCCTCTCTCTTTCTCTTTCTCTCTATCCTGTCTTCCTGGTCCCTATCTTCAGATCTCTGTGTAGTGTGAGTGGATGGCTGGTAGCGAATAGAGGTTTTGCTGACAGGCTGGATGTGACACAGTGGGGGTCCTACACTACATACTAAGTAACAAGTATGCAGATGAAGGTGGGAGAGGTAGGGAGAGAGAGAGAGAGAGAGAGAGAGAGAGAGAGAGAGAGAGAGAGAGAGAGAGAGAGAGAGAGAGAGAGAGAGAGAGAGAGAGAGAGAGAGAGAGAAAGAGAGAGAGAGATGAGAGATAAATAAAAATGAATAAGAAATGCAGAGTGATTCTCAGCTACTGAGGCCCGCTAGCAGGGCTATCTACTACAGGATTTTGACGACAGCTTTAATGGCTGACTCAGGTTTTCAGATCGACACACTGGGAAAATCACGCTTGCTACAGGAGAGAGAAGTGCTCTGAAAGACCGTCTTTAGGAAGGCTGCCAAGAGGAGAATGGGAGAGAGAGAAAGATAAGAGAAGAAAAGATAAGAGAGGGAGTGATCAAATTACAAAAGCTTTCCCTCTGAAACAAAAGGAAAGGCTTGATCTATAGTTTTTTAAAGAGAGGGAAGGTAAAAAAAAGAGGAGAGTGATGTGTGTAAATATGGAAATATCCTTCAAACTACGGAACACACACAGATCAATCAACTGTCCAATACAGTGCCTTGCAAAAGTATTCAGACCCTTTGGCTTTCGTTACATTTTATTGTTTCAAAGTGGGATTAAAATGTAATTAATTGTCATTTTTTTTAGAGCAATCTACACAAAATACTCTGTAATGTCAGGGAACAAATAATTCATTTAAAAACAAAAGAAAAAAAAAATATATATAACTAAAATATAGTCTAAATATGCATAAGTATTCAGCTCCCTGAGTCAATACATGTTAGAAAAACCTTTGGCATAAATTCCAGCTGTGCGTCTTTTTTTTTTTTTTCACCTTTATTTAACCAGGTAGGCCTTTTCTCATTTACAACTGCGACCTGGCCAAGACAAAGCAATGCAGTGCAACAAAAACAACAACACAGATTTAAACATGGGATAAACAAACGTACAGTCAAGTCTATGACCTTAGCGGATTGTGCAATATATGCACATGATTCTTTTCAATGTTCTCCAAGCTCTGTCAATATGTTGCTGATCATGGCTAGACAGTAATTTTTTAAATCTTGCCATAGATTTTGAAGCAGATTTATGTCAAAACTGTAACTTGGCCACTCAGGAACATTTCCTGTCTTCTTGGTAAGCAACTCCAGTGTTGATTTGGCCTTGTGTTTTAGGTTAATGTCCTGCTGAAAGGTGAATTCCTCTCAGAGTCTCTGGTTTAAAGCAGACTGAAGCAAGTTTTCCTCTAGGATTTTGTCTGTGCTAAGCTCCATCCTGTGACTTTTTATGCTGAAAAACTCCCCAGTGTTTGCTGATGTCAAGCATACCCATACCATGATGCAGCCACCACCATGCTTGAAAATAAGGAGGTTTTGTTGGATTTGCCCCAAAAATAAGGGTTTGCATTTAGGCCAAAAAGTGTATTCCTTTGCTGTGTTTTTTTTTTGTTCTCTACAGTATTACTTTAGTGCCTTGTTGCATACAAGATGCATGTTTTGGAATATGTCTATTCTATATATTTGTATTCTTCTTTTCACTCTGTCATTTAGGTCATTATTGTGGAGTCCTCCGTTTTCTCCCTTTACAACCATTTAACTTTTTAAAATCACCAATGGCCTCTTGGAAACATCCCTGAGCAGTTTCATTCCTGTCCTCCAGTTCAGTTCAGAAGGACGACTGCATCTTTGAGGTATCTGTGTGGTTTAATACATAATTCACAGCATAATTATTAACTTGACCATGCTTAAAGAGATATTCAATGTCTGATTTGTTATTGTTACCCATATACCAATCATTGCCCTTCTTTATGAGGCTTTTTTTGAAATCTCCCTGGTCTTTGTAGTTGAATCTGTGCTTGAAATTCAAAACTTGACTGAGGAACCTTACAAATGTTGCATGTATGGCGGACAGAGGAATTAGTCATTAAAAAATTATGTAAACCCCTATTATTACACACAAAGTGAGTCCATGTAACTTATTATGTGATTTGTTAAGCCACATTTTATTCTTGAACTAATTTTGGCTTGTCTAAACAAACGGGCTGAATACTTATGCAACAAATATATTTTACTTAATTAATAAAAACATTTTTAATGACATTACAGAGTATTTTGTGTTGATTGTGAAGATATCCTCTTAAGGATCGGACCCTTTTATTCAATTTTCATCTAAAATGACATACCCAAATCTAACTGCCTGTAGCTCAGGACATGAAGCAAGGATATGCATATTCTTGATACCATTTGAAAGGAAACACTTTGAAATTAATTTGGAGAATATAACACATTAGATCTGGTAAAAGATAATACAAAGAAAACAACATGCGTTTTTTGGGGGGGGGTTTTGTCACATCATCTTTGAAATGCAAGAGAAAGGACATAATATTACTTAGGAGTCCAGAAGCAATTTAGATTTTGGCCACTAGATGGCAGAAGTGTATGTGCAAAGTTTTAGACATATCCAATGACCCATTGCATTACTGTTCAAAATGTTGTATCAAGTCTGCCCAAAT
>CM042382.1:10240713-10278213 GCA_023634145.1 Thymallus thymallus
GGTGGAAACATCATTCTTTGGGGATGCTTTTCTGCAAAGGGGACAGAACGACTGCACCGTATTGAGGGGAGGATGGATGGGGCCATGTATCGCGAGATCTTGGCCAACAACCTCCTTCCCTCAGTAAGAGCATTGAAGATGGGTCGTGGCTGGGTCTTCCAGCATGAGAACGACCCGAAACACACAGCCATGGCAACTAAGGAGTGGCTCCGTAAGAAGCATCTCAAGGTCCTGGAGTGGCCTAGCCAGTCTCCAGACCTGAACCCAATAGAACATCTTTGGAGGGAGCTGAAAGTCCGTATTGCCCAGCGACAGCCCCGAAACCTG
Source organism: Thymallus thymallus (assembly GCA_023634145.1). Classification (NCBI taxonomy): domain Eukaryota; kingdom Metazoa; phylum Chordata; class Actinopteri; order Salmoniformes; family Salmonidae; genus Thymallus; species Thymallus thymallus. The sequence goes on from CM042382.1 coordinate 10,241,041, forward strand.
AAGGATCTGTATGGAGGAGTGGGCCAAAATCCCTGCTGCAGTGTGTGCAAACCTGGTCAAGAACTACAGGAAACGTATGATCTCTGTAGATTCCGTCACTCACAGTTGAAGAGTACCTATGATAAAAATTACAGACTTCTACATGCTTTGTAAGTGGGAAAACCTGCAAAATCGGCAGTGTATCAAATACTTGTTCTCCCCACTGTATATGCAAGTGTACACACACACCTCAGTGATCATTAGTATGGATGAGAGAGTGTGTCGAGAGGAGATCAGACAATCTCTAATCACATCGCCTGTGTGACATACTGCTCTCTATCTATCTAATAGGATGGACCTGTGAACAGGGTCTCTCTCTCTCAATCTAATAGGATGGACCTGTGAACAGGGTCTCTCTCTCTCAATCTAATAGGATGGACCTGTGAACAGGGTCTCTCTCTCTCAATCTAATAGGATGGACCTGTGAACAGGGTCTCTCTCTCTCTCTATCTAATAGGATGGACCTGTGAACAGGGTCTCTCTCTCTATCTAATAGGATGGACCTGTGAACAGGGTCTCTCTCTCTCAATCTAATAGGATGAACCTGTGAACAGGGTCTCTCTCTCTCAATCTAATAGGATGGACCTGTGAACAGGGTCTCTCTCTCTCAATCTAATAGATGGACATGTGAACAGGGTCTCTCTCTCTCTCTATCAAATAGGATGGACCTGTGAACAGGGTCTCTCTCTCAATCTAATAGGATGAACCTGTGAACAGGGTCTCTCTCTCTCAATCTAATAGGATGAACCTGTGAACAGGGTCTCTCTCTCTCTATCAAATAGGATGGACCTGTGAACAGGGTCTCTCTCTCTCAATCTAATAGGATGAACCTGTGAACATGGTCTCTCTCTCTCAATCTAATAGGATGGACCTGTGAACAGGGTCTCTCTCTCTCAATCTAATAGGATGAACCTGTGAACAGGGTCTCTCTCTCTCAATCTAATAGGATGGACCTGTGAACAGGGTCTCTCTCTCTCTCTCAATATAATAGGATGGACCTGTGAACATGGTCTCTCTCTCTCTCAATCTAATAGGATGGACCTGTGAACAGGGTCTCTCTCTCTCAATCTAATAGGATGGACCTGTGAACAGGGTCTCTCTCTCTCTATCTAATAGAATGGACCTGTGAACAGGGTCTCTCTCTCTATCTAATAGGATGGACCTGTGAACAGGGTCTCTCTCTCTATCTAATAGGATGGACCTGTGAACAGGGTCTCTCTCTCTATCTAATAGGATGGACCTGTGAACAGGGTCTCTCTCTCTCTATCTAATAGAATGAACCTGTGAACAGGGTCTCTCTCTCTATCTAATAGAATGGACCTGTGAACAGGGTCTCTCTATCTATCTAATAGGATGGACCTGTGAACAGGGTCTCTCCCCCCCCCCCCCCTTCTTTCGCTCTCAATCCACTCGTAATCAGTGGGAGTCCTCAGATAAATGGGAATGTTAATCAGAGACACACAAACACACACACACACACACACACACAGAAAGACACACATAAACAGACACATACACTCACTTATGCACACACACACACACGCACACACATAAACACACACAGAGACAGCCACCACAGTCCCACTGCGTCTCATCATCACTCACAATAACAGCGATCCCATTTAATATCAAGCTATTAGATTCAATGTAATCAAGGTGAATTAGAAACATTCATTAAAATTCAATCTCACAATTTCATGCCCAAACTAAGCTTCAAAACACTATCTGATAAACATTGTATTTATACTCTATAATATTAAATCAATCAAACTGCAAATTTACAAACATAACCCTAGGTTTTTATTTATTCCTTAATTCCATTCTTTCACTTTTAGATGTGTGTGTATTGTTGTGAATTGTTGGGATATTACTGCACTGTTGGAGCTAGAAACACAAGCATTTCAATACACCTGCAATAACATCTGCTAAATATGTGTACGCAACCAATAACGTTTGATTTGATTTGATTTAAGAGAGACAACGTCATTCTAATGCCCAAGACAAAGGAAGTGAGTGAGGCAGAAAACAGAAAGAGAAGAAAACATAAAAGAGTGAGAAAGAGTGAGCAACACACACTTGGGTATTCTCTCTCACCCCTTCTCTCTCCCCCTCCCTCCTTCCTTCCTTCCTTCTCTCTCCCCATCCCTCCTTCCTTCTCTCTCACCCTCCCTCCCTCCTTCCTTCTCTCTCCCCCTCCCTCCTTACTTCTCTCCCCCTCCTTCCTTCCTTCCTTCCTTCCTTCCTTCCTTCCTTCCTTCCTTCCTTCCTTCCTTCTCTCTCCTCCTCCCTCCTTCATTATCTCCCCCCTCGACCTCGTTAATTATCTCTCCCTCTCACTCATTCCGTCTCTCCCCCCTTCTGCTTCCTTCTCTCCCATTCCTTCATTCCTTCTCTCTTCTCTCCCCTTCCTTGTCACTCTTCTCCCTCCTTCCTTCCCTCTACCCCTCCCTCCTTCCTTCTCTCCCCTCGTTCCTTCTCTCTCCCTCACCCTCCTTCCTTCTCGCTCCCTGTCCCTCCCTCTATCTGGCATCCAGCCAAAAGCTCTCCTGAGCGCTTTAGAAAAAGATTTACTTCGCCAGAAGTAATTATTAGGAAGGGAGAATTATTAACAATAGAGTTATGGTATATAAATCTGTCTGTGTTTCATTAAAACATGTTTTGAAACATTTAATTTAATACCAATTCATTAGACTAAGTGGAGTACCAGACAAGACGAGGGGGATAGAGGAGAGGAGAGGAGAGGAGAGGAGAGGAGAGGAGAGGAGAGGAGAGGAGAGGAGAGGAGAGGAGAGGAGAGGAGAGGAGAGGAGAGGAGAGGAAACACAACATGGGTTTGGTGAGAGTGTGTTACGAGTGTGTTACGACTAATGATCCCTCTAAGCTGCGCGTGGGTGTGGGCACGGGCACGCAGCTCCCTGGGACTGCCTCCCAGAAGAAATATCATCCCGCGCAGAGAAGCAAAAGACTGAACTTCATTCAACTGTCTAGAGTTTTCCCCCTTAGCTAACACTATCAACATTTCCCTTTGTGGGAATTGTCATCGAATCAACCCAATATTAGCCACTTTCAATGCAACATACCAAAACAAAACGAACTATGCAATAATTAGTATGCAAAATTAGCTATGCAAGATATGTTGTTGTAGGCAGAGCGCATTGGAATAGGATTCTATTGCACTGACATGAACAACTCATCCTGTACTCTACACAGACAGGTGCGGCATAACCAATCAGAGCTGCAGTAGGCCTATATGCAAATAGACCATTGCCATGTTAGGCGGCAGGTAGCCTAGTGGTTAGAGCGTTGGGCCAGTAACCAAAAGGTTTCTGGATTGAATCCCAAAGCTGTCGTTCTGCCCCTGAGCCAGGCAGTTAACCCATTGTTCCCCAGGTGCTGAAGATGTAGATGTCAATTAAGGCAGCCCCCTGCACCTCTCCGATTCAGAGGGTTAAATTGAGAAGACACATTTCAGTTGACTGCATTCAGATGTACAGCTGACTAGTATCCACCCTTTCCCATATTTGGATCTGTGCCATTCACTTTGAACTTGACTTTGTTATCAGCATGAGTAGATGTGCTTGCTTTAAGATCAAAGCAAGAGCTGCATGTAGCCACGTGTCCACATTTGTTCATATTCTTTGCTATTTAATGAGTTATTAGCCCAGTTATAGCTAATTGACAGTCAGAAATGTGGGAGTGATCGCTTCCGATAGGATCACAAAATATTTCTAGACATCTTTGAAAAGCGAGTGGGTAAAGAGATTTATTTTGTCTTAAAGGGGCAGGATTGTATTTTGAGACAGCCTTGAATAAGCTAAGTAGCCAATAGGCAGAGGTTAGCATAATTTGTCTGATTCTCTATAATATAATAATAATAAATGCATTTTATTTTTATCAAACAACACAACAACATTTTCAGTCACCTCCTTGTCTGAAGGACAAGTGGATAAACAGCTTAATATCACTTTTTTCAAAAGTCTCATGGAATGTAAGCCTACACTGGACACCATACATTGACTGCTACTGTAGCCTGAATGATAGCTATTTCCATGTTATGGGATGCATTTTCTCCATTGTTTTTGATGGTAGGCCACTCTGGTAGGCCTACATTATGTTCAAATAGCCACAGTAGCCTGCTTGATCAATGTCTGAAACTGTAACTTAAGGCGGGTACAGCCTCAGTGTCCACAGTAAACACGTGCTGGAAGGTGCACAGAATTTTCACAACGTTCAAGTTTGCGCTCAGCAGAACTGAAATTTGCTCAGTGCCAAATAAATTAGGGGGAACATTGGTTATGACACACCACAGTATGAGTGTGTCACAGTCTCAGGGCAAGGCAACATACCATGGGTTTGGTGGGAGTGTGTTTGATTCTCAAATCACTAAGATGTCAGATTAACACACAAATACACACATGTGTTCCTACCATCTTTATAGGCTAGTCCTTATAGAACATCTATAATCTATAACATCAGGTATCATTCTGATAGTTTTAAACCAGTGGCTGCTGGCTTATACTCACTTGTTTGTGAGCTAGTTAGTGTGTAGGCTTTTTGCAGACAAAGCAGTATCTTATAGCCCAAAGCTCACCCATATTGGTTCAAAGAGCTGCAAGCTGCCAGCTAATACACACACATGCATGTGCACACGTGCACACACACACACACACACACACACACACACACACACACACACACACACACACACACACACACACACACACACACACACACACACACACACACACACACACACAAAGACATGCACAGACATTTAGCAGCTGCCCCTTTAGAAGGCTTTTGAATGGCCACTCCAAAACATACTCTTCTGGCTCACAATCATCATTAGCTATTACACAAAAAATAGCCTGTTGCTAACCTCTCTACCACAGACCTTTCTCTCTGTATGTGTGTGTGTGTGTGTGTGTGTGTGTGTGTGTGTGTGTCAATAACCTCTCCTCAAAACACAGTTTCTCCAGCCAACAAATTAGACCAGAGGCTTCTGGCATTGAGAACCACTATGATCCAGGAAACTGCTTGTGTAAGGCACACACTGGCTACCATTCACCTCCCAACACACAGGACTTTGCATATTCTGGCAGAGAGGACCAGGAAACTGCCAGTGTGGGAAAGAATTCAGGCACAAAATGGCTGCCGGGGCATGCATCTCCCAGATGGGTAGTGGATGAGCTGAGCTGAGCAGAAAAAATGATAAAACTCCCTGAAACGAGGAGCCTTTCATCTGTGCTCTCTCTTTCTCCTCCTTTACTGTCATCTCTCTTTCTCTCTCTTTGTTTACCTTCTGTTCTAGTTTCCTTTTCTACTTCGTACATGGTCTCTCTCTCATCTCTCTCTTATCTCTTATCTCTCGTCTCTCTATCATCTCTCTCTCATCTCTCCTCTCTCTCCTCTCTCTTCTCTCGTCTCTCTCTCTCTCTCATCTCTTGTCTCTCTCTTATCTCTCGTCTCTCTCTCATCTCTCTCTCATCTCTCCTCTCATCTCTCGTCTCTCTCTTCTCTCGTCTCTCTCTTCTCTCGTCTCTCTCTTCTCTCTCGTCTCTCTCTCTGTCTCTCTCTAAGTTTTTAATATCACTTACACAGGTACAGTGAAATGCCTTTCTTGCAAGCAATACAGTAATCAATATCAATGTAGCACTAAAAATAACATAAAGGTAAAACAAAAACACACAAGAAAGTAAGAAGCTATATACAGGGTCAGTTCCAATACCATGTTAACAATCTACATATCTAGAGGTAGATATGTATAGGGGTAAGGTGACTAGGCATCAGGATATATGATAAACAGAGTAGCAGCAGTGTAAACGTTGTTTGTATGTGAGTGTGTGTGCGTGTGTGTAGAGTCAGTATAAATGCGTTTGCATGTTATTTGTGTATTGGAGTGCCAGTGTGTGTGAGCATGTGTGTTGGAGTGCCAGTGTGCGTGAGTGTGAAGAGTCCTGTGAGTGCAAATATAAAAATTCAATACAAGGGTCAACTCAGATAGTCCATGTAGCCATTTTGTTAGCTATTTAGCAGTTTTATGGCTTAGGGATAGAATCTGTTCAGGAGCCTGTTGATGCACCGGTACTGCTTGCTGTGCAGAAGCAGATAGAACAGTCTATGGCTTGTGTGGCTGGAGTCTTTAATGATTTTCTGGGCCTTCCTTTCACATCACCTGATATAGAGGTTCTGGATGGCAGGATGCTTGGCCCCAGTGATGTGCTGGGCTGTCTGCACCACCCTCTGTAGCGCCATGCGATTGAGTGCGGTGCTGTTGCCATATCAAGCCTTCTTCATGACTGTGTATGTATGAGTGGACCATTTTAAATCCTTAGCAATTTGGATACAGACGAACTTGAAGCTCTCGACCCGCTCCACTAATGCGCCGTCGATGTGGATGAGGGAGTGCTCGCCCCCGTTTCCTGTAGTCCATGATCAGCTCCTTGGTCTTACTGACGTTGAGGGAGAGGTTGTTGTCCAGGCACCACATTGCCAGGTCACTAAGTGACAGTGTGTTCAGGTCGTAGATGTTCTAAGTAACAGTGTGCTCAGATCGTAGGTGTTCTAAGTGACAGTGTGTTCAGGTCGTAGATGTTCTAAGTAACAGTGTGCTCAGATCGTAGGTGTTCTAAGTGACAGTGTGTTCAGATCGTAGGTGTTCTAAGTCATTAACTTTGAAGAATAACCTTAGGCCTTGTAACAGATGCTGATGTCTTTAAAGAGCCTCCTCAACAAACACACACACACACACCAGATGCTATTGTGTAGATAATGCCTGCCTTGACAGAGACACCACACTTCCTCTATTAGACAGACTAACAAGACCCCCCCCTCTCTCTCTCTTTCACAGAGCAGGTCAACACCTCTCTCCCTCGCCATCCTTTTGTCAGAGAGACATGAAAAGAAAGTCAGATGAAAATCATCTAAAAGATTCAAAGATGTAATGTCATTCACTCTATCAATCATTTCTAGTTAAAGAGAGAGAGAGAGAGAGAGAGAGAGAGGGAGGGAGGGAGGGAGGGAGAGAGGGAGAGAGAGAGAGAGAGAGAGAGAGAGAGAGAGAGAGAGAGAGAGAGAGAGAGAGAGAGAGAGAGAGAGAGAGAGAAAGAAAGAAAGAAAGAAAGAAAGAAAGAAAGAAAGAAAGAAAGAAAGAAAGAAAGAAAGAAAGAAAGAAAGAAAGAAAGAAAGAAAGAAAGAAAGAAAGAGAGGCTGAATAGGGTTTCAGATGCTAATTCACCGCCAGACATAGACTAAGACTTCTTGTTCCCCTTCTGGCAGGTGAGTCATTCAGGGTGTCCTTGTCAATCAGGTTAGTGCATACTGAATAGCTAGCTAGAGGAGGTTAGATTGATAAGCGTGACAGATTGATTTGAGCTAATGTATAAATCCTTTCATACAAAAACACCTTGAGAAGTATCTCTCATGGCTCCTGCAGTGGATATAGCTTCTCTGAGACATTATACAGTTTAAAAACCACAAGACTTATAAACAGATGGCCGAGCCCCTAATACAACTTATCACCACTCTTCGACAACTTCTTCATAAAAAATGAGCGTTGAGCCCAGCTAGATTATTATTTCTACCATGAAAAACTCTGTTTGGATATTTTTTTCTCTTGGATATTACCACTTCTTTTTCCAACACAAAGTGAAGAAATCAATTGGAAGATCATTACAATTAAGACAAAAAATGATTAAATCAATGAAAACAAAACTACAAATTTAAATATATAAAAATATATACAGATTGGTATCTCTCCTTAGAGGGCCCTGGCGGTTCCCCACTGCATAGAGTAGAGAACTGACGACTTGTAACAAGTTCTCTAACAACTTTTGAGGGAACAAAAAAACACAAATGGGGGAACGGTTTGACGAGCGTACACCATCTGCTGATTCCATCACATGCCAGTCGCTTGCATTGTTCCCACCTGCCAGCCTGCCAACTAGCCCGCGGCAAAGCCCTTGCAGTAAAAAACGCTACATACACACACAGCAATAACTACACACACTCTCGGCATAACTGTGTTGCTGTGTCTGAGGGGGGTTGGGTGTTTTTCACGTTCCCCCCCTGCAGGAACAATGGACAGACGCCACTGTATTTAACAGGAACAGAAAAGAACATAACACACCACAAATCACCATTTTTACGAGCCGTATTACTACGATATCACCTGCCAACACAGACCGAGGGGGAGTAGGGCTTATGGTGTGTGTGTGTGTGTGTGTGTGTGTGTGTGTGTGTGTGTGTGTGTGTGTGTGTGTGTGTGTGTGTGTGTGTGTGTGTGTGTGTGTGTGTGTGTGTGTGTGTGTGTGTGTGTGTGTGTGTGTGTGCGTGCGTGCGAGCGTGCATGTGTGTGTGTGTGTGTGTGTACATTAGTGTCTCTCTCTCTCTCCCTCCCGTCTCTCTCTCTGATGCTAGGATGAATCAGTGTCGCTCCGTTTTGCTGTAATGAAAGCTGTAAAGCAGTGAGAAATAGAGAACTAAAGCAGGATATACTGAAAAGAGAACACAAGCAGGATATACTGAAAAGAGAACACAAGCAGGATATACTGAAAAGAGAACACAAGCAGGATATACTGAAAAGAGAACACAAGCAGGATATACTGAAAAGAGAACACAAGCAGGATATACTGAAAAGAAAACACAAGCAGGATATACTGAAAAGAGAACACAAGCAGGATATACTGAAAAGAGAAAACAAAGAGGAAGAAAAGAGCGGGAAAGAATAATGAGAGAAGCATGGAGAGCAAATGTTGAATAGACACTGTGGTAGGGAGAGGAGCATAGATTGACATAGGGAGAAAGAGAGAGAGAGAGAGAGAGAGAGAGAGAGAGAGAGAGAGAGAGAGAAGCTGAGAGAAATAAATAGAGAGAGATGCGTTGTGATTGGTTATCACTCCTGATTTCAGATTCTGTCTGATTCTTCAGAAACATGCCTGCCGGTTTGCAATACACCACCCCTATTGCATCTTCCAGTGCAATCTCCTTCCTTCCTTCACTCAATGTTTCTTGCCCTCTCTCTCAAGAAAAAATCCTATTATCGCCAATTGCTTCCCATATACTCTCTCAGCTTCTTTCTCACTCAATTTCTCTCTGCTCTCTCCATCATCCTCTCTCTCCTCCTATCCTAGCCCTGCCTCCATCCCCCAGTCCTACCTCCATCCCCCAGCCCTGCCTCCATCCTCCTATCCTAGCCCTGCCTCCATCCCCCAGCCCTGCCTCCATCCCCCAGCCCTGCCTCCATCCTCCTATCCTAGCCCTGCCTCCATCCTCCAGCCCTGCCTCCTCCATCCCCCAGCCCTGCCTCCATCCCCCAGCCCTGCCTCTATCCTCCTATCCTAGACCTGCCTCCATCCCCCAGCCCTGCCTCCATCCTCCTATCCCAGCCCTGACTCCATCCTCCTATCCCAGCCCTGACTCCATCCTCCTATCCCAGCCCTGCCTCCATCCTCCTATCCCAGCCCTGCCTCCATCCTCCTATCCCAGCCCCGCCTCCATCCTCCTACCCCAGCCCTGCCTCCATCATCCTATCCCAGCCCTGCCTCCATCCTCCTTATCCCAGCCCTAACTCCATCCTCCTATCCCAGCCCTAACTCCATCCTCCATTCCTATATGGCAGACGGGGCTCGAACTGGTGTAGCTGAGTCAGGTTTGTAGACCTCCTTGCTCGCACACCTTTTTTCAGTTCTGCCCACACATTATCTATAGGATTGAGGTCAGAGTTTTGTGATGGCCACTCCAATACCTTGACTTTGTTGTCCTTAAGCCATTTTGCCACAACTTTGGAAGTATGCTTGTCCATTTGAAAGACCCATTTGCGACCAAGCTGTTGCAAAGATGTTGCTTGAAGTGCAAGCTGCATTACTACAGATGCGGGTTCGAGCCCCGTCTGTGTCGCAGCCGGCCGCGCCCGGGAGACCCATGAGGCGACGCACAATTGGCCCAGCGTCGTCCGGGTTAGGGAGGGTTTGGCCGGCCGGGTTGTCCTTGTCCCATCGTGCTCTAGCATCTCCTGTGGCGGGCCGGGCACATGCACGTTGACTCAGTCGCCAGGTTAAGAAGCAGTGCGGCTTGGTGGGTTGTGTTTCGGAGGACGCACGGCTCTCAACCTTCGCCTCTCCCGAGTCCGTACGGGAGTTGTAGCGATTGGACAAGACTGTAACTACCAATTGGATATGACGAAAGTGGGGAGAAAAATGAAAGGGAAAAAAAAGACAAAAAAAAAAAAGATGCTTGAGATGTCTCTAAGAGTCTCTAGGAGACTGAACGCATCTCCTTCCTGAGCGGTATTGGGGCTGCGTGGTCCCATGGTGTTTATACTTGCGTACTATTGTTTGTGGGAATTTTCCAAGCTGTTTAAAAGCACAGTCAACTTAGTGTATGTAAAATTCTGACCCACTGGAATTGTGATATAGTGAATTATAAGTGAAATAATCTGTCTGTAAACAATTGTTGGAAGAATTTACTTGTGTCATGCACAAAGTAGATGTCCTAACCGACTTGCCAAAACTATAGATTGTTAACATGAAATCTGTGCAGTGGTTGAAAAATGAGTTTTAATGACTTCGATCTAAGTGTATGTAAACTTCCGACTTCAACTGTAATTATGAGTGATGAGAGGGTGTTTCAGACATAATTATGAGTGATGAGAGGGTGTTTCAGACATAATTATGAGTGATGAGAGGGTGTTTCAGACATAATTATGAGTGATGAGAGGGTGTTTCAGACATAATTATGAGTGATGAGAGGGTGTTTCAGACATAATTATGAGTAATGAGAGGGTGTTTCAGACATAATTATGAGTGATGAGAGGGTGTTTCAGACATAATTATGAGTAATGAGAGGGTGTTTCAGACATAATTATGCACTGTAGCTGTATTTTTTTGGGAGTCATGTTATGTAGCAATTATTTGGCATTTGTATTTCGCCGATTTCACAATCACACTAGCAGTGAGCAGATATGGTTGTCCTTGTTCAATAGAGCTATTGTACTATCTGCCAGGACATTGCAGGATATTTAGGTTGACTCATTTTCCCTGGCTTTGTAAAGACTACAGCGTGACAGGAGCCCTACTTCCTTGTTCCTACTGTATAGCTAGCAAGCAATAAACAATCTACCCTTGTATCAAAGTGACTCCGAACACCTCACTGCACCACCCAAACACACCATATATCCAAGTATTCCCTTTGTAGAACTGTAGTATTTATTATAAGCGTTAGTAGTATATTATTTGTTCTACTGTATGTCATACACTGCCATATCTGTTCCTGCATACTACTGTGTAAACTCACCTCGGTCTCCAGAGCAAATACACAGTATCTTGAATACCATCCATGTTTACTTTTTTGCTTTATTGACAGACTAATCTACTGTTTTATTGAAACATGTTTACTAGATTATCCAAATACATTTCATGAACACACGAATGAATTAATCCAGAAGTTGAAGTCAACACTTTATTGGTATCTGATGCAGCTGGAATAATTTAGTCACTTGTCAGTACACTGGCTTGTTTCAAAGTAAGATGATGTTGATGTTGAGCTTATTCCAGGCTGAAAGTGTTCATCCAATGGGTCTACAGGCTCTGTACTACTAAAACTGGTGTCCAGGTCAGTCATCGTCATCAGTAGCAGGATTAGTCTGTAGGACACACAGTAGTCAGTGATTAGACAACATTTGACTACTTTGTCCCCATCAATACACACTCAAACAAGGTGCTATATCCACCCCGTCATGTCAATAGATCATTTATACTATCCTTCACACACAATACGGACCCCAGTCTGTCACCCAAACCATCCCCTTCTTACTAATACTTCCTTTTCTCCAATTCAGACTTCAAGCCTTTAACATTAACTTTCAACTAAGCCTCCATAATACAGAGAAAACTACAGCAGAAGTTGTAGCCTCCTTGTAAAAACACCAACTACAACAAGACACAGACCATGTTTATGCCTAGATCCAGTAAATGTATTTGCTCATCATGGAGTCATGCAGATGTTGATGGCATTGGACTCTAAATAGAACACATAGTCACGTTAGCCTCTGCGATACTTAGTTAGCTAGCTAGCTAACGTTATCTTGCAAAGTTACAAATCACATCGCCAAGACATCAGCTGGCTAATTACATTGATAAGCTTTGCAATGTCTAGCCAGCATATTATGAAAGCCATCTAGCTAGATTTAGCTAGCTAAACAAATGTAGTTTGTTAATGTTAGCTACATTACCACAGCTTGATTTCTTTTTTGCGGCTCTGATGTTGGCTCATCGGATGCCTTCCTCTTTGAAGTGAAGGGGAAAATCGATGGAACAGCTTCACTTTTCAATGTTCGATGACATGGCAACCACATCAGTTGAGGCTTCAGTTCCATTTCGAAATACTCTGGCTGAAAGTGCTGGCTACAAATGCAGACATTTTTATATGTCTCACATCAACTGGATACACGGGGTGGTACATTTCTCTTTAACCTAATTCTCCTAACCTGTTACGTCAATTCTCCTTAACTGCTACGTGAGTTCTCCTAACCTGCTAAGAAAAGTCCATTTCTGACATTAACTGCATACCATCTAGTCAAAACCAGAAAAGAGGGATGGAGGGAGAGGTAATTGATGGCGGTACATCGACCCCACTGTAAAACCTAGTTAACACCTCGCCTGCCTTCCAGCCTGTGAAACCTCATTAGATCTATGTGTGTCTGTGTGTACTTCCAGTATACCAGGATTAACACCCTGCCTGTCGGCCATCTTGCCTTTCATGCCCGCTTCTTCTTCAACCTTTCATCTTTTACGTATCTGAGTATTTTATGTGTGTATTTGCATGTTAGTGCATGTGTGAGTGTGTGTATGTGAATGTGAATGTGAATGTGTATGTGTATGTGTATGTGTGTGTGTGTGTGTGTGTGTGTGTGTGTGTGTGTGTGTGTGTGTGTGTGTGTGTGTGTGTATGTGAGTGTGTGTGTGTGTGTGTGTGTGTGTGTGTGTGTGTGTGTGTGTGTGTGTGTGTGTGTGTGTGTGTGTGTGTGTGTGTGTGTGTGTGTGTGTGTGTGTGTGTGTGTGTGTGTGTGTGTGTTCAGGACAGTCTCCACTAATTAGATTCCACCTGGTCAATAGTTAATAGAGCACTCAGACTGATAGGCAATCACTCTCAATCAATACTAATGTTTTTACAGACCTCAGAACTGTGTGTGTGTGTGTGTGTGTGTGTGTGTGTGTGTGTGTGTGTGTGTGTGTGTGTTTGGCCAGGGAAAAACAGCTCTTTAATCTAGTCAGTGTGTATATAGGATAAGCATTAATTTACAGACATTATAAATCACTGTCCTGTCATCTCTCTCTCCTCTCCTCCTTCTCTCCTCTCCTCCTTTGGTACTGGAGACCTGGAGCCTAATTCAGACTGTCTGCACTGCATCCAAGAAGAGTTCTCTCCTCTCCTTTCCCCCTCTCCTCTCCTCCCATCTCATCTCTTCTCTCTGGATCTCTTGTTTAATTTAACTGACTAATCTAGCCTGCATATAACACCACTGGTTTACAGATTACCTTCACTGAGCGTTAGCTAATGTTGCCTTAAGGTTAAAATCAAACATCATATATAATATGATGGGAGTAAATGAAATGTCAGTGTGTGCACGCTCATGTGTGTGTGTGTGTGTGTGTGTGTGTGTGTGTGTGTGTGTGTGTGTGTGTGTGTGTGTGTGTGTGTGTGTGTGTGTGTGTGTGTGTGTGTGTGTGTGTGTGTGTGTGTGTGTGTGTAGCTCTCTTACCTGCCACTGACGACAAAGCAGGCCACCAGGAAGATGAGCAGTACGATGCCTCCAGCGATGGACACAGCCAGGATAGTAGACTGGTTAGGGTCTCCTATGGCCAACATGTCTGAGACAGGAAATCACAGGGAAGATAAAGGGTTAACACAGTGTGAGAAGGTGTGTATGAGTGTTCCAAATAAAATAAAATGTTATTTGTCACATGCTTCGTACACAACAGGTGTGGACTAACAGTGAAATGCTCACGGGCCCTTCCCAACAACGCAGAGAGAAAGAAAACTGTCTATGACTTGGGTGGCTGAAGTCTTTGACATTTTTTTGCGTGTAAGAGAATGAGAGAGAAAGAGAGAGAGAGATTGAAAGAGAAAGAGAATGTACTCAGCAAGCTCTTTGATGATAAAAAGCTTTTTCCATTTCAATATTCGTCAAAGACAGCCGACTGTAAATGCATTCCAATTTTCCTGCGCTGTCCAAATGGATATGTTAACATTGTACATAACAAGCCTGCTTTAAAAGTTTCTGTGAAACCACATTGATTTTTACGCTGCAGTAATCGGGCCATTACTCAAAACAAATACCTCATTTATCAAGTTTAGCCAAGCACGAGTAGACGTGTGTGTGTGTGTGTGTGTGTGTGTGTGTGTGTGTGTGTGTGTGTGTGTGTGTGTGTGTGTGTGTGTGTGTGTGTGTGTGTGTGTGTGTGTGTGTGTGTATGGGCAGCCAGGCAGCAATAGATGGTCATTGGTCTCCTATTCCATTCACTGGCATTACACACACAAAAAGAAGAAAAAAAAAACACACACAGGGATGCTTTTTTAAAGACTTCAGTTCACCACAGAGACTTAGTAAGTAATCAATAACATTGATCACACTTCATAGAATTTATATTACTAATATTCAGTCAGCTCAATCTTTGGTTTTCATTTCAATAGTCATGAACTAGAGCTGAATGATTGATCAGATTCATAAGATAAAAATGATTGATCATGTTGATACATTTGATTTACATGATCGATATTCAGTCGAGCTGGATATAGGGCTGGCACAATAATCATACAATCATGTAACCAACAAGTATGGACAATAACCGTGAAGTAAAACAATGATTTGTCTTACATTTATTTTAAGAGTTTGGGGGGGTTCAACTTTATTTTCAAGTAAATATAGTTTACCCAATAGCAGTTTTTTATTTTTACATTAAGAGGGTACACGCAGAATGACATGGTCGGGAGGAAAGGCTTACTTTCCAAAAGATCCAAGAAGTTAAAAGCATTTTTTTTTTTTAAGACGAAGGTGTCACCAAACCTGTGTTGCATTCATTGGGTATAGTATGTCATCAGACTGATCACTAGAAATAGACTTCGATTTCAGACATTTGAAAGTGTCCTGAATGTCGATACAAGCCTTCCACTGGGAGAGAACTCGTGATGCTTGGAGCCAAAGCGTGCTGCTCAGAATACTGCACCACCCCAGTTCACAATGCGTTAAATAAGCCATGAGAATACTTGATGATACTTGAAGGTAATAGCGAGTCAGTATTTTTCATATTATTTTGTTTTAAGCCTTCCCCAAACCATAACCTTAACCACTCGGAATTAAGCCCTAAACTGTTAACCTTTGAGTTGTTTCTGTTTGAACCCTGTAACCACGCGGAATTAACCCTGTAACCATGCAGCATTAATACGTCAAAAATAGACGCTCATCTCATGAGCTGGATTTTCATGTCCTTCCAATATGAGAATGAAAGACAGAAGAAATAGTAAGGAAGGAGAAAGCAGAGAGATATATCGTCTTTTAAGGTGTACCGGTATGGCTCCACATACCGGTATGGATATTTACAATACCGTCTATAAAGGTATTTTGATACACTGCTAAATAAATGAAAAGTTATATAAATTTGACTACTTTACTGTCAGCTTTGTCCTAGTTTGGTAGAAAAACAATCAGAATGGAGAAAGCCATTCAAATCATCCTAGGTCATGCACTACTCATAAAACATATTTAGAAAATGCTATCATTCAGAAACATAAAATACCATCAAATAAATACAAAATATTGTGCTAAGATATTTTGTCTATATCGCCCAGCCATAGGACTGACCTGATGGAGGTGAAGAAGAGAGATAGGGGTAAAATATAAAGAAGAGGTAAAAGAAGAGAGGAGAGAAGGAAGACAAAGAGAGGTCAAAAGAGGGTGATACGTGGAGACACAGCAGAGAGAGAGGAAGAGACAGATCTTTACCTTCATGGCTGGTCTCCAGTTCTATCTCTCCTCCGTAGTTGCCGTATCCCCCGTCGGTTCTAGCTCGGACACGGAACACATAGGTAGTGCCAGGCTTTAGACCGTCTACAGTCATCACATTGGACCTGGTCTTTAGGACCGTGTAGTTCTGCTCTCTCTGGTTCTAATGAGAGAGAGAGAGAGAGAGAGAGAGAGAGAGAGAGAGAGAGAGAGAGAGAGAGAGAGAGAGAGAGAGAGAGAGAGAGAGAGAGAGAGAGAGAGAGAGAGAGAGAGAGATATGGAGAGAGAGAGATGTTAAGTGTGTGTGTCAGTAAGCAGCCTCCTTGCAGTGCCTCTGATACCTTCTCGAATGAGAGGAGTGATTAAAAATACTGATTAAAACTGTTACTGTGGAATATTATCACTGATCCCTGCCAATAACACACACACACACACACACACACACACACACACACACACACACACACACACACACACATACACAACCCACTCCTCTCTTCTCATATTCTCTTCATTCACTTTCCTGTTAGATTTAACTTGCCTGGTGAACTGGGTAGACAGAAACTTCCCTTTTGGAGCCATTCAATTGGTCCTAGGGTGCAAAGTCTGCCTACCCGAGGTGCAGAGTGAGTTAAATCTAGTGCATTCCTGTGCTTATTAGATCCATTGAACACTGGCTAGAGAGTCCAGACTGGGATTTCTAAGTCTGAGTCAGACTTTAAGTAGGAATAAGAGAGAGGGAAGAGAGGAGAAGAGAACAGAAGAAAAGGAGAGAGAAATGGAGATGTATGTGTGACTCACCTTCTCATAATAAATGACTTCATACTCCACTATGGCTCCATTGGGTCTGTCAGGGCCCTGCCACGCCAAGGTGATACTGTCCTTACTCCTCCTCTCCTTCAGGACCACACTCACTACAGCCAGAGAGATACATAGGTTAACCACACTCACTACAGCCGGAGAGATACATAGGTTAACCACACTCACTACAGCCGGAGAGATACATAGGTTAACCACACTCACTACAGCCGGAGAGATACATAGGTTAACCACACTCACTACAGCCGGAGAGATACATAGGTTAACCACACTCACTACAGCCGGAGAGATACATATGTTAACCACACTCACTACAGCCGGAGAGATACATATGTTAACCACACTCACTACAGCCGGAGAGATATATAGGTTAACCACACTCACTACAGCCAGAGAGATACAGTTGAAGTCGGAAGTTTACATACACCTTAGCCAAATGCATTTAAAATAATTTTTTTCACAATTCCTGACATTTAATCCGAGTAAAAAGTCCCTGTCTTAGGTCAGTTAGGATCCCCACTTTATTTTAAGAATGTGAAATGTCAGAATAGTAGAGAGAATTATGTATTCCAGCTTTTATTTCACCACATTCCCAGTGGGTCAGAAGTTTACATACACTAAATGAGTATTTGGTAGCATTGCCTTTAAATTGTTTAACTTGGGTAAAAAAACGTTTTGGGTATCCTTCCACACCCTTCCCACAGTAAGTTGGGTGAATTTTGGCCCATTCCTCCTGACAGAACTGGTCTAACTGAGTCAGGTTTGTAGGCCTCCTTGCTCGCACACGCTTTTTCATTTCTGCCCACAATTTTTCTATAGGATTGAGGTCAGGGCCACTCCAATACCTTGACTTTGTTGTCCTTAAGCCATTTTGCCACAACCTTGGAAGTATGCTTGGGGTCATTGTCCATTTGGAAGACCCATTTGCGACCAAGCTTTAACTTCCTGACTGATGTCTTGAGATGTTGCTTCAATATATCCACATAATTTTCCTTCCTCATGATGCCATCTATTTTGTAAAGTGCACCAGTCCCTCCTGCAGCAAAGCACCCCCACAACATGATGCTGCCACCCATGTGCTTCACGGTTGGGATGGTGTTCTTCGGCTTGCAAGCCTCACCCTTTTTCCTCCAAACATAACAATGGTCATTAGGGCCAAACAGTTCCTATTTTTGTTTCATCAGACCAGAGGACATTACTCCAAAAAGTAGGATCTTTGTCCCCAGTTGCAAACCGTAGTCTGGCTTTTTAATAGCGGTTTTGGAGCAGTGGCTTCTTCCTTGCTGAGCGGCCTTTCAGGTTATGTCGATATAGGACTCGTTTTACTGTGGATATAGATACTTTTGAACCTGTTTCCTCCAGCATCTTCACAAGGTCCTTTGCTGTTGTTCTGGGATTGATTTGCACTTTCCGCACCAAAGTATGTTCATCTCTAGGAGACTGAACGCATCTCCTTCCTGAGCGGTATGACGGCTGCTTGGTCCCATGGTGTTTATACTTGCGTACTATTGTTTGTACATATGAACGTGGTACCTTCAGGCGTTTGGAAATTGCTCCCAAGGATGAACCAGACTTGTGGAGGTCTATGATTTATTTTCGGAGGTCTTGGCTGATTTCTTTCCATGATGTCGAGCAAAGAGGCACTGAGTTTGAAGGTAGGCCTTGAAATACATCCACAGGTTCACCTCCAATTAGCCTATCAGAAGTCTATCAGAAGCTTCTAAAGCCATGACATAATTTTCTGGAATTTTCCAAGCTGTTTAAAGGCACAGTCAACTTAGTGTATGTAAAATTCTGACCCACTGGAATTGTGATATAGTGAATTATAAGTGAAATAAACAATTGTTGGAAGAATTACTTGTGTCATGCACAGTAGATGTCCTAACCGACTTGCCAGAACTATAGTTTGTTAACATGAAATCTGTGGAGTGGTTGAAAAATTTGTTTTAATGACTTCAACCTAAGTGTATGTAAACTTCCGACTTCAACTGTATGTATTCCTGTGAGTTCCTACCTGTCTGGCTGGTGGTGACATTAACTATCACAGCTCCTCTGGGTGTAGGACTCAGGTCAGAAACTCCATTCAAGCTCTCAATGGTGAAGCTGTAGTTGCTGTATGGCTGCAGGTCAGTGACCATTACCATAGCCACAGAGAGACCAAACTGCCTCGGCACAAAATGGACGCCGCTGCCACAGGGCGGGCACTTCCTGCCGTCGCCGGAGCACTTCCTGCAGTGGAGGCTGTAGGTGATGTCACCTCGGCCTCCCGTGTCAAGAGGGGGACTCCATTCTAGTGTGACACAAGTCTCGTTGACAGTGGAGATGGGGTTCTCTGGAGCAGAAGAGGGACCTGGGGAGGAGAGAGGGGAGAGACGGTGAGTGTGTGTGTGTATCTATGTTGTATGTCTATGGTGTGTGTATGTGTGTGCGTATATGGATATGTGTCCCTGTGTGTGTGCTGAGATGATGACTAGTGGTTCAGGCTCCAGTGTCTGGGCTGTTGACATCTCATCAGCAGCATGATGAGTAGTGAGGCCCAGGGGGCCTGTAAAGCCTGGGCCTTTCCTGATCAGGCTGCCCAGTGGCAGGGCTCTGTAAAGGGCAGCAGATGATGTGAGACAAGCAGCCTAATGTATACCTCCTCTCTCTCTCGCTCTCTCTCCCTTCCCTCTCACATCCTCTCCTCTCTCTTCCTCTCCCTTCCCTCTCACATCCTCTTCTCTCTCCTACTCTCCCTTCTTTGTGTTCTCCTCTCCTGATCTCAGCTCTTCCATATTGTCATTTCCACTCCTCTCTCACCCCTATTTCACCCCTTTTGACCTCTTTCTAACACCTCCCATTTCCCACATCCTGACCTATCCTCACCTTTCAACCCACCCAAACTAGCTCCTCTCCTCATCACCTCCTTCTCAGAGAGAGCGGCAGAGAGAGATCATAGCATGTAGAAAGAGAGTGATGAAGAGACAGAAGATTGAGTGAGCGACAGACATATGTACCTTTGTATGCGCTGGTGTGTGATGGTGTGTGGTGTGTGTGTGTGTGTGTGTGTGTGTGTGTGTGTGTGTGTGTGTGTGTGTGTGTGTGTGTGTGTGTGTGTGTGTGTGTGTGTGTGTGTGTGTGTGTGTGTGTGTGTGTGTGTGTGTGTGTGTGTACGTGTGTGTGCCTCAGATTCTCTTCCTCTCTCTCTATCCCAATCTACAATCCTCTCCCATTCTTCATCCCTGTCACTCTTTCAACCTCACTCTCCCTTCATCACCATCTCTTCTTCTCTTCTCCCTCTCCACTCCCTCACCTCTTTCTTTCTATCTCTCTTTCTATCTCTCTTTCTATCTCTCTTTCTATCTCTCTCCTTCTGTAAGAGATGTGTCAGGATGTGGTTTGTGGTTGGTGCCCATCGATGCCCAGTACCTCCGGTAGACAGACAGAAATAGAAACAGACCCTCTACAGGAGCATCACTAAGTATCAGAGAGTATCACTGAATCATGGTATCAGTGTCATCTGATAGACCCCTTTCTGTGTTTGCAAACATTGCCGCACAAGGGCAATGCACGAAGTTGGTGGCAGAACAAGAGGGAGTTCTTATAGAACGCCAGCAAAAACAGCCTGTATTTACATGTTGTTTACCAATGCATTTCACACTACTTTTGCATTCTAATTGGATTGTTAGGCTTGCATGACTGTCCTGCTTAATATAATGTTTGTGTCATCATCGAAAATCAACTGCATTATACTTCAACCAGTAAAATGGCTTGTGATGGCTTTTGATACAGCCTATATCAATGAGTGTTAGAATTCTAGCTAACAACTCGTGCATTCAAAATAGTTAATTTGTATCAGATCACAACCAAATATAATCTTATTGACTGTTCAAGATCACAACCAAATATAATCTTAGTGACTGTTCAAGATCACAACCAAATATAATCTTAGTGACTGTTCAAGCAATAATCAAAACATAATTGTAAGCGTATGAGAACCCATAAAAAGTTATTTTGTTTAGATGTAATAAAAACATAAATCTAGGTTATGTTGAATGGGGGCAGATGGCGATGGCTTTCTTACTGCACCTAAGATTTGTGAGCATCTGTGCGTGACGTCCTCGAAAAGGTCTATAGGATCAGACAGACAAATTAAAGTGAAATTGAACTATGTTTAAATACACTAGTTAGAACTGGGCGACCAATATCTATTATCTCTTTCCTTGGGTCCAGCTCAGCCCCTTTTCCCTGAACCATTTTGATGTGTGTTTGTAATAAACCTACAGTGGGGAGAACAAGTATTTGATACACTGCCGATTTTGCAGGTTTTCCCACTTATAAAGCATGTAGAAGTCTGTCATTTTTATCATAGGTACTCTTCAACTGTGAGTGACGGAATCTAAAACAAAAATACAGAAAATCACATTGTATGATTTTTAAGTAATTAATTTGCATTTTATTGCATGACATAAGTATTTGATACATCAGAAAAGCAGAACATAATATTTGGTACAGAAACCTTTGTTTGCAATTACAGAGATCATACGTTTCCTGTAGTTCTTGACCAGGTTTGCACACACTGCAGCAGGGATTTTGGCCCACTCCTCCATCCAGATCCTTCAGGTTTCGGGGCTGTCGCTGGGCAATACAGACTTTCAGCTCCCTCCAAAGATTTTCTATTGGGTTCAGGTCTGGAGACTGGCTAGGCCACTCCAGGACCTTGAGATGCTTCTTACGGAGCCACTCCTTAGTTGCCCTGGCTGTGTGTTTCGGGTTGTTGTCATGCTGGAAGACCCAGCCACGACCCATCTTCAATGCTCTTACTGAGGGAAGGAGGTTGTTGGCCAAGATCTCGCGATACATGGCCCCATCCATCCTCCCCTCAATACGGTGCAGTCGTCCTGTCCCCTTTGCAGAAAAGGATCCCCAAAGAATGATGTTTCCACCTCCATGCTTCACAGTTGGGATGGTGTTCTTGGGGTTGTACTCATCCTTCTTCTTCCTCCAAACACGGCGAGTGGAGTTTAGACCAAAAAGCTCTATTTTTGTCTCATCAGACCACATGACCTTCTCCCATTCCTCCTCTGGATCATCCAGATGGTCATTGGCAAACTTCAGATGGGCCTGGACATGCGCTGGCTTGAGCAGGGGGACCTTGTGTGAGCTGCAGGATTTTAATCCATGACGGTGTAGTGTGTTACTAATGGTTTTCTTTGAGACTGTGGTCCCAGCTCTCTTCAGGTCATTGACCAGGTCCTGCCGTTTAGTTCTGGGCTGATCCCTCACCTTCCTCATGATCGTTGATGCCCCACGAGGTGAGATCTTGCATGGTGCCCCAGACCGAGGGAGATTGACAGTCATCTTGAACTTCTTCCATTTTCTAATAATTGCGCCAACAGTTGTTGCCATCTCACCAAGCTGCTTGCCTATTGTCCTGTAGCCCATCCCAGCCTTGTGCAGGTCTACAATTTTATCACTGATGTCCTTACACAGCTCTCTGGTCTTGGCCATTGTGGAGAGGTTGGAGTCTGTTTGATTGAGTGTGTGGACAGGTGTCTTTAATACAGGTAACGAGTTCAAACAGGTGCAGTTAATACAGGTAATGAGTGGAGAACAGGAGGGCTTCTTAAAGAAAAACTAACAGGTCTGTGAGAGCCGTAATTCTTACTGGTTGGTAGGTGATCAAATACTTATGTCATGCAATAAAATGCAAATTAATTACTTAAAAATCATACAATGTGATTTTCTGGATTTTTGTTTTAGATTCCGTCTCTCACAGTTGAAGTGTACCTATGATAAAAATGACAGACCTCTACATGCTTTGTAAGTAGGAAAACCTGCAAAATCGGCAGTGTATCAAATACTTGTTCTCCCCACTGTATGTGTTTGACGATAGTTTTTGGTTTTGTCAGGATCTGGCCATAGAGAAGCCCATTTGCTTCTCTATGTAGCCATGGTCAGAGTCTGACAGTTCTATTCTTTCTGTTTCTGGTGGTGGTTTGTGTGGGATCCCTAATTAGAGGCAGCTGTAGCGCATCGTCTCTAATTAGGGATCCTACATAAGTTTGTAGGTTTCACACTGGGTTGTGGGTCGTTATCGTTATATGTCGTATATTTCGCAGTCACGGTGACAGTAAGTGTGCCTCTTTTTGTTACGTCCGTTAATTCGTGTGTGTTTTGGTGAACGTGACGTTTTGTCTATCGTGTTTGTTTTGTTTTGTATAGTTTGTTCATTTGGTGATTTTAATTACATAGTAAATAATAAAAACAATGTCGAACTACAGTCCCTGCGCTGCGTCTTGGTCCATGTATGCACCCTCTCGTGACAGGTTTTCAGTGTATTTTGTTCTCACTGTTCCTTTTCACTATTATAATTTGCATGAGTTATGTTACGGGTCTCATTACCATCCACCCTAGACTCTAAAGACAAAGGGGTTCGTAACAGATATCAAGGAGAGCAGTGATAAATGAATCTAAAGAGCTGTCTGTGAGCAAATACTTTTACAATATTTTTTTATTTAACCTTTATTTTACTAGGCAAGTCAGTTAAGAACAAATTCTTATTTACAATGACGGCCTAGGAACAGTGGGTTAACTGCCTTGTTCAGGGGCAGAACGACAGATTTTTACCTTGTCAGCTCAGGGATTCGATCTGGCAACCTTTCAGTTACAGGCCCAACACTCTAACCACTAGGCTACCTGCCGCCCCAACTGCACTGTCAAAGAAGCTGAAATGACAATGTATGCAACTGATGTTTTGTGGATGTGCTAGTCTACAAGTGTGTCAAGGTGAGTGTGTGCGTGTGTTACTTACGTGTGCAGGCCATGGAGCGTGGGTCCGTCTCTGCGCGGTGGTAGCCTTTCTCACACACACACTCCGAGGCTCTCTCCAGATGGGAGGAGCTATGTGGCGGGCATTTTGTGCAGTAGGCGTCGGTCGCTGAGGCCTTGTAAGAACCTGCTCTGCACGCTGGAGAAAGGAAAACAGGAAAACCCAGACTTACAAATGTGCCACTACAAAAGGTCTACAAGGTAAGACAGAGGAGGGAACTGGAAAACACAAGGTTACACAAGGTTACAGATAAGACACAGATCGGTTTTTTATATATTTCTTTATTTCTATATTTTCATGGGGTCTACATCTTGAATTGTATCAAATGTGCCACTACTGAAGGTGCTGTACCACCACTGAAGGTGTTGTACCACCACTGAAGGTGTTGTACCACCACTGAAGGTGTTGTACCACCACTGAAGGTGCTGTACCACTACTGAAGGTGCTGTACCACTACTGAAGGTGATGTACAGTGCATTCGGAAAGTATTCATGCCACTTGACTTCTTCCACATTTTGTTATGTTACAGCCTTATTCTAAAATTGATGAAATAAATGGTTTTCTTCATCAATCTACACACAATACCCCATAATGACAAAGTGAAAACTTTTAGAAATGTTTGGAAATGTATTAAAAAAAACTGAATTACCTTATTTACATAAGTAATCAGACCCTTTGCTATGAGATTAGAAATTGAGCTCAGGTGCATCCTGTTTCTATTGATCAATCTTGAGATGTTTCTACAACTTGATTGGAGTCCACCTGTGGTAAATTCAATTGATTGGACATTATTTGGAAAGGCACATACCTGTCTATATAAGTTCCTACAGTTGACAGTGCATGTCAAAGCAAAAACCAAGCCATGAGGCTGAAGGAATTATCCGTAGAGCTCCGAGACAGGATTGTGTCAAGTAACAGATCTGGGGAAGGGTGCCAAAAAATATCTGCAGCATTGAAGGTCCTCAAGAAAACAGTGGCCTCCAGTATTCTTAAATGGAAGAAGTTTGGAACCACCAAAGCCCAGCCAAACTGAGCAAGCAGGGGAGAAGGGCCTTGGTCTGTGGAGATGGGGGAACCTTCCAGAAGGACAACCATCTCTGCAACACTTCATCAATCAGGCCTTTATGGTAGAGTGGCCAGACGGAAGCTACTCCTCAGTAAAAGGCACATGACAGTCCGCTTGGAGTTTGCCAAAAGCCCCCTAAAGGACTCTCAGACCATGAGAAACAAGATTCTATAGTCTGATGAAACTAAGATTTAACTATTTGGCCTGAATGTCAAGCGTCACTTCTCGAGGAAACCTGGCACCATCCCTAAGGTGAAGCATGGTTGTGGCAGCATTATGCTGTGGGGATTTCTTTCAGCGGCAGATACTGGGAGACTAGTCAGGATCGAGGGAAAGATGAACGGAGCAAAGTACAGAGAGATCCTTGATGAAAACCTGCTCCAGAGAGCTCAGGACCTCAGACTGGGGCGGAGGTTCACCTTCCAACAGGTCAATGACTCTAAGCACACAGCCAAGACAACGCAGGAGTGGCTTTGGGACAAGGCTCTGATTGTCAGAGTGACTTAGCCAGAGCCTGGACTTGAACCCGATCGAACATCTCTGCAGAGACATGAAAATGGCTGTGCAGCGACACTCCACATCCAACCTGACAGAGCTTGAGAGGATCTGCAGTGAAGAATGGGAGAAACTCCCCAAACACAGGTGTGCCAAGCTTGTAGCGTCATACCCAAGAAGACTCAAGACTGTAATCGCTGCCAAAGGTGCTTCAACAAAGTACTGAGTAAAGGGTCTGAATACTTATGTAAATGTGGTATTCCATTTTTAAACAAATTTGCAAACATTCCTAAAAACCTGTTTTTCCTATGTCATTATGGGGTATTGTGTGAAGATTGATGAGGGGAAAAAACAATTTAATCCATTTTAGAATAAGGCTGTAACGTAACAAAATGTTGAAAAAGTCAAGGGGTGATTATGGGGTGATTATTCTCCTCTGAAGGTGGTCCTTTCCACAGTCAGGAGATTGAGGGTGTTGGAAACACAATTCCATAGATGGTCTGTGTGTGTCTGCAGATGGATCAATGCCATGATGGATTCCTTTGGGTTCTGATTGCGTGTGTGTGTGTGTTGAGTGTGTGTTGATTGCGTGTGTCGGTGCTGAAGGTCATGGATTTAATCAAGCAACGAGTCGTTCGCCTCGGCACTGCCGTAAATTACCATCCTCACACACACACACACATACATACACAATCACAGAGTGAGCTGCGATACGTATCAAATATCACAAAGTACTATGCACTCACACACACACACACACACACACACACACACACACACACACACACACACACACACACACACACACACACACACACACACACACGCACACACCAAGAGACAGCATAACTACCCTAGCAGAAACAAAACAACAGGAGAGACAAAGAGACACAAAAAAACTGAAGAAGTGAAAGAGGGGAAAATGTTGATTAAAGGCCTAAAGAGTTCATTGTTTACATGTTACTTCTAATCACTAATGTTCTTTAACTTAGTCTCTCTGGCTTATCCAGCTGTATTTTGGCCATATTTAGGCAAATAATTAGTCATAGGGGAGCTAAGTCCACTAGCACAATCCCATATGGACCTAAACACTGTGTCTGTGTTTCCGTCAGAGAAGACGGAAGCACAGAAGGGACTGTGGCCCAATCCTCTCTGGCAAATAAAAAGCCCACACAAACACACACACACAAACTCACACACACATCAGTGCAGAGTAGAGTGGTTTTAGTCTACAAAGCCTCAGTGGTACTGCTAGGCGGTTTTGATCAGGCAGCTGTGAGGACTGTCTCTGTCTGTCTATCTGTCTGTCTGCAGCAGCTTTGAGGTCCTTTGTGTCCCCGTTCCAGAACCAGAACACTCCGGAAGAAAATGTCCCAGGAGAAAATCTGCTTTTACATGCCACTCCGCAGCCTAGCCAACAGCTGACAGGACACACACACACACACACCTAGTTATATGAGCCAAGAGCTGACAGGGAAGACAGAGGAAGGAGAGTAAAGGGCCCTAGAGAGTTCTCTCTCTGACACACAAACACACACACACACACACACTGTTAAAGTCCATAGAGGATTGTGCTAGTGGACTTACCTCCCCTATGATTAATTATTTGCCTTAAATATGGCCAAGGTACAGGTGAAAAAGCCAGAGACACACTCACACCAGATACTGAGGATCTAACAGCAGAGACACAGAGGCTTGTCTCATATCCAGAGTCTGTAATAGGCTTGTCTCAGATCCAGTCTATTTACGAGGCTTGTCTCAGATCCAGTCTCTTTAAGAGGCTTGTCTCAGATCCAGTCTCTGTCTTATTAAATATTCACACAGTGTCTGCAGACTGTGTTTATAGCTCCCCGCCTTCCTCCATAGCTCGTAGACTGTGTTTATAGCTCCCCGCCTTCCTCCATAGCTCGTAGACTGTGTTTATAGCTCCCCGCCTTCCTCCATAGCTCGTAGACTGTGTTTACAGCTCCCCGCCTTCCTCCATAGCTCTTAGACTGTGTTTATAGCTACCCGCCTTCCTCCATAGCTCTTAGATATTATATACTACGGCTACTGAAGACACACCCTATGTGTGTGTGAGGGCGGATTGTGTGTGTGTGTGTGTGTGGGTGTGTGTTCTTAAATGATGATCACAGCTAGACTAGTGAAGACACCATGTGAATACCTTACATAAGAAACAATCCCCATCTGGCCTTACTAAGAAGGACGAAGATACAACACTTTCTTTCTGGCCACACTTATGATTTCAACCCCTAACAGTAAGCTTACCGTTACACCTGAAAACCAATTGTAATGAGAGTACCACTTTAGGGTGAGAGAAAATCTTCACTATGAGTAAGCTGATGAAGTCCAGTGTAAAGGTCTATCTGGGATAACCACTAACCAGCCAGCCAGGGTTTTGACAGCAGCCGAGTGATGCGTGCTTATGAACCAAATTAAAGTCGTTTTTTATAGATTGGGCAGTCTAAATCCACATCATCACACCACACTGAACCAAAGACCTTTTAATTCAGAGAGGCTGCTCTTTCTCTCAAGAGGAGGCAAACCTGAGTAAACAACACAGACAGTCATCAGTAAACAACACAGACAGTCATCAGTAAACAACACAGACAGTCATCAGTAAACAACACACAGTCATCAGTAAACAACACAGACAGTCATCAGTAAACAGACACATCTAACTCGTAGCATACCATTACAATGTTAATTACATTCACACTTCAAATGGCATCGAGTGGCTTCACACAGTTACTTTTCTATTTTATCCTTCCATTCATTTTCTATCCTTCGGTTTCTCTTCAATATGAATGTGGGTTTTTGCATTGTGTTGAGTGTGTGTGTGTGTGTGGCACTCCAGAAAGGGAAATTGTGTAAAAAGCTCTCTGGCCCAGGGAGTTGAGCACCATAATGGTCACCATGGCAACATGCTTTCAAGATGGAGCCCCCCCTCCCCCCGAGTACCACGCTGCTCCCTCAGATTGCTCGGATCACAGAAAAGTGTGTGTGTATGGATGTCACGTGTGTGTGTGTGTGTGTGTTAAACCCACGTGTGGGCTATACAGGCACTTGTTCAGGTTTACCCATTTAAAAATGTATAAATCAAGCATCAGTGGGAAAATCTGACGAGATTAGATTCGGCATGTCTGAAAGTATGTGTGTTTGTGCGCCTGCGTATTTGTGTGTGAGTGTGTGTGTGTCTGAAACAAGTCTTCCGAGGGTTAACATGCACTCAGGTTGTTGGATAAACAACTGTCTGAGGACGTATAGATCAGTTTATTACGCAGTACAGACACATAAATACACTGACTACCATGGTGACATACCACAATACGTTGCACCACCACTATTGCTTGGTGTGTGTGCGTGTGTGTGTGTGTGTGTGTGTGTGTGTGTCTGTATGTATGTGTGTGTGTGTGTGTGTGTGTGTGTGTGTGTGTGTGTGTGTGTGTGTGTGTGTGTGTCTGTGTGTGTCTGTGTGTGTGTGTGTGTGTGTGTGTGTGTGTGTGTGTGTGTGTGTGTGTGTGTGTGTGTGTGTGTGTGTGTGTGTGTGTGTGTGTGTGTGTGTGTGTGTGTGTGTGTGTGTGTGTGTGTGTGTGTGTATGTGCATGTGTGTGTTCTTTGTGTGTGTGTGTGTGTGTGTTATGAAGAATGGTTGAGACGTAAGTTTCTGTCATCATTTTGTCTGGTTGGAATAGAGTCGTCAGTATGGTGAGTTACTCCAGAGTCTCTCTCTCTCCACCCTAATCTCTATTCCCTAATCTGAGGAGTTAGGATGATAATAACCAACCCACCATATCTAATCCTCCCAAATAAACTCACCCCTCCTCCCTTAGCCACTCGGCCCCTCTACCCTCCACCCTCTATCCCGCCTCAGGCTGAGAGCAGCGGAACAGAACGTGTGTGTGTGTGCGTGTGCGTGTGCGTGTGTGTGTGTGTGTGTGTGTGTGTGTGTGTGTGTGTGTGAGAGAAACAGAGACTGAAGATAAAGAGAAAAGGAAGGGGCAACACTGTGAGAGGAAAAATGTCATCCAGAGGGACTGCTACAAATATACAATGATCCCTCAAATAGATTGTTATAATCTTTAGTTACAGCTAAGGAGACAGGTGGACACAACTAGCCTAACCTCTAATCCCTGACACCTGACCCCTAAAGGTCAAACTGCCATCATTTTGTTACACACACAGATCGTGCCACGCACTCTGACACGATCTGGACATGCACACATGTAGGCCTCGTTATATGATTCCATACTACACACAGTGTAGTTACACATGCAGACATGTAAGCCTAGTTATATGATTCCATACTACACCCAGTGTAGTTACACATGCAGACATGTAGGCCTAGTTATAGCATTCCATACTACACCCAGTGTAGTTATACATGCAGACATGTAGGCCTAGTTATATGAGTCCATACTACACACAGTGTAGTTACACATGCAGACATGTAGGCCTAGTTATAGCATTCCATACTACACCCAGTCTGTCAAATCAGAAGTATATGAAACACATGAGTAACACTGCAAGCCCTGCTCTGATGTTCTCTCAGTGTCCAATTACTGAGGGTGAAGCTTAGCAGGGTGAATCTATGTGATTGTTATTCCAATCTGACCTCCACGTGTGTGTGCATGTGTGTGTGTGCATGTGTGCGTGTGTGTGTGTGTGTGTGTGTGTGTGTGTGTGTGTGTGTGTATGTGTGTCTCATTTCCCATTGGGCTGTCTGTCATACGTTGACCCTGACCTTCGCCAGAGCAGAGCTCCTGCAAAAATATGTATTCTATTTCACACTGACAGGGGCACACACACACACACACACACACACACTCCTTGAACTTAAAATATAGTGTGTGTGTGTGAGAGAGAGAGAGAGAGAGAGAGAGAGAAGAGAGAGAGAGAGAGAGAGAGAGAGAGAGAGAGAGAGAGAGAGAGAGAGAGAGAGAGAGAGAGAGAGAGAGAGAGAGAGAGAGAGAGAGAGAGAGAGAGAGAGAGAGATTGAGGGGGGAAAAGAAAAAACAGTGAAATCAAGAGGAGTGGAGAGGGAGAGAAGAAGACAATCTGGGAGTCTCTGTTTCAGTACAATTAAAGACAAACACACACTCATTCATAAACACACACACACTTACCCAGTAGCGGACTGGCCATCGGGAGCACCGGAAGAATTCCCGGTGGGCTGGTCAACATCTGGGCCGGGGCCTGCCTTAAATACTTTTTACTACTAATAAAAAAGTTGGCCGAAGGTTGAGCGACACGGGCCAACCCCCCCATTCCCCCAGACCCGTTGGTCTATTCCAAACGAACGTCTATGCAACCCTTAGCCCCGCCTCCTTTGTCTCGCTCACACTCACATTGACACTGGCAGTGACAGCTCGAAAACTAGCTACAATAGAAAATGGAAAAGCAAGGGTGGGGCTGAAAAGTTAAGAGACAAAAGAGTCAAAAGGCTTCACTCAAATGCAAGTAAATGTAAAAAACTAACCGACTTATTCGGTAGTGGTAGTACTAGTACCAGTGCCACCGATGCTAACATCGAAGTGCTAGACCGGCAAGAGGAAGATGCCACAACCCGGTCCGCGGGTAAAAGAGCAGATGGAGAGGACAGCGAAGCCAAAGATAGTTAAATAAAGTAGAAATTTTTAAAAAGGCCAAATCGAGCTCCGTAGGGCGATGCCGTGCACCTCAAATTTTGTAACGACGCAGAGGGCTCCGCATAGTTACGTATAGCTCCACATTGACATGATTGGTTGACAATTATTGAGAGTGATGAACTGAAAATAACATGGAGTAGGAGAGGGGGAGGAGGAGAGTAGAGGGGGAGGAGGAGAGGAGAGGGGGAGGAAGACTCACCCTTCACTCTCCCTCTCTCTCTCAGCCACGGGACCGGGCAATGAGGGCAAGTTGTGTATGTATTTGTGTGTGTGCCAGTACTGTAAAATATTCAACAAGATCTCACACTTTGACCAATTTGACTTCAGATTCAGACGTTTGTCCAGTTTCTCCAAACATCAAATTTCGAAGTTGCTCCAAATGTCAAATTTAAAAGGATTTTTTCACTCCCTGGGTTACGTGGTTAAATGTAGGCATCAATTCGAAATGGTTAAGAGTTAAGGTTTGGGATAGGGTTCAAACGAAAACAACTCTACAGTTAAGTGTACAGTAGGTATTAATTCCTAATGGTTTTGAACACGCGACCCTCGGAGCCAGAGCTCAAGGCTTACAGGCTCTGAATGGCCAATCCGATGTCTGCAGTGGCCGTACAGCTTGTAATGTGATGCCGCCTCCGCAGAAGTCAGAGCCTTCATACTTCTTGTGCTTCAGGGAGCTGTCATACTCATCCAATAAATTGGTCTGCACCGCACCACTCGTAGGGATTCAGGGCTAATCTCTATAGCCATCCAGCTAATTACAAGCAAATGAAAAGACAAGACCTTTACCTCTTCTGAGATGTTGGAGTCCATTTCCTGGTGCTTGACATAGTAGCTCAGCCAAGATGGCATGAAGTAAAAAGGCTGCACCATTTCCCCACCTGCTTCTCCATCCCGAATCACCCCATTGCCACCCAGCAAAATTAGCCTACATTTAGGCTATTGTTTATGTGTATATATTTCACACTATGTTGAGGTCAGAGTATAATGCTTGTATGGATGTTCATGTCATCGTCATCAATCAACTGCATCACAGTTAATCATTTTTCACAACCACCGACTTCTGTGTGGCAATGGGGTGATTCGGGATGGAGAAGCAGGTGGGGAAATGGTGCAGCCTTTTTACTTCATGCCATCTTGGCTGAGCTACTATGTCAAGCACCAGGAAATGGACTCCAACATCTCAGAAGAGGTAAAGGTCTTGTCTTTTCATTTAGCCATTTGCTTGTAATTAGCTGGATGGCTATAGTGATTAGCCCTGAATCCCTACGAGTGGTGCGGTGCAGACCAATTTATTGGATGAGTATGACAGCTCCCTGAAGCACAAGAAGTATGAAGGCTCTGACTTCTGCGGAGGCGGCATCACATTACAAGCTGTACGGCCACTGCAGACATCGGATTGGCCATTCAGAGCCTGTAAGCCACGAGCTCTGGCTCCGAGGGTCGCGTGTTCAATCCCAGTGCTATAAACTTATTTACATTTTTGGGGTTTTAACCCTATCCCAAACCTTAACGCTTAATTTAACCATTAGGAATGAATACCTACTGTACACTTAACTGTGGATTTGTTTTCGTTTTAACCCTATCCCAAACCTTAACTCTTAACCATTTCGAATTGATGCCTACATTTAACCACGCAACCCAGGGTGTGAAAAGTTCATTTTAAATTTGGAGCAACTTCGAAATGTGATGTTTGGAGAAACTGGACAAACGTCTGAATCTGAAGTCAAATTGGTCAAAGTGTGAGATCTTGTTGAATATTTTACAGTACTGGCACACACACAAATACATACACAACTTGCCCTCATTGCCCGGTCCCGTGGCTGAGAGAGAGAGGGAGAGTGAAGGGTGAGTCTTCCTCCCCCTCTCCTCTCCTCCTCCTCCTCTCCTCTTCTCCTCCCCCTCTCCTCTCCTCCTCCCCCACTCCTCTCCTCCTCCCCCTCTCCTCTCCTACTCCCCCTCTCCTCTCCTCCTCTCCTCTTCCCCCTCTCCTCTCCTCCTCCCCCTCTCCTCTCCTCCTCCCCCTCTCCTCCTCCCCCTCTCCTCTCCTCCTCCCCCTCTCCTACTCCATGTTATTTTCAGTTCATCACTCTCAATAATTCATTCTCTCAGGCAGAGGAAGAAAGTAGAGCCCTGTGTCTTTCTCAGCTACTGAGTCTGTCACTAGCCCCACCTCCAAGGAAGAGAGGGATGAACGGATGAAGGAAAAGAGAGAAAAAGAGAGAGAGAGAGAGAGAGAGAGAGAGACATTCTTCCTCTGTAATATGTATGTGTTGAAGTAAGAGGGACTATCTTTCCATTCT
Organism: Thymallus thymallus; assembly: GCA_023634145.1. Taxonomy (NCBI): domain Eukaryota; kingdom Metazoa; phylum Chordata; class Actinopteri; order Salmoniformes; family Salmonidae; genus Thymallus; species Thymallus thymallus. The sequence continues at coordinate 10,274,219 of CM042382.1, forward strand.
TCTACAAAACTGATGGGGTAAAGAACAGTGTCTCCACTACGTCACAGTCTAAACCTGCTGTATGAGATGAAGAACACACGTGGTGTTGGTGTAAATGGTTATTTGATACATCCTCCACACGAATGCACGCACACACACACACACACACACACACACATACACACACACACACACACACACACACACACACACACACAGTCTTGTACACACAATTCAGTCCCATTCAAAATTGTATTTTCCGTAACCCCTAACCCTAACCCCAAAACCTAACCCTAATCATAAACCTAATTCTAACCCTAACACTAATTCTAACCTTAACCTTAAACCCCCTAGAAATAGCATTTGACCTTGTGGGGACCAACAAAATGTCCCCAGTTGGTAAAATGTTTGTTGGTTTACTAATGTTGTGGGGACTTCTGGTCCAGCATAGTTACACATGTCCACACTCTCTCTCAGTTAATACCTGACATCAAATGACTGTAGTACCACTGTTTCTTTGCTTCAACTAGGGAGCAAAGAAATATCTGTTATATCTATTTATATCTGTGTCCCTGTTATCCATGAGTTTCTAGCAGGGTTTGGAACCGGCTCAAGGAACAGAAAGGGAACCGAGAACGAAAGTGATACATACTGTTCTGGAACATTATTTTAAAAACATGGGAAGCGTTTAATAACGTTATTTTACATTCCAGGCATTTTTTTCTAGTCCCTCAAAAAAAAAACGGCTATACAAGAAGTTCTCAGAAACTTGCTCAGAAACATATTCCAGTGTCTGCCTGTAAACTGAAAATCAAATGCCAGTGTGTTTAGGCTACCTGCCCCTCCCCCCTCCAAAGCATAGGCTACTGTACTGACGTTACAAGCATGATTCAGAAGATAGGGAGAGAGCTTTATGATTCACCTTTTTCAGTGATAGTTAAGCATACTATAGGCCTAGTTATCACAATTCAAGTTGGATTTATTAACTACAAAAAGGCAAGACGTGTTTTTAATTCTGGTGCCGCTCTAAAAAACACAAGCTTGTTAGCTAGCTAGCTCAAAGGACATTAAAAGTTCCTCCATATAATCCACTCTCCTATGTATAATTCTGTGGACCTAATTCAGATAATGCCCAGCTCTTCAAGCCTCCTCCTCCTTAACCCTTAATCGCTCTCGCTCCATCCACAAAATTTCAGTTGCATCTTGTGCCTAGGGTACACTTGTCTGTCCATCACGCATGTAAACAACTAGCTTGCCTGCTCTATTTGTTGGTTGGTGAAGAAATGTAATGAGCTAAATAAAATAATTATGTAAACCGGTACTTTTGGAAATGTATTTCAGTCACAACCCCTGGTTTTTAGTGGATAGAAGTTCAATTTAAAATGGCCTAATTAATGAAAAAAGGATCTAATCGTTAATGGCATTATTTTCTGCAACATTTCCAACTATTGACTTTTTTCTCAAATCAAATCAAAGTGTATTTGTCACGTGCGCCGAATACAACAGGTGTAGACCTTACAGTGAAATACTTACTTACAAGCCTTAACCAACAGTGCAGTTTAAGTAGAAAATACGTATTACGTAAACAAGAGGTAAAGAAATAAAAGTAAAAGTAACAGTAAAGTGACAGTAAAAAATATATATATACAGGTGGTATATATGGGTGGTACCGGTACAGAGTCAATGTGCAGGGGCACCGGTTAGTCGGGCTAATTTAGGTAATATGTACATGTAGGTATAGTTAAAGTGACTATGCATAGATGATAAACAGAGAGTAGCAGCAGTGTAAAAGAGGGGTTGGGGGGGACAGTGCAGTCCGGGTAGCCATTTGATTAGCTGTTCAGTAGTTGGCGCTCCGGTACCGCTTGCTATGCAGTAGCAGAGAGAACAGTCTATGACTGGGGTGGTTGGAGTCTTTGACAATATCTACAGCCTATGTCAATATGTCTTTGTTATAAATATGTTGCCGCCAACATATTTATAACAAAGATATACAGTGGGGAGAACAAGTATTTGATACACTGCCGATTTTGCCATTTTTCCTACTTACAAAGCATGTAGAGGTCTGTCATTTTTATCATAGGTACACTTCAACTGTGAGAGACGGAATCTAAAACAAAAATTCAGAAAATCATATTATATGATTTTTAAATAATTAATTAGCATGTTATTGCATTACATAAGTATTTGATCACCTACCAACCAGTAAGAATTCCAGCTCTCACAGACCTGTTAGTTTTTCTTTAAGAAGCCCTCCTGTTCTCCACTCATTACCTGTATTAACTGCACCTGTTTGAACTCGTTACCTGTATAAAAGACACCTGTCCACACACTCAATCAAACAGACTCCAACCTCTCCACAATGGCCAAGACCAGAGAGCTGTGTAAGGACATCAGGGATAAAATTGTAGACCTGCACAAGGCTGGGATGGGCTACAGGACAATAGGCAAGCAGCTTGGTGAGAAGGCAACAACTGTTGGCGCAATTATTAGAAAATGGAAGAAGTTCAAGATGACGGTCAATCTCCCTCGGTCTGGGGCACCATGCAAGATCTCACCTCGTGGGGCATCAATGATCATGAGGAAGGTGAGGGATCAGCCCAGAACTACACGGCAGGACCTGGTCAATGACCTGGAGAGAGCTGGGACCACAGTCTCAAAGAAAACCATTAGTAACACACTACGCCATCATGGATTAAAATCCTGCAGCGCACGCAAGGTCCCCCTGCTCAAGCCAGCGCATGTCCAGGCCCGTCTGAAGTTTGCCAATGACCATCTGGATGATCCAGAGGAGGAATGGGAGAAGGTCATGTGGTCTGATGAGACAAAAATAGAGCTTTTTGGTCTAAACTCCACTCGCCGTGTTTGGAGGAAGAAGAAGGATGAGTACAACCCCAAGAACACCATCCCAACCGTGAAGCATGGAGGTGGAAACATCATTCTTTGGGGATGCTTTTCTGCAAAGGGGACAGGACGACTGCACCGTATTGAGGGGAGGATGGATGGGGCCATGTATCGCGAGATCTTGGCCAACAACCTCCTTCCCTCAGTAAGAGCATTGAAGATGGGTCGTGGCAGGGTCTTCCAGCATGACAACGACCCGAAACACACAGCCAGGGCAACTAAGGAGTGGCTGCATAAGAAGCATCTCAAGGTCCTGGAGTGGCCTAGCCAGTCTCCAGACCTGAACCCAATAGAAAATCTTTGGAGGGAGCTGAAAGTCATGTTTTACAGATTGAAAATCATCTTATTACATTATTTTCTATATTTTTACATGTGATAAGGCCACACAGAGGGCCAGAGATACTTACACACCTGTGATCATCTGAAGTACCCATGTGATGAATGTTCTGTAAAATCCTTGAAAGTTACCAAAATTCTGGTAGTTTACTAGTAAACTTAGAAAGTTACCAGTAATATACCCTTACTTTGCAACCATAGCTTCAACACTCCTATTCAGCAGACCATTTCCCAGAGACCCTGAACACTAATAGTGTACAGACTCTTCTGTATATAGCTGAGTCAGTAATTTTCTCTGCAGATAGAGCCATTATAGGGAACACTGTGAGTCCTATTCAATATAAAGTCTAAAGTCACTGGGTCTCCACGATAGAATAACACCAGTCCCCCTGGCCCAATGCACATCTGGAACCCATCCACCTCTGGGCTGGAGAGTGTGTGTGTGTTAGGGGTGGAGGGTCAATCGCTCCCATCCTGCTTCTCAGTTTCTTCTCTCCAGGAGATTTGCTGGCTGCCTGCACACTCCCTTTGTTGCTCCGACGACCCAATCACACACACACATGCATGGAAGCAGGCACGTAGACACGCATACGCACACATACACTCACACACACCTTGCTCTCTCAACCCAAACCCTCTGCCCCCTGAAGCCAACTGCGTAATGTGTACTAGATAATAATAATAATAATAACAATAATAACAATAATGTGTTTTGATGTGGAACATGTTGCTGTGGAATGTGATGATTATTCCAGAAAGGGTGAACTGTAGCATCT
>CM042382.1:10280713-10483213 GCA_023634145.1 Thymallus thymallus
ACTGTGATGCGTGTGTGTGTGTGTGTGTGTGTGTTGTGTGTGTGTGTGTGTGTGTGTGTGTGAATGATGATTATGTAACTCCAGTAACAGGGCAGATGAGGATGGTTTCATGTGAATGTAGGCTGTTCAGCCAATAGAAAAGCAGAGAGGGAGAAAGAGACATAGAAAGAGTAAAGAGAGAGATGGAGGGTGACTAAAAGACAAAAAGAGAGAGATGGAGGGTGACTAAAAGACAAAAAGAGAGAGATGGAGGGTGACTAAAAGACAAAATGAGAGAAATGGAAAGAGAGAGAGCTCTCAACTATTTATATCTCCATTGACCTATACTTTATACAGTAAACTCATTTCTAATGCGATTAAAAACACATGCACCTGTCCCATTACTGTTACTAAGTGTAGGAAAGAGAAAGAAATGGAGAGATGAAGCTTATAAATGTTTAAAGAGGGGGAGAGCAGAATCATCAGTTCAGAGTTCCCCAAGCCCCTTAGTGACACAACGGACAGAGGGGAGAGAGAGAGAGAGAGAGAGAGAGAGAGAGAGAGAGACAGTGAGGGAGAGGAGCAGAGAGAGAGAGAAAGAGAGAGAGAGGAGCAGAGAGAGAGAGAAAGAGAGAGAGAGAGAGAGAGTATGGTGGAGAAGGGAGAGTAAGAGTAAGTTTAGGAGAGTGAGCCCCCCCCTCTCTCTTTCTCTCTCTCGCTCTCGGCTGTGTGTGGGAGAGGGAGGTGCAAGTTGATGAAGTAAAGGGAGAAGAGCAGTATTACCATTACAGAACAAGGGAAAAAGAGCAAAACTGAGTCCATGGGAAAGATAACAGTGAACAAAAATATAAATGCAACATACAACAATTTCAAAGATTTTACTGAGTTACACTTCATATGAGGAAATCAGCCAATTAAAATAAAATAATTAGGCCCTAATCTATGGATGACATGACTGGTCACAGATATCTTTTTTTTAAAGTAGGGGCGTGGATCAGAAAACCAGTCAGTATCTTGTGTGACCACCATTTGCCTCATGAAGCGTGACACATCTCTTTCACATAGAGTTGATAAGGCTGTTGATTGTGGCCTGTGGAATGTTGTCCCACTCCTCTTCAATGGCTGTGCAAAGTTGCTGGATATTGGCAGAAACTGGAAAACGCTCAAAGGGTGACATGCCTGAGTATGCAGGCCATGGAAGAACTGGGAAATGTTCAGCTTCCAGGAATTGTGTACAGATCCTTGCGACATGGGGCTGTGCATTATCATGGTGAAACACGAGGTGATGGTGGCAGATGACTGGCACGAGAATAGACCTCAGGATCTTGTCACAGTATCTTTGTGCATTCAAGTTGCCATCGATAAAGTGCAAACCCACAGTTTCATCAGTTGTCTGGGTGGCTGGTATCAGACGATCCTGCAGGTGAAAAAGCCGGATGTGGAGGTCCTGGGCTAGCGTGGTTAAACATGGTCCTTGGTTGTGAAATTCTATAAAGCAACTTATGAGGCAGCTTATGATAGAGCTCTGGTGGACATTCCTGCAGTTAACAGCCAATTGCACGCGTCCTCAAAACTTGAGACATCTGTGGCATTGTGTTGTGTTACAAAACGGCACATTTTAGAGTGGCCTTTAATTGTCCCCAGCACAAGGTGCACCTCTGTAATGATCATGCTGTTTAATCAGCTTTTTGATATGCCACACCTGTCAGGTGGATGGATTATCTCGGCAAAGTTGAAAATGTTCACTAACAGGGATGTAAACAAATGTGAAAAAACATTTTTGAAAAATGTGCGTATGGAAAACTGAGATAATATTTTCAGCTCATGAAACATAGGACCAAACCTATGTTGCAGTAATATTTTGTTCAATGTACTGTATAGGTGACCAGTTTCAGGAAACTAGGCGTATGTCGCAAGTCACAACTTAATTTGTGAGCCATTTGAAAGTTGTCGTTTTTTTTCATCAAAATGTGTATTTTGGCAGAAATGCCAAGCTGTGTGAACTTTCATGTGCCTTAATAACAAACTTGTATGCCATCTGTAAATACAAATAAATGACGAGCCTTGTTGGTTAAGCGACAGAAAAAGACAGCAACCTTCCCACTAGCCATGATTGGCTGAGATAATGAGTGGGCTGGACATGCCGAGAGAGGAGTTCGGATTCGTCTGCCATATAGAAGGCTTCTGTCTATTTGATCTGGTCGAGCATGGATTTTTTTATATATCGTGTAGTGGAGTTGCATAAGTTTTGCTCTCCACTTTCTGGAGGATCTTTTGACAGAAAGTGGTTTCATTTCAAGCTAAAGTGTACTGTTAGCTAGCTAGCTAACGTTAGCTGGCTGGCTCCCTAGCTAACGTTACATGTATGACATTATTATTCATATCCCAGAACCATTTTCTTTGCTAGTTAAAGCCTAATGTTAGCTAGCTAACATTGAACCTGGTTTGTTAACACCCAGCAGATTCATGCAGGGTAGTAACGACATGATTTGGCACTATGTTTATTGTTGTTTAAATAGCTGGCTGGCTCGTTAGCTAACGTTACGTGACGTGTTTACCTAGCTAGGTTCATTGTTTACCTAGCTAGCTAGCTACATGTCTTAAGCTAAAGTGTACAACACCCGTTGAATATGTCTGGTGTCAGTAAACGTCGGCAAAAAAGCGTAATGAAATTGTTGCGGAGCTGGTTAGGCTGTTTTCAGGTTATCCGGAGGTAAACAAATCACCGGCCAGAGCATCAAGGGTTGTGAACGGTGCTGAGAGAGAGAGAGAGAGAGAGAGAGATGAGAGAGAGAGAGAGAGAGAGAGAGAGCGAGAGAGAGAGAGAGAGAGAGAGAGAGAGAGGAGAGAGAGAGAGAGAGAGAGAGAGAGAGAGAGAGAGAGAGAGAGAGAGAGAGAGAGAGAGAGAGAGAGAGAGACTGATTCAAATGCATTAGTGAGTCAGTGTAACCTTAGTCTTCCCAGTTGGAGCTCTTCAGAAGCTCTGTGTATGAAAGCAGGGCATACACATTTTTTTAGTTTGGAGCGGGGCGTTGGCACTAAAAGCATTGTGCCTGTTCTCCTGGGGGAGTCATGTATCTTTGTGTCCTCCAGGCCTCTTTGTTAAAAGCTGAGTGATTATTGACTAAGTTATTCTTAATGTTTAGATGTTATTTTAAGAGATATGACATTGAACAACGTCAGACAATACTGCCCTACCAAACAAAAAGGCAGTAACTGCTCATAGTGTGGAACTTGGTTTCACAGTACCTTATGCAGTTAGTGCTAATATGACCCCCATTTTCTCTAAAACACAATACAATAGAGGCAGGATACTTGGCCACGTGATTAAGCATGTATTTAATGTAGCAAAAATGACATTAACTCATTTTCGATTAAATTAGCAGTTACTACCTTTTTGCTTGGTAGGGCAGAACAGTCAATGTAGTTACAATGTAAAGGCCATTTTTATTGCTACACTATATAGTAAAAAGTATGTGGAGACCCCCCCATTCGGCTATTTTAACCACACCCGTTGCTGACAGGACCCATAGACAAACATTGGCATAGAATGGCCTTACTGAGCTCAGTGACTTTCAACGTGGCACTGTCACAGGATTCCACCTTTCCAACAAGTCAGTTCGTCAAATTTCTGCCCTGCTAGTGCTGCCCCGGTCAACTGTAAGTGCTGTTATTGTGGGTGGTGGAAACGTCTAGGAGCAACAACGGCTCAGCCGCGAAAATCTCACTGCTGAGTTCCAAACTGCCTCTGGAAGCAACATCAGCCCAAGAACTGTTCGACGGGAGCATCAGGAAACAGGTTTTCCATGGCCGAGCAGCTGCACACAAGATCACCAAGTGCAATGCCAAGCATCGGTTGGAGTGGTGTAAAGCTTGCCGCCATTGGACTCTGGAGCAGTGGAAACGTGTTTTCTGGAGTGATGAATCACGCTTCACCATCTGGCAGTCTGGGTTCGGCGGATGCCAGGAGAACGCTACCTGCCCGAATGCATAGTGCCAACTGTAAAGTTTGGTGGACGTGGTCTGGTGCTGTTTTTCATGGTTCGGGCTAGGCCCCTTAGTTCTAGTGAAGGGAAATCTTAACGCTACAGCATACAATTACATTCTAGACAATTCTGTGCTTTCAACTTTGTGGAAACAGCCCCTGTGCACAAAGCGAGGTCCATGCAAAAATTGTTTGTTGAGATCGGTGTGGATGAACTTCACATAGCCCTGATCTCAACCCCATCGAACACTTTTGGGATGAATTGGAACGCAGACTGCGAGTCAGTCCTAATTGCCCAACATCAGTGTCTGACCTCAGTGGAAGCAACACAACATCTAGTGGAAAGCCTTCCCAGAAGAGTGGAGGCTGTTATAGCAACAAAAGGGGGGGACCAACTCCATATTATTGCCCATGATTTTGGAATGAGATGTTCGACGAGCAGATGTCCACATACTTTTGGTCATGTAGTGTATGTCACTTTAACACACAGGTAAGAGCTCAACTTCATAACACAATAAAATAGACTTGTTATTTGGTAGAAACATATAAGAATAGCAGAAGCATGAACAACTGGATATCCTCTCTCTCGGTGTCTCTCTCCTGCACACACAGTGGCACCTAGCTCTATCTCATGGCTTTAGATGGGACACAGACATATATCTCCTGACCCCTGACCCTGGCTGTCAATAAGGCTACATCATTATGTCCAACACACACACACACATACACACACATACAGTACACACACCACGCATACTCACACACACACACACACACACACACAGACACACACACACACACACACAGACACACACACAGACACACATATACACACACAGACACACAGACACACACACACAGATATTGAGTTAAAGGTAGCTTCTTAAATGCGCTTTGTTTGGCTAATTTATTCTCTCTGGACAGGAATGAGTCACACAACAGACTGATGAAGTCACTAAAGGTCAGAGGTGGACCTGGAGTTTCAATAACGTTTTAACTGTGGAATCGTAAAATAGTGCTAAGAAGCAGTACAACTGTCTTCATTCCAATATAGTAATCTGCCACAATCTGCCAGAATGATAATCTCACATAAATTGTGTATGTATGGTACATGTTCTTAATGTGCTCTTGAATAAAAATTATAGAAGGAAAATTCGTCTCCTAGGGACTTTAATAATTGTTGTTATTCTATTCACCTCCTAGGGACTTTAATAATTGTTGTTATTCTATTCACCTCCTAGGGACTTTAATAATTGTTGTTATTCTATTCACCTCCTAGGGACTTTAATAATTGTTGTTATTCTATTCACCTCCTAGGGACTTTAATAATTGTTGTTATTCTATTCAACTCCTAGGGACTTTAATAATTGCTGTTATTCTATTCACATCCTAGGGACTTTAATAATTGTTGTTATTCTATTAATCTCCTAGGGACTTTAATAATTGTTGTTATTCTATTCACCTCCTAGGGACTTTAATAATTGTTGTTATTCTATTCATCTCCTAGGGACTTTAATAATTGTTGTTATTCTATTCGTCTCTTAGGGACTGTAATAATTGTTGTTATTCTATTCGTCTCCTAGGGACTTTTGAGCACCAGAACCAGTACTGCAGTAGTCTATATTCCTAAAGAACTGGTGAGAAAGCTTGTGCATGTTGTGCTGTATTTTACTGGAGAAACAAATAGACTACCTACATACAGTATCATGGGGTTTAGATAGACAGCCTCTATCAAGGGGAGACACGCCACACACACACACACACACACACACACACACACACACACACACACACACACACACACACACACTCTGTGGAGTTTTACAACTCAATACTCTGCAACCTGAGGCATCCCCTCTTCTCCCCTCTACAGAGGGAATAATGGAACATTCACTTAGTTCTGACTCGTACTTTGCTCACACACACACTCACACACACAAATCCACACACACACACACACACACATACTCACACATACTAATCCACACACACTCACAACACAAACTGCCTCCGAGCAACTCCCAACCTTCTCTATCAACATTATCCTCGCTGCATAGGGGGTTGCCTAAAACTCTGACACACACACACACACACGCACTTGCACACGCACACACAAACACACACACACACACACATGCAGTACATATACACACACACACACACACACACACACACACACACACACACACACACACACACACACACACACACACACACACACACACACACACACACACACACACACACACACACACACACACACACACACAAACACACACACACAGCGTAAACAGCAGGGTGTAGTAACCCACATGCCCAAAGTCATTATCATTCCTTCCTGGTAAACCACATTGTTTCCCACAGAGCTGCCGTCTCTCTGTATTCAGATTCTCTCTGGCACAGGTTTTCCATTCTAACTACAGTACTGTACACACCACAGGAGGTTGGTGGCACCTTAATTGGGAAGGATGGGCTTCTGATAATGGCTGGAGCGGAATCAGTGGAATGGTATCAAATACATCAAACATATGGTTTCCGTCCTCCCCTCAGCAGCCTCCACTGATACACACAGCAGTAGATCTAGATCTAACAGGACTCACAGGGCACTAGGACCCATCTAACAGGACTCACAGGGCACTAGGACCCATCTAACAGGACCCACAGTGCACTAGGACCCATCTAACAGGACTCACAGGGCAGTAGGACCCATCTAACAGGACTCACAGGGCACTAGGACTCATCTAACAGGACTCACAGGGCAGTAGGACCCATCTAACAGGACCCACAGGGCACTAGGGCCCATCTAACAGGACCCACAGTGCACTAGGACCCATCTAACAGGACCCACAGTGCACTAGGACCCATATAACAGGACTCACAGTGCACTAGGACCCATCTAACAGGACCCACAGTGCACTAGGACCCATCTAACAGGACTCACAGTGCACTAGGACCCATCTAACAGGACCCACAGTGCACTAGGACCCATCTAACAGGACCCACAGGGCACTAGGACCCATATAACAGGACCCACAGGGCACTAGGACCCATATAACAGGACCCATTAGGCAGGGTTTCCCAAACTCAGTTCTGGGGCCCCCCCCTGCGTGGATGTTTTGTTTTTTTCCCTAGCACTACACAGCTGATTCAAATTACTAACTTATCATCATCATGTTATTTGAATCAGTTGTATAGTGCTAGGGCAAAAACCAAAACGTGCACGCAGGGGGGCCCCAGGACCGAGTTTGAGAAACCCTGCCATAAGGCACCACCAGGTAGAGTACAGTGTAATCCCCTGATTCCTAATAGATTCAATGACCACCTCATGGCTGTTGTGTGGTGAGCTTTCTGGGGCCAAAATTACTGCCGTGGCACTATACTTTGGTTGTCTATGTAAAGTCAAAGACTAGCACACACACAAACCAATACACACACATTGTAAACATCAGATCTATTCACATTGGGGCAGGTCATTGTGTTCTTCTTATCCAGACCTACACCATCAATACAAGCCACCACACACACACACACACATAAACACACACACACACATTACAAACACTTACGTTGGCAGCCATCCTTATGCTCCTCGTACCCCGGCTTGCACACACACCTCCCGATGGGCACCAGCCAGCTCCCGTCCGCGCTACAGTACATCCTAGGGGTCTCAAACTCCACGGAGGCGTTCACACACACCCCTCGCACTTCCACCAGGGCTGAGTCGCCCCCAGTAACGGTGTCGGGGAACTGGGCCAGGTTGAGCACGGTGAGGGGACACTTCTTGTAGAAGATCCTGACAGATACCAGAGCGATGCACGCTCCCAGGTCCTGGAAGGCCAGGTAGAAACCCTTCTTACTCAGGTTACTGATGTCACGCACCTCTGTGTTGAGCTTCATCACACGATCTCCCACATCCACCTACAGGGAGAGAAACAAGACATAGTCAGGCTTTATTTCATCCACCTAGAGAAACAAGATATAGTCAGGCTTTATTTCATCCACCTAGAGAAACAAGACATAGTCAGGCTTTATTTCATCCACCTAGAGAAACAAGATATACTCAGGCTTTATTTCATCCACCTAGAGAAACAAGACATAGTCAGGCTTTATTTCATCCACCTAGAGAAACAAGTTATAGTCAGGCATTATTTCATCCACCAAGAGAAACAAGACATACTCAGGCATTATTTAATCCACCTAGAGAAACAAGACATAGGCAGGCTTTATTTCATCCACCTAGAGAAACACGATATAGTCAGGCTTTATTTCATCCACCTAGAGAAACAAGATATAGTCAGGCTTTATTTCATTTACCTAGAAACAAGATATAGTTCAGGCTTTATTTCATCCTCCTAGAGAAACAAGATATAGTCAGGCTTTATTTCATCCACCTAGAAACAAGACATACTCAGGCTTTATTTCACAGTTCTATTTTTGCCTAGTGTAGTAAGCAGTATGCAAATTGCCCTTAATCACAGGTCAAGAGACATAACTTCTTGCATCCTCCTAATGGTTCATGTTAGGATTGGGGGTAGGGTATGCTGATTCTAGATATGTGGTTAGAGGCAACCTCTACGTTCAGAGTGTGTTTCCACTGACCTGTGTGAAGCTCTCATCAGCAGCGATGGTGTCTATCTTGACGTACTGACTCTCCTTGATGAACCACAGGTTGGCGTTATTGGACTCATAGTAGAACATGTTGAACGTCTGGATGGAAAACACAACATGACATTTATATTATTTTGTTATACCTTAGCATATACTATGGAAACACTTAACCAGAAAGATCACCTCTTTTGCATGTGTGACAAAATAGCACACTTTGTTAAGGCTAAGATTAAAAACGTGACGTTTCGGTCAACCATGACCTTTATCAAGCATAAAGCAAGGAGAACATTGAAATGGCAGGACAGAGTAATGTAAACAATGAGCAGAACATTGTTGACATGGCAGGACAGAGTAATGTAAACAATGAGCAGAACATTGTTGACATGGCAGGACAGAGTAATGTAAACAATGAGCAGAACATTGTTGACATGGCAGGACAGAGTAATGTAAACCATGAGCAGAACTTTGTTGACATGGCAGTGCAGAGTAATGTAAACAATGAGCAGACGGACCTCTTTGCAGGTGCCAGGTACTCCAGGCAGGCTATTACAGTCTCGGAGGGTGAACTTGATCTCAATGTAGACGCGCTGGGCTCCGTCGCGGGCGATGTGTCGTGTCCTCAGCCAGTTATTCTGACTGGCCTCCATCACGTTACACACTTGGTAGGTACGCATGGGAGTGTTCCTCTCATCCATCACACTGATCTCTTCCCACTGCAGAGATAGAGAGAGGGGGAGGAAGGGAGAGAGGGGGTTAAAGGGTGGGGGTGGGGGTGGGGGAGGGGGTTAAAGGGTGGGGGTGGGGGTGGGGTGTACACACATAATAGGGTGTGTACAGTGGGGAGATCAAGTATTTGATACACTGCCGATTTTGCAGGTTTTCCCATGTAGAAGTCTGTAATTTTTATCATAGGTACTCTTCAACTGTGAGTGTAAGTAGGAAAACCTGTAAAATCGGCAGTGTATCAAATACTTGTTCTCCCCACTGTACGTGCAAGTACAGTGTATTTGCATGTCCATGTGCAGTGTGTTCAAGAGTTTAAGTGTGTGTGTGTGTATGAGAGAGAGAGAGAGAGAGAGAGAGAGAGAGAGAGAGAGAGAGAGAGAGAGAGAGAGAGAGAGAGAGAGAGGACAGAGCGGACAGAGCTACTTTGTCTCTCATCATCTGTTTCCACTCGTGCTCAGAGCAGTAACTGAGAACACTTCTCGCATGAGAGAGAAAACATTTATATTCCTGCAAGGAAAAGAAAATAAACCAGTGTGGTTTTATAGAGTTTCAGAGACTAGCATCTAAGGGGAAGCAGACAGCCAGGCTAAAACACACTTGTGCGCATGCATACACACATACACAAGCGCATTCACGTATGTGTGCACGCACGCACACACACTCACACACACAACGAGCCATCTCAATATGAATCTAATTTGGGGTGAGGAGACGCACAGACCGACCTCATTGTATAGACTACTGATTGACGAACACATTTCAACATTTAAACCTCACATACAGGCGTAATTTTCTGGTCAATGAAACTGTGAAATTGTCCCTGTCGTTTGACTCGGATGGGATGCATATTTTTATTTAATTTATTTTTTAATTAACCTTTATTTAACTAGTCAGTTAAGAACAAATTCTTATTTACAATGACGGCCTACCTACAGGGTCAGCCCTTGGAGCAAATTAGGGTTAAGTGCCTTGCTCAAGGACACATCGACAGTTTTATCACCTTATCGGCTCGGGTATTCAAACCAGCGACCTTTCGGTTACTGGCACCAACGCTCTAACCGCTAGGCTACCTGCCGCCCCAAATATTAAACTGGCGTGTGGGGGGGAGGGAGTGACGAAGAGGTTTGAGACAGGGAAGAGACAAGGAAGAGAAAGGGAAGAGGAAGAGAGAAAGAGGGAAAGTGAGGACAAGAGAGAGAAGGACAAGGGAGTTTGTGACTAGGAAGCCAATGCTCTAATTTCGAGGGTAATTTAACTTCATGGGCCGACAAGCAGGCAAAGTCTTGACACATTTCACCCAAAGCCTTGAGTACTAAAACAAACTGAAACAGAGTCCCCCTTCAGCAGCTGGGGCTAGACTACCACAGAGGGGGGCAGGAAAGGACACAACGTAGGAGTTTATATCATAGGTAGGGCCAGAGGTTTTTACAAACCTGGCCAGGGGAATCTCTATGTCATATGTACAGGCTATAACTGCAATGATGTCATGAGTACGAGCAGCATAGAAAAGAGGTGTGTTCTACTCAAGGCCAACTCTCTTTCTCTCTGTCTCTTTCTCTCTGTCTCTTTCTCTCTCTCTTTCTTTTCTGTCTATATCTTTCTCTGTCTCTTTCTTTTTCTGTCTATCTCTTTCTCTCTGTCTCTTTCTCTGTATCTTTCTCTCTCTGTGTCTCTCTTTCTCTCTGTCTCTTTCTCTCTGTCTCTCTCTCTCTGTCTCTTTCTCTCTTTCTCTTTCTCTCTGTCTGTCTCTTTCTCTTTGTCTATGTCTCTTTCTCTCTGTCTCCTTCTCTCTCTCTCTTTCCCTCTGTCACTTTATCTCTGTCTCTTTATCTCTGTCTCCTTATCTCTGTCTCTTTCAGTCTCTTTCTCTCTGTCTTTCTCTCTGTCTCTTTCTCTCTGTCTTTCTCTCTGTCTCTTTCTCTGTCTCTTTCTCTCTGTCTCTTTCTCTCTGTCACTTTCTCCCTGTATCTTTCTCTCTCTTTCTCTCTGTCTCTTTCTCTCTGTCTCTTTCTCCCTGTATCTTTCTCTCTTTCTCTCTTTCTCTCTGTCTCTTTCTCTCTGTCTCTTTCTCCCTGTATCTTTCTTTCTCTCTCTTTCTCCCTGTATCTTTCTCTCTCTCTCTCTCTGCGCATGCGTGGGCGTTTGTGGAGCGTGTGTGAGAGCTCGAGCTTTGAGCGCGTGTATTTGGGTCTTTTCCTTATATATTTCTATTCTATTTGTATTTATTTTTTACTTCTAAGTTTGTTTATTTGATTTAGTATTTATCTTGTGGGTTGTTTGTGCTGCCTGCTTTCTTAGGAAGCATGGCAGCTCAGGCTGGGAGTGGGCTTGATGTCCTCACACGCCGTCACGGAGTCAAAATAGTAACCGTGGCGAGTGTAGAGGCTTGTTGTCTGGGTGTAGGAGAGATTGTTGGCCATCTAAACATTGTCTCCGCATCCAGAATGAATGGCGCGACCGTGATTTTTTTGAACTCGGTGGAAAAAGCAAACGAGGTGGTTGCGCGAGGTATAATCATTGACGAAATACTTACACCTGTTTTTACCGCTGTTGTTACCGTCTAAAAAAAGTCACAATATCGAATATCCCTCCGTTTCTCAGTGATGATATTTTGAAACAAGCGCTGTCACGGTATGGAAAGTTGGTTTCGCCGATCAAGAAGATTATGATCAGGTGTGAATCTCCTTTATTGAAACATATCGTTTCATTTAGGAGATTTGCTTTCATGATTATTAAAGATGACGCAGAATTGGACTTGGCGCTAAATTTCCGTGTGGACGATTTTGAATATGTAGTGTTTGTTACTACTGACAAAATGAAGTGCTTTGGATGTGGTAAATCGGGCCATTTAATCCGTTCATGTCCTGACAAGAATGCAGCGGGAGGTAGTAAGGATAGTGGTTCGACTGAAGAAACTACTGTTAAACCGTCTGGGGTCGGTCTGGCTGAAGCAGTGCCGACCGTGGATACACCTGCTGGGGAAGGAACATCTGTTGAGGGGCCTGTGGAAGCTGGATCGACCTCGACGGAATCGGTGAATGAAGGTAGGGATACTTCTGTAGCTGCAGAAACTGGGCTGTTGAACAGTGATGTAGAACACATGGGGGAAGATGATGTGTCTGACACAGAAGCGGAAAATAGGATGTTTAAAATACCAAAAAAAAGATCAGTAAGGCAAAGTGTTTTAAAAAAGAAGTGTTTGACGATCAGAAAGAGTCAGAAAGTGGAAGTGAAATGTCTGACTCAAGTACAGTGTTGTCACAGATCGAAGGTATTAGCAGAAGCTATGATGTTGATGACATAAAACATTTCCTTAATACCACTAAAAACAAAAGAGGTGTTATTGTAAAAGAATATTTCCATGACTTAACGCAGTTTCATGACAAAGCCAAAAGCCTAATAACAGCTGGGTGCCTTTCAGACAGGGAGGTTTATCGGTTGAAAAAGATTGTGAGCAAAGTTGGCACGGAATTAAATGAAAATGAGGACTAAGAATAATCTGGTTTTGCTTGTTTTTTTTTGTTTGTTTATTTATTTCAGTATGGCTGAAGTGCGGATTGCCTCCTTGAATGTTAATGGTGCTAGAAATTATAGAAAAAGAGCTGAGCTGTATGAAATTATCAAGCAGAAAAAAATAGATGTCACTTTGATTCAGGAAACGCATAGTGACGTGAACAACGTTAATGATTGGATGAAGGAATGGGAAGGTTTATCTTTTTTCAGCCACAACACCACGTTAAGTGGAGGAATAGCAATATTATTTGCAAAAACCTTTAATCCATGTTCATATCAAGTTAAAGAGTTTTTGAAGGGTAGACTTTTAAAAGTGACAGCACAAATGGAGAATTATAATTTTGTTTTTATTTGTGTGTATGTCCCCAACTCAACAATTGATAGGATGTTGTTTTTAGACACATTATGTTCTGTTTTACAAGATGTTTCTAATGATGATTATTTATTTTTAGGAGGAGATTTTAATTGTACAGTGAGTAATTGTGACAGAAATCATATTGAACCCCATATGCCTTCAAGAAAACGTCTCATTCAAATAATAAATAGGCATGAGTTAAGTGACGTATGGAAGTTTTATCATGAGGATAAAAGACAATATACTTGGGCACATGCACGTGATAATGTTTTATCTCTGGCAAGACTGGATAGATTTTATGTGTTTAAGCATCATGTTGGTATTTTTAAAAATTGTTGTATTTTTCCTGTTGGTTTTTCAGATCATTGCATGGTGCAATGTTCTTTTATTTTGAATTCTGTCAAGCCTAAAAGTGCTTACTGGCATTTTAATTTAACTTTGTTAGATAATAAGGATTTTATACACACTTTTAAATTGTTTTGGGCTGATTACAGAACAAAAAAAGAATCTTTTCGATCAGTACAAAAATGGTGGGATTTTGGAAAAGTACAAATTAAACAGTATTGTCAGCAGTATGCTCACAACAGCACCAAAGTTTTAAATCAGTCAATGAAAGACTTAGAGAATGACATAATTAAGATACAGGAATTGGCAGAATCAACAAAACAACAAAGCTATTTGAAAATTCTTTCTAAGAAAAAGAATCAATTGGCAGAATTATTAGGGGTTAAAACACAAGGGGCTTTGGTCCGGTCAAGATTTATAAGTCTTGATCAAATGGATGCACCTTCAAAGTATTTTTTTAACCTTGAAAGGAAAAATGGGCAAAAAAGAATCATTCATGCTTTGCGATCTGAGGAAGGAATTCTATTGTCCAATCCTGTAGTGATTAGAAGGAGGGCAATTGGTTTTTATGAGAAACTGTACAGAAGTGAACTAGGATCAGACAATATCAATGAGAGTGTCTTCTTTGAGGATTTACCAAAGGTGTCTGATGAAGCTAATGCAGAGATTTCAGGTGTGCTTAGCCTGGGAGAACTGCATCAGGCCGTTCAGAGCATGGAATCCGGAAGGGTGCCTGGAATTGATGGCATACCAATAGACTTCTATAAATGTTTTTGGGAAGTTTTAGGAGAGGATCTCTTAGAAGTACTCAATGGTAGTTTGGACGAAGGTCTTCTACCTTTGAGTTGCCGGAGAGCAGTCCTGACCCTCCTGCCCAAAAAAGGAGATCTCACAGAGATCAAAAACTGGAGACCTGTTTCACTTCTGTGTAGTGACTATAAACTTCTTTCAAAGATTTTAGCAAACAGATTATCAATAATTATGAATGAGTTGATTCATCCAGACCAAACCTACTGTGTCCCCAAAAGGTCAATTTTTGATAATATTTCCCTTATTAGGGATATTTTTGATGTCTCTAAGTTATCAAATAGTGACATTGGACTGATTTCACTAGACCAAGAGAAAGCTTTCGACAAAGTTGAACACACATACTTATGGGAAACGTTAAAAGCTTTTGGTTTTAGTAAAAGTTTTATAGATAAAATTAAAGTTTTGTACAATGATGTTGAGAGCATACTCAAAATGAATGGTGGCTTATGCACTCCTTTTAAAGTGTTTAGGGGAGTGAGGCAGGGATGCCCGCTATCTGGAATGCTATATTCGCTAGCAATAGAACCTCTGTTACAACAATTGAGAAAAAATGTACAAGGTTTTAAGTTGCCTAATTTTGTAAAAAGTATAAGAGTCTCTGCATATGCTGATGATGTTTTAGTGTTTGTTAGTCAACAGAGGGATGTACAGGTTTTAATGAGTGTACTTGATGATTTTAAAAAACTGTCCTCTGCTAAAACTAATTGGGAAAAAAGTGAAGCAATACTAATAGGGGATTGGAAAAATGGTTATTTTTCCCTTCCTCCTGGTTTAGTATGGAAGAGAGGAGGCTTTAAATATTTGGGGGGTTTTTTAGGAGATGAAGCAACTGTGCAAAAAAATTGGGAAGGAACTCTTGAAAAAGTTAAAGGTCGACTTGAAAAATGGAAGTGGTTAATCCCAAATATGTCATATAGAGGTCGAACTTTAGTTATAAATAATTTAGTAGCTTCCTCTTTATGGCATAAGTTAACATGCATTGATCCTCCTTTGCGTCTCTTAGCAGAGACTCAAGCGATTTTAGTAGATTTTTTCTGGGACAAGTTACATTGGGTTCCTCAGAGTGTATTGTTTTTACCTAAAGAAGAAGGAGGACAAGGATTGGTACACCTTCAAAGTAGAGCAGCAGCTTTTCGTTTACAGTTTTTGCAAAGACTTCTTGATGGTTCAATAATTTCAAGCTGGAAAGTAGTTGCGTGTAAAATACTACAAAATCTTGGAAATTTGAAAATGGACAGAAATCTTTTCTTTATGGACTTGTCAAAACTGAACCTCAATGGAATGCCTATTTTTTATCGGAATGTTTTAAAGTGTGGAACATGTTCAAAGTGCAAAGAGAAAGACATTTTGAATCTCTTCACTGGATCCTTGAAGAACCGTTAATATATGGAGCACGCTTTGATTTAACACACAATGACTGTACATTTCCTGGACTCACGGAAACACTTGTGGCTTCCAAAATATGTACAATGGGGAGTCTCGTTAACTTGACAGGACCAGACTTTGGGAACATGGAAGAAGTTGCTTTGAGTCTAAAAATTAAGTCTAGATGATTTGTTTTTCATTTATTAGAAAAATGGAAACAAAGACTCACTTCTGATGAACTGAAACTTTTATCAGACTATAGTGAAAAAAAAAATGTTCCTAATGAAAAAGATGTATTATCTGAGTTTTTAATTTTTCCTGTGTTAGATGATGTTTCAGGAATGTTTTTAATTTCTGGTAAATCCCTATGTTTAAACTTTTTTTCAAGTACTGGTAAATCTTTTTATAAAGCTTGTGTTCTTGTTTTTAATAAAAAAGTGCTTGATAAGAGGGTTGATACACCATGGCGTAATGTTTTAAAACTACCTGTTGATGATAAGCCAGAATGGAGATCATTGTATAAGCCACCTTTAAGTAAAAGAGTTGGGGACATACAATGGAGACTTTTACATGGTGCAATAGCAGTTAATGCTTTTATTTCAGTTTTAAATACTGATGTCACTACAGAATGCCCTTTTTGCTTAAAAAGAGAAACTGTTTTTCATGCCTATATGGATTGTTTTAGACTGAAAAGGTTGTTTAGTTTATTATATGATTTATTTTATAGTTTCAATGAATCTTTTTCTATAGACGTATTTATTGTTGGTTTTAAATATGTTAGAAGAAATAGGTTTATTTGTCAGTGTTTACATTTTCTTATAGGTCAAGCAAAGTTGGCAATCTATATGAGTAGAAAAAACAAGATAGAAATGGGTGCAGATCAAGATATTAATATTCTGTTTTTAGCCATGGTTAAATCCAGAATACTCATTGATTTTCGTTTTTATAGTTCCATGGATGATGTTATTACATTTGAAATGAAATGGTGTAAGAATGAAGCTCTGTGCTCTGTTATTGATGGAAAAATATTTTTTTCTCTTCTACTAATGTAGAAAAAGATTGGTAAATGTTGATTGTTTGAAAACTTGTAATAAAGTCGTCTTTCAAAATTCAAAATTCTCTCTCTTTCTCTCTGTCTCTTTCTCTTTGTCTCTTTCTCCCTGTATCTTTCTCTGTCTCTTTCTCTCTGTCTCTTTCTCTCTGTCTCTTTATCTCTGTCTCTTTCTCTCTGTATCTTTCTCTCAATTCAATTCAATTCACTTTATTGGCATGACGCAACAATGTACATATTGCCAAAGTATCATACATCCTTTTTTTAAAAATATATATATATATATAATTACATCAAAGAACAAAATAACAACATAGGAAAAAAAAAAAGTAAGGCATTAAATATGTCAGGCACTGTCCCTAAACTTGTGGCAGGCAGCAACATAGCATGCTGCCAGCGCACAGCTGTACATGTCTTCCCCCAAAAGTATTGGCAGCCTTTCTATTTCAGAGAGGTCCTCAAAGCCGCAGACTTTCACTGATAGTTTAAAAATGTTCACATTTTGTGAGGAAGTGCAGCTCTGTCACTGGCTCTGCTGTGGTGCAGTGATTGCACAGCCTTTCGTCTACAGGGATCCAGTTTTTCCTGTGTCTCCCCTTCTCAATAGCAAGGCTGTACTATGTCAAGGTTTTCCTGAGGTTTTGATCAGTCACCATGGTCAGATAGTTTGCCATGGTGTACTGTCGATTTAGGGCCAAATAGCACTGCATTTTGCTTTGTGCTTGTGTATGTGTTTTCCAATAGGTAATGTAGTTTTGTTTTAGATGTTTTGTAATTTGGTTAATTCTGATTGATTGGATGTTCTGGTCTTGAGGCTTCAGTGTGTTAGTGGAACAAGTTTGTGAACTCAGCCCTCGGACCAGTTGGATGAAGGGACTCTTATCTTTGCTCAACTATTGGTATTGCAGGGCTTGGTAATGATATGAGAGGGGGTCACTGTATTTTAGGTGTTTCCAAAACTTAATTGCTCTTTTTTTAGTTTTTAATATTAGTGGATATCGGCCTAATTCTGCCCTGCATGCATTTTTTGTAGTTTTCGTCTGGACATATAGGAGAATCTTACAAAGATCCGCGTGCAAGGTCTCAATGGGATGTTTGTCCCAGTGGGTAAAATCTTGTTTTGTAAGTGAACCCCACACCTCGCTGACATAGAGTGCGATTGATTAATTTGTTTTTGCCAAATTGTAATAGATATTTCAATTTGGATTTGTTTTTTAATGGCGTAGAATGCCCTGAGTGCTTTGTCTCTCAGTTCATTCACTGCATTATTTAGGTGTCCAGTCTAACTTATTTTTAAACCTAAATAGTTGCATTGTGTGTAATACTCTATATGTTTTGCACCAATTGAGAACTTTGGTTTTATTCCCTGGGATCTGGAATTTGTCTGGAAAATCATTATTTTGGTCTTTTTGGGGTTTACTGTCAGGGCCCAGGTCTGACAGTACTGCTCTAGCAGGTCCAAGCTCTTCTGTAGGCCATGTGCTGTGGGTGAAAGCAGGCACAGGTCATCTGCAAAGAGCAGGCATCTAACTTCCGAATTGTGGAGACTAACACCAGGGGCTGAGGACTTTTCTAGAATATTGGTCAATTCATTGATGTAAATGTTAAATAGCACAGGGCTGAGATTGCAACCCTGGCGGAGGCCCCACCCCTGGTTAAATGATTAAGTTTGTTTCTTGCCAATTTTTATGCTACACATGTTGCCTGTATACATTGATTTCATAATGTCATATGTTTTACCCCCTACACCACTTTCAATGACTTTGTAGAACAGTCCTGTATGCCAGATATAATCAAATGCTTTTTGGAAGTCAATAAAGCAAGAAAAGAGTTTTGTCTTATTTTTGTGGACGTGTTTATCTATTAGTGTGCGTAGGGTGTAAATATGATCTGTAAGCACTTTCTATGTTTTGATATAAATCCAATTTGGCTTTTACTCAGGATATTGTGCTTATTAAGGAAGTTTAGGACTCTTACATTTATAATACTACAGAAAACCTTCCCCAGGTTACTGTTCACACAAATCCCTCTGTAATTGTTAGGGTCAGATTTGTCTCAGTTTTTAAAGATTGGTGTTATGAGTTCTTGGTTCCAGATGTCAGGGAAGTAACCAACACTCAGGATCAAGTTAAACAATTTTAATATAGCCAATTGATATGTTTCACTAGTGAATATAAGCATCTCATTTAGCATCTATTTAAGCATCTCAGAGCTATGTCTCTGTCTCTTTCTCTCTGTCTCTTTCTCTCTGTCTTTCTCTCTGTCTCTCTTTCTCTCTCTCTCTCTCTTTCTCTCTGTCTTTCTCTCTGTCTCTTTCTCTCTGTCTCTTTCTCTCTGTCTCTTTCTCTCTGTCTCTCTTTCTCTCTGTCTCTTTCTCTTTGCATCGTTCTCTATGTCTCTTTCTCTCTGTCTCTTTCTCTCTGTCTCTCTCTCTCTCTCTTTCTCTTTGCATCATTCTCTATGTCTCTTTCTCTTTTTCTCTCTCTCTTTCTCTGTCTCTTTCTCTCTGTCTCTTTCTCTCTGTCTCTTTCTCTCTGTCTCTTTCTCTCTCTCTTTCGCTGTCTCTCTCTCTGTCTCTCTTTCTCTGTCTCTTTCTCTGTCTCTCTCTCTGTCTCTTTCTCTGTCTTTCTCTCTGTCTCTTTTTCTCTGCCTCTTTTTCTCTCTCTCTCTCTGTCTCTCTTTCTCTCTGTCTCTGTCTCTTTCTCTTTGCATCGTTCTCTCTGTCTCTCTTTCTCTCTGTCTCTTTCTCTCTGTCTCCTTCGCTCTGTCTCTCTTTCTCTCTGTCTCTTTCTCTCTGTCTCTCTTTCTCTCTCTCTTTCTCTTTGCATCGTTCTCTCTGTCTCTTTCTCTCTGTCTCTCTTTCTCTCTGTCTCTCATTCTCTCTGTCTCCTTCTCTCTGTCTCTTTGTATTTGTATTTCAACACAGATGAGGATAGAGAGTGAAAAGCGAAGGAGGAATGAATGAGGGTAAATTACAGACCCAGGTGGCAGCTAAACAGACCCATCTGTGTCAAGCTGGGACCAGTCGGACATCACAGGAGGAGATACGCACATACACAAACACACACACACACAAACGGCTGCATGCACACACAAACACACACACACACTGCACAGATGCACACACACACGGCACAGATGCACACACACACGGCTGTTCCCTAGATGGAGCTGTTTCAACCAAATCACCATATACTTTCCTTTCCACAGCTTGTAACATAGTCCTGAAAGAACTTTGAGGAGAGCTGTGAGGGACCTGTTAATCTCTTGTGGACAGACTACGTAAACATAAATGGTGTTGAGCATCTGACCAAATTAAGCAAGAATATGGATGATGCTGTCCAATTTTCCCTCCAGTGTTTGGTAAGAAAATACTATTTTTGTGAAACAGAAAGAACTGTTTAGACAGGTTGGAGAGTTTAGGCCCTCTCTGTCAATCATCAAACACACACACACACAAAATCAGTGAAACTGTTGCTGTAGCGATGGCAGTTCAGTCTGACCTCTAATTATCATTCAGGAAGAAACGTTCAATCCAATCCCTCGACCAATCACAATGAAGCTGACTCGATTGCTTTGAAGCGGGGCAAAACCGTCGGATCAGGGCTTGGGTTCAACCATTCATTGGCTTAACATAATTTCCGCTCGCAATCATCTGGTAGTTACAGATACTTACACATAATTGGTCATCAAACTGAAATAACATCTGTGAGAGAGAGAGAGAGAGAGAGAGAGAGAGAGCTCCCAAATAAAATTCATAAAGATATGGGAAGTACCAGTTTTCTATCCCTCGGAAGAAACACCCCCGCTGAGTGACAAAAATGGGTCACTCCACTCAGACTACGGCACACATCTGGCTCTGGGTGGGCCATATTAAGTCTGACCCGCAGTGGTCAAGTGGAGGAGGGTTGAGTCCGAGAGACAGCTATCCAGCCGAGGCCATATCTGAACGGTGGGAATGTGTGACCTGTATGCATATTCTGGGGTCAGAGTTGAACTATAAAGTCCCCCTTATATGAAACACAAGACCCAGAGACCTACGTACTGATCAGCACAGCAGCTATACCTCTCTCTCTCTCTCTCACTCTCTCTCTTTCCCTCTCTCAGGAGGCAGGTAGCCGAGCAGACTAGGTGAAAAATCTGTCGATGCGCCCTTGAGCACGTAAATCATTCTAGATAAGAACGTCTGCTAAATGATAAAATGTTAAACGTCTCTCCCTATCCCCAACTTTCTCTCCTGTAATGAGCATGAACTAATTTCCCACTTTCTTCCCTCTGTTATCCTGCAGAGTCAGAGAGAGGTGGTGTAGCGTATAATGTGTGTCTCAGTTCCATTGGGTCGCTGCCACCTGTAGGACTCTGTGACAGCCTAAACGCTTG
This sequence comes from Thymallus thymallus, assembly GCA_023634145.1. Lineage (NCBI taxonomy): Eukaryota > Metazoa > Chordata > Actinopteri > Salmoniformes > Salmonidae > Thymallus > Thymallus thymallus. Next base: position 10,301,831 of record CM042382.1, read on the forward strand.
TTTCTTGAAAGAAAGAAAAGCCATGAAAAGACGAGCGCATGTAAATCGTTCGGTTATTACTGGTGCTTAATTAAACTTAAGTTTTATCTTGCATCATTCAACTCTGAATACTCTGTGTATCTCTCTCTCTCCCATCTTCCCGCACGCCCTCTCTCTCGCCCTCTTGCTCTCGCTCTCTCTCTCAGTTGGAATGTCTGTCTGTGTGACCTGTATGCAGATTCCCTTATATGAAACACAAGACCCAGAGACCGACATACTGATCAGCACCTCAGCTATCTATCTCTCTCTCTTGCTCTCTCTCTCTTGCTCTCTCTCTTGCTCTCTCTCTCTCTCTTTCTCTCTCCCTGTCCCTCTCTCTCTCTTTCTCTCTCCCTGTCCCTCTCTCTCTCTCTCTCTCTCTGTCCTATCACTCTCTTTCTCTGTGTGCGTGTGTCTGTGTAAGTGCGTGTGTGCCTGTGTCTGTGTCCGTGTGAGTGCGTGTGGATCGGGTTGAAGGGATCCAATATGGCTGCCTCAGACAGGAAGTGATGTCACAGTGTTGCTCACCCCCTCTGCAGGGTATGCCTCCCAGCCCAGGTCTCCCAGAGCAGACATGGAGTCCAACAACGTCACTGCAGAGAGAGAGAGAGAGAGAGAGAGAGAGAGAGAGAGAGAGAGAGAGAGAGAGAGAGAGAGAGAGAGAGAGAGAGAGAGAGAGAGAGAGAGAGAGAGAGAGAGAGAGAGAGAGAGAGAGAGAGAGAGAGAGAGAGAGAGAGAGAGAGAGAGAGAGAGAGAGAGAGCAGACTGGTTAACACAACAAATTCAACTACAGAAGGTTTTATTGGTTATTGGAACAGATGTGCTGTCTGGTCATAGGTGGGGGATGAGGCGAGGTCAACGGGAAAGTGCTTACATACTGCATGTTAAATAGAACATTTCCCACGTAGCTCAGTTGGTAGATCACGGTGCTTGCAACGACAAGGTTGTGAGTTTGATTCCCACGGGGGACAAGTATGAAAATGTATGCACACACTACAGTAAGTCAATCTGGACAAGAGTGTCTGCTAAATTATTTAATTATGATACATGTTGCCTCTGATTAGCACAGGCTTACGTCTACACGCACTTTCCTCAGAAAAAGGATGGAGAGAGGTATTGAGAGAAAGGGATGCTAAGAGAGACAGCGAGGAACAAAGAGACATAGGAACATAAAGAGGTTGTGCGACGGAGATCAGGAAGGTAGAAGGAGAGAAACAGAGCTATGAAGAGAGAAAGGCTATCTAAAAGGCTAAGAGCTATCTAAAAGGCTAAGAGCTATCTAAAAGGCTAAGAGCTATCTAAAAGGCTATGAGCCATCTAAAAGGCTATGAGCTATCTAAAAGGCTAAGAGCTATCTAAAAGGCTATGAGCTAGCTAAAAGGCTAAGAGCTAGCTAAAAGGCTAAGAGCTATCTAAAAGGCTAAGAGCAAGAGCTATCTAAAAGGCTAAGAGCTATCTAAAAGGCTAAGAGCTAGCTAAAAGGATAAGTGCGTATTTAGATTCAGATGGAGCCAGTTACTCCCATGATGTGTGAACTTTCTCTGCCTGAAGCCCATTCAGCCCTAATCACGGCCTCAGAACTGCTAACCATTAATATTTAATTATCCTCCATCTACAGAGGCTGCTGCCTCCTCTCTCTCTCCATCACTCTCACCTTCACTCTCTCTCTTGCCTCTCTGCATCGCCCTCTCACTTGATGTCTCCTTCTCTCTATCCCACTCCTCACTGTCTCTCTCTCTCCTTCTCTCTATCCCACCCCTCACTGTCTCTCTCTCTCCTCCTCTCTATCCCACCCCTCACTGTCTCTCTCTCTCTCTCTCCTCTCTATCCCACCCCTCACTGTCTCTCTCTCTCTCTCTCCTCTCTATCCCACTCCTCACTGTCTCTCTCTCTCCTCTCTATCCCACTCCTCACTCTATCTCTCTCTCTCCTCTCTATCCCACTCCTCACTGTCTCTCTCTCTCCACTCTATCCCACTCCTCACTGTCTCTCTGTCTCCTCACTATCCCACTACTCACTGTCTCTTTCGATCTGCCTCTCTCTCTTTCACACTATGTCCATCTCCATCTCTCTCTTCCTCTCATTCTGTGGTAGAGGTCTGGCTCGGGCCAAAAGAGCATTACTCCTTGGCTCTCAACCACAGGTCCCAGATCAGCTGTCCAGGCTGCTGACTCGACTTCAAACATCCTCAGTTGGCTATAATAACTGACCCTGGATCTCAGATGGAACTACAGCCAAAACACAGACACACGTGGGGTAGGTTCAAGTCTAATTTTGGCATCCAGAACCAAATCTCACGTGAGCACTAGCCAACTAAGATCTAAACACTATTTCAAGGCTAACTTAATCTCTTCAGATCTCCAAATCATTCTCATTGGAAGATGATAAAAACATTATAGTACAAAAAGCGTCATCATCTTGGCATTTCATACTGTAATAACTTGACAAGGACCATTATGGTCCAAGCCTTATTGTTTTACAAGCTTTTTCTACTCTGTAAAGATCACACTTAGGAGCAGAAAATAGATGGGATATTGCTATATTTTCATCCAGTTCCTGTTCCATATTTAGATATGAGCCTTTCCTCTCCCATTCCCTGCTCTCAGAGGGAGGGGCCAGGTGGCTTTTTCTCTCTCTCTCTCTCTCTCTCTCTCTCTCTCTCTCTCTCTCTTCTTCTCTCTGTCTCTGTCTCTATCCTTCTCTCCTTCTCTCTCTCTCTCTCTCTCTCTCTCTCTCTCTCTCTCTCTCTCAATTCAATTTCAATTAAAGGGCTTTATTGGCATGGGAAACATATGTTAACATTGCCAAAGCAAAATAGATAATAAAACAAAAGTGAAATAAACAACAATAAATGTACAGTAAACATTACACTCACAAAGGTTCCAAAAGAATAAAGACATTTCAAATGTCATATTATGTCTACATATAGTGTAGTAATGATGTGCAAATAGTTAAAGTACAAAAAGGAAAATAAATAAACATAAAAAAATATAGGTAGTATTTACAATGGTGTTTGTTCTTCACTGGTTGCCTGTTTCTTGTGGCAACAGATCACACATCTTGCTGCTGTGATGGCACACTGTGGTATTTCACCCAATAGATATGGGAGTCTATCCAAATTGGATTTGTTTTCGAATTCTTTGTGGGTCTGTCTAATCTGAGGGAAGTATGTGTCTCTAATATGCTCATACATTTGGAAGGAAGTTAGGAACTGCAGCTCAGTTTCCTCCTCATTTTGTGGGCAGTGTGCACATAGCCTGTCTTCTCTTGGCAGCCATGTCTGCCCACGGCGGCCTTTCTCAAAAGCAAGGCTTGTACGTAGTCAAAGATTTCCTTAATTTTGGGTCAGTCACAGCGGTCAGGTATTCTGCCACTGTGTACTCTCTGTTTAGGGCCAAAAACAATGCTAGATTGCTCAGTTTTTTTGTTAATTATTTCCAACGTGTCAAGTAGTTATATTTTTATCATGATCTCTCTCTCTCTCACTCCTTTTCTCTCTCCCTCTCTCCCTCTCTTTCTCCTTCTGTTCTCTCGCCTCTCTCCTCTCTCTCTCTCTCTCTCTCTCTCTCTCTCTCAATTCAATTAAATTCAAATTCAAATTCGGCTTTATTGGCATGAAAGTTACAACTTAACAATATTGCCAAAGCACTCTCTCTCTCTCTCTCTCTCTCTCTCTCTCTCTCCTTCTATCAATTCAATTTCAATTAATTGTAAGGGCTTTATTGGCATGGGAAACATATGTTTACATTGCCAAAGCAAGTTCATATTCTAGTAGGGTGAGGCCGGGTCAATTGCCCTCGCCAATTCGTTGATATATGTTGAAGAGGGTGGTGCTTAAGCTGTATCCCTGTCTCACCCCACGGCCCTGTGGAAAGTAATTTTAATTTTAGTTTGTGAACATAGATTTTAAAATGTCTTATGTTTTTCCCCAATACCAATTTCCATCAATTTGTATAACATGCCAAATTGAGTCAAAAGCTTTTTTTAAATCAACAAAGCATTTGCCTTTGTTTTGGTTTGTTTCTTTGTAAATTAAGGTGTGCAGGGTGAATACGTGGTAATTTGACATTTGCTCAGTCCATTTTTTTCACTGAGGAAACGTACGAGTCTGCTGTTAATGATAATGCAGAGGATTTTCCCAAGGTTGCTGTTAACGCACATCCCACGGTAGTTATTGGGGTCAAATTTGTCTCCACTTTTGTGGATTGGGGTGATCAGTCCTTGGTTCCAAATATTGGGGAAGATGCCAGAGCTAAGGATTATGTTAAAGAGTTTAAGTATAGCCAATTCAAATTTGTGGTCTGTATATTTTATCATTTCATTTAGGATACCATCAACACCACAGGCCTTTTTGGGTTGGAGGGTTTGTATTTTGTCCTGTAGTTCATTCAATGTAATTGGAGAATCCAGTGTGTTCTGGTAGTATATAATAGTTGATTCTAAGATTTTATATTTGATTATGTATATGTTTTTGCTGTTCATTCTTTGTTATAGAGCCAAAACGATTGGAGAAGTGGTTTATCCATACAACTCTTGTGTTGTTGTTTGTTGAGTGTTTTCCAGTTTTCCCAGAAGTGGTTAGAGTCTATGGATTCTTCAATAACATTGAGCTGATTTTGGACATGCTGTTCCTTCTTTTTCCGTAGTGTATTTCTGTATTGTTTAGTGATTCACCATAGTGAAGGTGTAGGCTCAGGGTTTCTGAGTCTCTATGTCTTTGGTTAGATAGGTTTCTCAATTTCTTTCTTAGGTTTTTGCATTCTTCCTCAAAGCACTTGTCATTGTTGTTCATTTTCTTAGGCTATCTGCTTAGCATTTTTACATTTGATAGGGAAGCTGAGAGGTCAAATATATTGAGTAGGTTTTTACTGCCAAGTTTACACCTTCACTATTACAGTGAAATGTTTTATCCAGGAAGTTGTCTAAAAGGGATTGAATTTGTTGTTGCCTAATTGTTTAATCTATAGCATGTCTTAATATTATTCAGTTCCTTTGGCTTTGATGCCTCATCATTGAGTATTGCTCTGTTCAAGTCGACTGATTTTGCTGTGATCTGATAGGGGTGACCGTGAATGATCTGAGAGACGCTGGGTTGTTTTCTGTGATAAAGTAGTCTACAGTACTATTGCCAAGAGATAGGCTATAGGTGCTCTCTCTCTTTCTGTATTTGTCTTTACTGTATAAGAGCTACTGTGAGTGGCAGTAACTCTCCACAGCCCAGTGAAACGTGACAGGGGACTGTCATGGTGCATTACAGTGTGTGTTTGTGTGTGTGTGTGTGTGTGTGTGTGTGTGTGTGTGTGTGTGTGTGTGTGTGTGTGTGGTGTGTGTGTGTGTGTGTGTGTGTGTGTGTGTGTGTGTGTGTGTGTGTGTTTGTGTGTGTTGCCTGCATGTGCACACGTTCAAGCATGCTTTAGCACGTGTGTATGTGTGTGTGTGTGTGTGTGTGTGTGTGTGTGTGTGTGTGTGTGTGTGTGTGTGTGTGTGTGTGTGTGTGTGTGTGTGTGTGTGTGTGTGTGTGTGTGTGTGTGTGTGTGTGTGTGTGTGTGTGTGCGAGACAGTGAGACAGTGATAGAGAGAGAACAGCGGAGAGTTCCTGCTGTGTTGTAAAGGTCAGCTCCAGTTCTCTGCCCCAGTCTCAGTAAAACACTATTAGACTCCAGCGTTCTGGTCATGGACACACTCTGTAATAGACGAATAGTGGTTTGATATTACTGATGATGTACTGTCACATTCACGTTCATAGCGTACAGTAATGGTACAAACATGCATCATGTAATGTACAGTGTTACTGAGGTGACCTCTAGATAGATAGATAGATAGATAGATAGATAGATAGATAGATAGATAGATAGATAGATAGATAGATAGATAGATAGATAGATAGATAGATAGATAGATAGATAGATAGATAGATAGATAGATAGATAGATAGATTCATCAAGCAGCTACGAAAATACACAAAAGACAGATACACGATACATGATACATAGAGCGGCAGTATGAAAAAGTATAAAAATACAAGCAGTATGGAGTGCAAAAAGCTTAAAAAAGACATTGCATAGTATGGGTGGATGGCTGAATATGTACACTATACATTGTTACAGAGTGATAAAATATTTGCATGGTATTTGCATGATTAACTATATGGCAGAGAAATACTTAAATAGCTAAAAGTGCGTATGATATAAGTGAGGGTAATAATAGTTTACTTAATATACAGTCTGGTTAAATGAACAGGTAAGTGAATATTTTGCATGGTTACATTTACTGTACAGGTAAATATACAGTTACATTTAGAGGTAAGTGAATATTTGCATGGTTACATTAACTGTACAGGTAAATGACAGGAAGAGATACTTAAATAGCTAAATGTGTGTATGATATAATTTAGGGCAATAATAGTAATTCATAAAAAAAAATAAAAAAAATACAGTCCTTAGTGCAGGGTTTAATTACAGATAAATGCACGTATTGCACATTCAATATACTAAAAGCAATGAAAAAAGATACAACTGACAGGAAACTAATATGCATTCCTGAGTGAATGACTACGTAAGTTCAGTCCAAGAATTACTTACAATATTGCACGTGATATGATATAACAACTGTACATGAATATGTATATACAGACCTGAATGAATAAATAAGTGAATGAGTGATTACAGACCAGAGTTACTCACGGATGGATGCATAATAGTTAAACTAGGTCCTAACACCCCAACAGTTCCAGATCTATGTTGCCGACGGCACGGCACCGCGGTGAGGCATTAAATAGTCTAATAGCCGCCGGCAGGAAAGACTTCCTGTAGCGCTCTCTGGCACACCGTGGTGAGATCAGTCTGTGACTGAAGATGCTCCTCTGCGTCATAACAATGGCATGCAGAGGGTGGGTGACAGTGTCCATGATGGCCAGCAGTTTGGCCAGGATCTGTCTCTCTGCCACCTGTGTCAAGGCTAATCCCCAGAACAGAGCTAGCCTTCCTGATCAGCTTATTTACCCTAGAAGCATCTCCGTCCTTTATGTTGGCGCCCCAGTACACCACTGCAAAAAAGATGACACTGGCCACCACAGACTGGTAGAAGGTATGCAGTAGATTATGCTCACACCACAACACAAAGTCACTGATTGTGCTCCTGTACTCCTCCTCCTGCCCACCCCTGATGCACCCTACAATTGCAGAGTCATCCGAGAACTTCTGTAGGTGGCATGTTTCAGAGTTATATCTAGCCCCTGTGTTGCTCACTACCCGTTCTGGCACACAGCTCTGTAGTCGCACAAATTGTGGCCTACCGGTCAGGTAGTCCGTGACCCAGGAGACTAAGGGTGCTTCCACTTTCATCCTCTTCAACTTCTCACCCAGTAGCAGGGGCTGAATGGTGTTGAAGGCACTGGAGAAGTAAAAAAACACTGATGTTGAGGATCAGTCCAGAGGGAGCAGGGGCAGTGGTGGGGAGGGGGTCGCTGATTGTCTCAACAGAGGTGTTGTGAGCAAAGTGGCGGTGGGACAGTCGTGAGGGTGTGTGGCCTGGGGAGCTGGAGGCAGAGGCAGAGCCAGGTGAGAGAGGTGTGGAAGGGTATGAGAAATATCACTGGCTTCAAAAAGTCAAACAGTGGGCAGACGGAGGGGACCCAGGACAGAGCCAATGAGCTGAACCAATTTTTTAACAGGTTCGATACTGGCCCTGTCCACCTCCCCTCCAGCTCCCCAGACCACACACCCTCACGGCTATCCCACCCCCACTTTGCCCACTTTGCTCACAGCACCTCTGCTGAGACAATCAGTGACCCCACCTCCGCCCCTGCCCCCCCTGGACTGATCCTCAACACCCCCCTTCCCCCCACCTCCCCACCTGGGCTGGCTTTCACCACCAACCAAGTGAAGAGAGAGCTGGAGAGACTACACCAGTGGAAAGCGGCGGGCCCTGATGGCATCAGCCCAAGGGTGCTGAGGGTCTGTGCTGACCAACTGTGTGGAATACTCCAGCGTCTTTTCAACCTTAGCCTGAGCCTAGAAAGGGTCCCTGTGCTGTGGAAAACATCCTGCCTCGTCCCAGTGCCCAAGAAGGCACACCCCACTGTCCTGAATGACTTCAGACCTGTAGCGCTAACATCCCACATCATGAAGACCCTGGAAAGGTTAGTCCTCGCTCACCTCAGACCCCTGGTGTGTTCATCAATGGACCCCCTGCAGTTTGCATACCAGCGCAACATCGGGGTGGATGATGCAATCATCTACCTTCTGCAGAGGGCCTACTCTCACCTGGACAACGCAGGTTGCACTGTGAGGGTCATGTTTTTTGACTTCTCCAGTGCCTTCAATACCATTCAGCCCCTGCTACTGGGTGAGAAGATGAGGAGGATGAAAGTGGAAGCACCCTTAGTCTCCTGGGTCACGGACTACCTGACCGGTAGGCCACAATTTGTGCGACTACAGAGCTGTGTGTCAGAACGGGCAGTCAGCAACACAGGGGCCCCCCAGGGTACGGTCCTGTCCCCCTTCCTGTTCACCCTCTACACCTCAGACTTCAGATATAACTCTGAAACATGCCACCTACAGAAGTTATCGGATGACTCTGCTATTGTAGGGTGCATCTGGGGTGGGCAGGAGGAGGAGTACAGGAGCACAATCAGTGACTTTGTGTTGTGGTGTGAGCAGAACCACCTTCAGCTCAACATCAGCAAAACTAAGGAGATGGTGGTGGACTTCAGGAGAACCAAGGCACAACTGATTGCAGTCCCTATAAAGGGGATGGATGTGGAAATGGTTGAGTCATACAAGTTCCTGGGTGTCCATATGGACAACAGACTGGAATGGGCTGGTAACACGGGGGCCCTGTACAAAAAGGGCCAGAGCCGACTCTACTTTCTGAGGAGGCTCAGGTCCATCAACGTGTGCAGTAAACTACTGCATACCTTCTACCAGTCTGTGGTTTTTTGCAGTGGTGTGCTGGGGAGCAAACATCAAAGCCTGTGATGCTTCTCGGGTAAATAAGCTGATCAGGAAGGCTAGCTCTGTCCTGGGGATGAGCCTTGACACTCTAGAGGAGGTGGCGGAGAGACGGATCCTGGCCAAACTGCTGGCCATCATGGACAACGTCACCCACCCTCTGCACGCTATGGTTATGACGCAGAGGAGCACTTTCAGTCACAGACTGATCCCACCATGGTGTGCCAGAGAGCGCTACAGGAGGTCCTTCCTGCCGGCGGCTATGAGACTATATAATGCCTCACCGGGGTGCCGTGCCGTCGGCAACATAGATCTGGAACTGTTGGGGTGCTAGGACCTAGTTTAACAATTATGCATCCATCCGTGAGTAACTCTGGTCCGTCAGCACTCATCCACTCAGGACCTATTTATTCATACAGGTCTGTATATACATACTCATGTACAGTTGTTATATTATATCACATGCAATATTGTAAGTAATTATTGGACGTAGGCATTCACTCAGGAATGCATATTAGTATCCTGCCAGTTGTACCTTTTCTCATTGCTTTTAGTATATCGAATGTGCAATACGTGCAGTTGTCTGTAATTAAACCCTGCGCACTAAGGACTGTATTTTAAGGGAATTACTATTATTACCCCAAATGATATCATACACACATTTAGCTATTAAAGTATCTCTTCCTGTCATTTACCTGTACAGTTTGTGTAAACATGCAAGTATTCACTTATCTGTAAATATAACTGTATACCTAACTGTACAGCTAATTTAACCATGCAAAATGTTCACTTACCTGTTCATTTACCCAGTCTGTATATTAAGTAAACTATTATTCCCTCGCTCATATCATACGCATTTTTAGCTACTGAAGTATTTCTCTGCCATCGACCTGTATAGTATAGTTAACCATCCAACATCCACCAGTGTACATATTCAGCCAACCACTCATACTATGCAATGTCCTTTTATAGCTTTTTCTTTGCACTCCAGATATCTTGTATTTCTATACTTTTTCATACTGCCGCTCTATGTATCATGTACCGTGTATCTGTCCTATGTGTACTTTCGTTGTGGCATTTTGCACCTGCCCTGTGTTTTTGTTGTAGCTGCTTGACAATGAAATTTCCCCCCCGGGGGATCAATAAAGTACCTATCTATCTATCTATCTATCTATCTATCTATCTATCTATCTATCTATCTATCTATCTATCTATCTATCTATCTATCTATCTATCTATCTATCTATCTATCTATCTATCTATCTATCTATCTATCTATCTATCTATCTATCTATCTATCTATCTATCTATCTATCTATCTATCTATCTATCTATCTATCTATCTATTAACTGCACCTGTTTGAACTCGTCACCTGTATAAAAGACACTTGTCCACACACTCAATCAAACAGACTCCAACCTCTCCACAATGGCCAAGACCAGAGAGCTAAGTAAGGACATCAGGGATAAAATTGAAGACCTGCACAAGGCTGGGATGGGCTACAGGACAATAGGCAAGCAGCTTGGTGAGAAGGCAACAACTGTTGGCGCAATTATTAGAAAATGGAAGAAGTTCAAGATGACGGTCAATCTCCCTCAGTCTGGGGCACCATGCAAGATCTCACCTCGTGGGGCATCAATGATCATGAGGAAGGTGAGGGATCAGCCCATAACTACACGGCAGGACCTGGTCAATGACCTGAAGAGAGCTGGGACCACAGTCTCAAAGAAAACCCTTAGTAACACACTACACCGTCATGGATTAAAATCCTGCAGCGCACGCAAGGTCCCCTTGCTCAAGCCAGCGCATGTCCAGGCCCGTCTGAAGTTTGCCAATGACCATCTGGATGATCCGGAGGAGGAATGGAAGAAGGTCATGTGGTCTTATGAGACAAAAATAGAGCTTTTTGGTCAAACTCCACTCGCCGTGTTTGGAGGAAGAAGAAGGATGAGTACAACCCCAAGAACACCATCCCAACCGTGAAGCATGGAGGTGGAAACATCATTCTTTGGGGATGCTTTTCTGCAAAGGGGACAGGACGACTGCACCGTATTGAGGGGAGGATGCAGAGAAGAAAGGGAGAAACTCCCCAAATACAGGTGTGCCAATCTTGTCGCGTCATACCCAAGAAGACGCAAGGTTGTAATTGCTGCCAATGGTGCTTTAACAAAGTACTGAGTAAAGGGTCTGAATACTTATATAAATATGATATTTCATTTTATATTTGTAATAAAAAATAAATAAATAAACTATTTTTGCTTTGTCAATATGGGATATTGATGAGAGAAAAAGCATCTTGAAGCATCTCAAGGTCCTGGAGTGGCCTAGCCAGTGTCCAGACCTGAACCCAATATTACATCTTTGGAGGGAGCTGAAAGTCTGTATTGCCCAGCAACAGCCCCAAAACCTGAAGGATCTGTATGGAGGAGTGGGCCAAAATCCCTGCTGCAGTGTGTGAAAACCTGGTCAAGAACTACAGGAAACGTATACCAAATATTAAGTTCTGCTTTTCTGATGTATCAAATACTTATGTCATGCAATAAAATGCAAATTAATTACTTAAAAATCATACAATGTGATTTTCTGGAATTTTGTTTTAGATTCCGTCACTCACAGTATGATACAAATTACAGACTTCTACATGCTTTGTAAGTGGGAAAACCTGCAAAACTGGCAGTGTATCAAATACTTGTTCTCCCCACTGTACCCTCTCTTCCCCTCAGCAATCTGCAACTTCAGCTCCCTCTGGACGCATTTCAATTTGTCCCTGTCCCCCTCTTTGAAGGCCCTCTTCTTCTCATTCAGCCTGGCCTTCAGGTCGCTGGTGACCCAGGGTTTATTATTTGGAAAACAGCGTACCTTACTGGTGGGTACAGTGTTGTCTACACAAAAATTGATATAGTCCATTATGCAGTCAGTGAGTCCACCAATGTCCTCCCCATGAGCCTCACAGAGCACATCCAAGTGTGTTGTTTCAAAGCAGTCCTGTAGGGCCTCATTCGCCTCCGGGGACCATCTCCTAATGGTCCTAGTGGTCGCAGGCTGCTGTTGGACCATAGGCCTGTAGAGTGTGGTGAGGTGGACAAGGTTGTTATCCGATCTACCGAGGGGAGGGAGTGCAGTGGAGTTATATGCATCCTTCACATTAGCATATAACAAGTCCAGAGTTTTATTATTCCTGGTTGGCACTTCACGAACTGTTTGAACATGGGTAGCGTTGAAGAGAGAGATGCATGGTTAAAATCGCCCGAAATGGCAAAGAAAGCACTGGGATGCGTTGTCTGTAACCTCGTGATAACAGAGTGGATGACGTCACACGCTGTGTTTGCGTCCGCAGAGGGCGGGATGTAAACAATAACAGCAATGGCCACCGTGAATTCCCTCTGCAAATAGTATTGTCTCAGGCTAACGGCTAAAAGCTCAACGTCCGGGCTACAAAACTGTTCCTTAACAGTAATATGTCTTGGATTACACCACCAGGTCCCCCAGAAGTGCGCGAATTGACCACTGTTGAAGAGGTTGTGCAGCAAACGCTGGTTGCTGAACAGGTGGAAGGCGTGGAAGGAATTGATTCTGCTGAGTCCACATTAGAAAATGAAGGTAAGTCTGATTTAAGATTAAATAGTCGTGATTGTAAATGGACTTTTTTGTCACATTTATATTTATTTGATTTATATCTAGCTATTGAAAAATAGAACATTCACCCACCCAATATCATTGCAGATAGTAAAAAACTGTCCGGGATTATTGCAGCACTGAAGTGTTCAATTTCTGTGATTTCCCTTCGGTATACATAACGGTTCGTTAGCCTATTACAAATGTATGGACGTTACGCTGGCAAAAAAAATGTGGAACAGCTGTATAAGTTGTTTTGTAGGTGTTACGAATGTTAAGTGTGTTACATATCCTTTTTCCCCTTTAGAAAGCGCATTTTCAAATGTTGGTGCTACTGCACCGGCATCCTGTGCACCTTCCACCTCGTCTCTACCCTCTGCACCCGTACGTAGGATGAACATGGATGACGTGGATGAAATGCTCTTGACTGAGCAAAGGGGCCAAACGAGGGCGCTACAAAAGATGTCTTCGGATGTGCAGCAGATGGCCATTTCCATCAGGGCTGTGAGGCGCCACAGTCAGCAGGTAAAAGACCTTGTGGTGGCAGTGAATGGAATGACCTGTCACAAGATTATGTCGCCAGCAGCAGGAGACCAACAACTGCCTCAAGGCGATCATTGTAAGCATGACCGGAACCTCCAACCCTGCACCACCCAGCCCTGTGCCATCCCGACCTGCGCAACCCAGCCCTGTGCCATCCCGACCTGCGCAACCCAGCCCTGTGCCATTCCGACCTGCGCAACCCAGACCTGTGCCATCCCGACCTGCGCAACCCAGCCCTGTGCCATTCCGACCTGTGCAACCCAGGCCTGTGCCATCCTGACCTGCGCAACCCAGCCCTGTGCCATCCCGACCTGCGCAACTCAGCCCTGTGCCATTCCGACCTGTGCAACCCAGACCTGTGCCATCCCGACCTGCGCAACCCAAACCTGTGCCATCCCGACCTGCGCAACCCAGACCTGTGCCATCTCCAACTATACTGAGGCGAGGTCTCATAAAGAGACCTCGTTCAGAAAAGTAAGTCTGAACAAACACAGTCACACTGACATAAGTCCAACATTGCTGTTGTTTGTTTAATGTGTATTTCCTATTTGTAACAGCGAAAATTATTAGGGTTTTTTTCACATTTAAAGTGAAAGTTCTAGTTTGTTTATGGTTGAATCCATTTATTTTATATGGATACAATATAAATTAGCAGCGGACATTTAAATATTTTTTTGAGCCAATGTAAAATATTTTGTGTGATTCGATGTCATCTTTGATTTCTTCCAGTAACTGTAATATTGCGTAGCTGCTTAATCTGTAACGCTTAATGATTTCTTTTTCACCCAACTGAAAAAGTGTGATTCTTGTGGCAAAAATCTTTTCAGCTCGTCTCCTTAGCCTATGTCTTCGTCTTGCTCGGATTACTGCTGCCATTTGACCAGGAGGCATATGCCAGGAAACCCGCTTCCTAAGTTACACCTGCTTTTAAGAGGCAGAGAATTTTCAGCGCAAAATAGAGGCGCGCTTTCACCAGCTTTTTCTGTACATAACGCGGAATACATAATTAGGCGCAGTTTACGCTTCCCCTCCCATCTCTTTATGTGACACTCCCACTTTCCCCTTGACCATCCCATGAATGCATATGCATGACACGAAAAGCGCATTTTGCCATTTTCAGTTCCCGCTACAGGCAGTCTGTGCTTTCATCTCGGTGCGTCCCGTTCGTACATACCTCGCCATGGTTTTATGCGCACTTTGCGAAACAAATACACCTGAAGAGGGTGCAAAAGTGTTAGTACATCTGGCCCCCAGTGTGTTAAATCCAGGAGCTGGGCTCGGTTGTAAATAATTGAGTACTCGTGTGTACGTTCGGCGCTGAGAAAAATTTTAAGTGCCTCAGTGATAAAAAAGGACCGCTAAAACCTTCGTAAAATAGTAGCACTCCATAATCCTGAACTATTATAGTTCAACTGTTGCAACAAAAACAAAATCGCGAAAAACGGACGAAAAACATACTAATACAACAATTAATGCACAAACAATGGGAGCAGCTTAACAGGCGACCACACAGGGTGGCGCCAATTTCATCTTAGCCCAAAAGTGCTGACTACACTTTTCCCTATGATCAATGAAGCGCCCTTCCTCACACCTCCTGTCCATAGCACTTATCACTTGTGATCAATGACCTATCCTCTCCTCAATGATATATCAGGAACAGTATCCTGTCTGCTGACACCACTAGCATGTTTGTGTGTGTGTGTGTGTGTGTGTGTGTGTGTGTGTGTGTGTGTGTGTGTGTGTGTGTGTGTGTGTGTGTGTGTGTGTGTGCGCGCGCGCGCGCGCGCACTCGAGGGACAGAGTAAGCTACGGTCTCTAATCTCACTACTTTTTCCATCTACAGTGTGTTGGAGGGATGAAATGACCCCACCCCTATCTCTCCTTCTCCCTCCCTCTCTCTCTCTTTCTCCCTCCCTTCCTCTCTCTCTCTTTCTCCGGGGAACAGTGTAAGGCCTGTGTCTGTGTAATTTAACACGGGTCAGAGCTGCTCTGGCCCAGAGTTAAAACAAACAGCTCATCATTCACTCACTCAGACTTGGGTCAGATTCACTCTTATCTAATAAACACACACACACACACACACAGGCACACACACACACACAAACACATGAACACACACATACAAACACACATACACACAAACACACAAACACACATACACACAAACACACAAACACACAAACACACATACACCATCGTTTGAGCAGGAGCTCGATACAAACCCAATCACCTAGAGACAAAACTTTACAACAAAGGATCCATCTCCTAATGTACCCCTTTGTATGGGTCCTTCTGGTCTGTACCCCTTTGTATGGGTCTTTCTGGTCTGTACCCCTTTGTATGAGTTCTTCTGGTCTGTACCCCTTTGTATGGGTCCTTCTGGTCTGTACCCCTTTGTATGGGTCCTTCTGGTCTGTACCCCTTTGTATGGGTCCTTCTGGTCTGTACCCCTTTGTATGGGTCCTTCTGGTCCGTACCCCTTTGTATGGGTCCTTCTGGTCTGTACCCCTTTGTATGAGTTCTTCTGGTCTGTACCCCTTTGTATGGGTCCTTCTGGTCTGTACCCCTTTGTATGGGTCCTTCTGGTCCGTACCCCTTTGTATGGGTCCTTCTGGTCTGTACCCCTTTGTATGGGTCCTTCTGGTCTGTACCCCTTTGTATGGGTCCTTCTGGACTGTACCCCTTTGTATGGGTCCTTCTGGTCTGTACCCCTTTGTATGGGTCCTTCTGGTCTGTACCCCTTTGTATGAGTTCTTCTGGTCTGTACCCCTTTGTATGGGTCCTTCTGGTCTGTACCCCTTTGTATGAGTTCTTCTGGTCTGTAACCCTTTGTATGGGTCCTTCTGGTCCGTACCCCTTTGTATGGGTCCTTCTGGTCCGTACCCCTAATATTCTCAGCTATTTTATTTCCATGTGAAGTTCAATAAAGCATGAAAGTGAATTTAGCTTTAAATTATATCCAACGATGGCGTGATGTCAACAAATCATCAAGTTCCTGTATTTGTAATGATTCACTTCAAGGAGGTAGACAGAATTGATTAAATGAACAACACTTTGTGTTAAGAATCAATGATGAGAATGTTGAACAGGGATTTGAATACACCAGCTAACTCTACAGTAATCATCACATGGTTAATGTCATGTAGGATGGCATGTCAGAAACAGCCCACTGTAGCTAAACCTCCCTGGTGATGCACTGGTGTCAACTTCATTACACACACACACACACACACACACACACACACTGAGTGGCCAGGTTACATAGTAGCATGCTGGTTTATTGATTATTGTCACCATGCTGTGAGTTCCACATTTTCAGAGCAAAAAGAACTCAAGGGGATATGTTAGCGCAATCTGACTCTCTCCCATTCTGAACCAGGAAATACTATAATCTACATGATACTATATTCTACATGATACCTTATGAACTCAAAATATGAGGAATGAGGTTCCTCTCAAATTCCCCCCTGGCCTCTCTCTCTCTGGTCCAAATCCCTGTCCATTCCTGCTCATTTATCCATTATTTCCATTTTACTTCACCCTTCTTTCATTCCTTTTATTTCTCTCTCTCTCTCTCTCTCTCTTTCTCTCTCTCTCTCTCTCTCTCTCTCTCTCTCTCTCACTCTCAAATCAACGTTTATTGGCTCCTTCATCTTGTTGACATTGAGGGAGAGGTCATTTTTGTGGCACAACTCCGCCAGGGGTCTCACCTCCTCCCTGTAGGCTGTCTCATCGTTGTTGGTAATCAGGCCTACCACTGGTGTGTCATCAGCACACTTGGAGTTGGAGATGTGCACAGCCACTAGGGATTCGATACGTATCTAGATACAGTGCCTTCGGAAAGTTTTCAGACCCCTTGAATTTTTCCACATTTTGTTACGTTACAGCCTTATTCAAAAATGTATTTCCTCAGCAATCTACACATAATACCCCATTATGAGAAAGCGAAAAACAGTTTTTTTGAAATGTTTGCAAATTTATAAAAAATGTAAGTATAAGTATTCAGCCCATTTGCTACGAGACTAGAAATTGAGCTCAGGTGCATCCTGTTTCCATTGATCATCCTTGAGTTGTTTCTACAACTTGGTTGGAGTCCACCTGTGGTAAATTAAATTGATTGGACATGATTTGGAAAAGCGCAAATCTGTCTATATAAGGTCCCACAGTTGTCAGAGCAAAAAACAAGCCATGAGGTTGAAGGAATTGTCCATAGAGCTCCGAGCTCGCGAGGATCTGCAGAGAAGAAAGGGAGAAACTCCCCAAATACAGGTGTGCCAATCTTGTCGCGTCATACCCAAGAAGACGCAAGGTTGTAATTGCTGCCAATGGTGCTTTAACAAAGTACTGAGTAAAGGGTCTGAATACTTATATAAATATGATATTTCATTTTATATTTGTAATAAAAAATAAATAAATAAACTATTTTTGCTTTGTCAATATGGGATATTGATGAGAGAAAAATATATATTTAATCAATTTTAGAATAAGGCTGTAACGTAAATTTTTTTGGGAAAAACTCAAGGGGTCTGAATACTTTCCAAATGCACTGTATTTTCGGAAGGTAGAAGGAAAGTAATATGAGAAGAAAAAAATGTGAATCAGCGATTCGTAACGTTTTAATCTATTTTCTGACCAATAAATACTATATTTGGATTGGTTTGGGGTTCAAAAGCTCCAATAAGACGCTAGTGGTCATCCAATGTGATGCAACAGTAACATTAGTGTGCCGCTAGCCTGCCAGAGAACTGCTGTATTAAATGGTATTCATTTTCCTGGTTGGGTCAGATTTTCCCGCCAGATTTTGTGGAGTGCACAATGAGTGACGTGTTTTCCGTTAGTAAGGAAGCGGTGCCACAGAGGATATTTATCTGAAAGGTCTAGTTTTAGAATGTCTCATGTCATTGGCTGGAGTAGTCAAGATTCAACATGTCAAAGACCGATCCATTTAGCCATTCAAAGAACAGTGCGCGAACATTCTGCCAAGCTAGCTATTTTGCTGTACATAGTTAGCCTGGCTTGCTGATATTTAGGACAAGTAAAAGATTGTACCCGTTTTCTGGTGCATGTATTTCATGACACTCGTTTGCTAATTGCATCTCAGTGCAAGAGGCGTCACTGCAGTCCCTGGTTCGAATCCAGGCTGCATCACATCCGGCCGTGATTGGGAGTCTCATAGGGCAGCGCACAATTGGCCCAGCGTCGTCCAGGTTTGGCCGGGGTAGGCCGTCATTGTAAATAAGAATTTGTTCTAAACTGACTTGCCTAGTTAAATAAAGGTTAAATAAAAAAACTATATACTCCAGTCCTCGGGGCCATGATTGGTGTCACACTTTTGCCCCAGACCCAGCCAACACACTTCAATAATCAACTTATCATGGTATTCAGTTTAGAATGCAATCACTTTAATCAGGTGTGATTAGTTATAGGGCTGGGGGAAAGTGTGACACCAATTAAGCCCAGAGGACAGGAGTTGCCCATCCGTGATATAAGTCTACTGGAGTCCTATCAGAATCACTCACTCATGTACAGGGTTTACTTTATCTCCTCCGGTCTGAGGCTGGAGCCCTACTGGCAGAACTTGACTAGAACCTTTGTAACCGCTGTCCAGCCTTGGAGAAACCGTAGGGCAACAAGATGTAAGAGGTCCTCTCGATTGTGAAAAAGATTTGTATGATGTAAAACCAAAGAAATTGTATTTCTTAGAACTCATTACAATATAATATATGTTATCACTGTTATATTTTCAACACTACAGTTCTGCACTGATAGTAATGAAATTCTACAGACAAAATACGATAACATCCCCATACAGAACGTCACTATCGACGGTTTCCAGACCATCACAGCGGACAGGGATCGCGTCTCTTCCGGTAAGAGTAAGGGTGGTGGGCTGGCTTTATTAGTTAACAACAGATGGTGTCATCCGAACCATATTACTCTTAAGGAAAAGTTTTGTAGCCCGGACATTGAACTGCTAGCCGTTAGCCTGAGACCCTACTATCTACCTAGGGAATTCACGGCGGCCATTGCTGTTATTGTTTACATCCCGCCCTCCGCTGACGCAAACGCAGCGTGTGACGTCATCCACTCTGTTATCGCGAGGTTACAGACAGCGCATCCCAGTGCTTTCCTTGCAATTTCGGGGGATTTTAACCATGCATCTCTCTCTTCAACGCTGCCCACGTTCAAACAGTTCGTGAAGTGCCCAACCAGGAATAATAAAACTCTGGACTTGTTATATGCTAATGTGAAGGATGCATACAACTCCACTGCACTCCCTCCCCTCGGTAGATCGGATCACAACCTTGTCCACCTCACCCCACTCTACAGGCCTATGGTCCAACAGCAGGACTATGAGGAGATGGTCCCCGGAGGCGAATGAGGCCCTACAGGACTGCTTTGAAACAACAGACTGGGATGTGTTCTGTGAGGCTCATGGGGAGGACATCGATGGACTCACTGACTGCATAACAGACTATATTAATTTTTGTGTAGACAACACTATACCCACCAGGAAGGTACGCTGTTTCCCAAACAATAAACCCTGGGTCACCAGCGACCTGAAGGGCCTGCTGAATGAGAAGAAGAGGGCCTTCAAGGAGAAGGACAAGGACAAATTGAAATGCGTCCAGAGGGAGCTGAAGTTGCGGATTGCTGAGGGGAAGAGAGTGTATAAGGAGAAGATGGAGGACAAGCTGAGGCAGAGCCAGGTGAGAGAGGTGTGGAAGGGTATGAGAAATATCACTGGCTTCAAAAAGTCAAACAGTGGGCAGACGGAGGGGACCCAGGACAGAGCCAATGAGCTGAACCAATTTTTTAACAGGTTCGATACTGGCCCTGTCCACCTCCCCTCCAGCTCCCCAGACCACACACCCTCACGGCTATCCCACCACCACCACCCCCACTTTGCTCACAGCACCTCTGCTGAGATAATCAGTGACCCCACCTCCGCCCCTGCCCCCCCTGGACTGATCCTCAACACCCCCCTTCCCCCCACCTCCCTACCTGGGCTGGCTTTCACCACCAACCAAGTGAAGAGAGAGCTGGAGAGACTACACCAGTGGAAAGCGGCGGGCCCTGATGGCATCAGCCCAAGGGTGCTGAGGGTCTGTGCTGACCAACTGTGTGGAATACTCCAGCGTCTTTTCAACCTTAGCCTGAGCCTAGAAAGGGTCCCTGTGCTGTGGAAAACATCCTGCCTCGTCCCAGTGCTCACCTCAGACCCCTGGTGTGTTCATCAATGGACCCCCTGCAGTTTGCATACCAGCGCAACATCGGGGTGGATGATGCAATCATCTACCTTCTGCAGAGGGCCTACTCTCACCTGGACAACGCAGGTTGCACTGTGAGGGTCATGTTTTTTGACTTCTCCAGTGCCTTCAATACCATTCAGCCCCTGCTACTGGGTGAGAAGATGAGGAGGATGAAAGTGGAAGGACCCTTAGTCTCCTGGGTCACGGACTACCTGACCGGTAGGCCACAATTTGTGCGACTACAGAGCTGTGTGTCAGAACGGGCAGTTAGCAACACAGGGGCCCCCCAGGGTACGGTCCTGTCCCCCTTCCTGTTCACCCTCTACACCTCAGACTTCAGATATAACTCTGAAACATGCCACCTACAGAAGTTCTCGGATGACTCTGCTATTGTAGGGTGCATCAGGGGTGGGCAGGAGGAGGAGTACAGGAGCACAATCAGTGACTTTGTGTTGTGGTGTGAGCAGAACCACCTTCAGCTCAACATCAGCAAAACTAAGGAGATGGTGGTGGACTTCAGGAGAACCAAGGCACAACTGACTGCAGTCCCTATAAAGGGGATGGATGTGGAAATGGTTGAGTCATACAAGTTCTTGGGTGTCCATATGGACAACAGACTGGAATGGGCTGGTAACACCGGGGCCCTGTACAAAAAGGGCCAGAGCCGACTCTACTTTCTGAGGAGGCTCAGGTCCTTCAACGTGTGCAGTAAACTACTGCATACCTTCTACCAGTCTGTGGTGGCCAGTGCCATCTTTTTTGCAGTGGTGTGCTGGGGAGCAAACATCAAAGCCGGTGATGCTTCTCGGGTAAATAAGCTGATCAGGAAGGCTAGCTCTGTCCTGGGGATGAGCCTTGACACTCTAGAGGAGGTGGCGGAGAGACGGATCCTGGCCAAACTGCTGGCCATCATGGACAACGTCACCCACCCTCTGCACGCTATGGTTATGACGCAGAGGAGCTCTTTCAGTTACAGACTGATCCCACCACGGTGTGCCAGAGAGCGCTACAGGAGGTCCTTCCTGCCGGCGGCTATGAGACTATATAATGCCTCACCGGGGTGCCGTGCCGTCGGCAACATAGATCTGGAACTGTTGGGGTGCTAGGACCTAGTTTAACAATTATGCATCCATCCGTGAGTAACTCTGTTCCGTCAGCACTCATCCACTCAGGACCTACTTATTCATACAGGTCTGTATATACATACCCATGTACAGTTGTTATATTATATCACATGCAATATTGTAAGTAATTATTGGACCTAGGCATTCACTCGGGAATGCATATTAGTATCCTGCCAGTTGCACCTTTTCTCATTGCTTTTAGTATATCAAATGTGCAATAAGTGCAGTTGTCTGTAATTAAACCCTGCGCACTAAGGACTGTATTTTAAGGGAATTACTATTATTACCCCAATGATATCATACACACATTTAGCTATTAAAGTATCTCTTCCTGTCATTTACCTGTACAGTTTGTGTAAACATGCAAGTATTCACTTATCTGTAAATATAACTGTATACCTAACTGTACAGCTAATTTAACCATGCAAAATTTTCACCTACCTGTTCATTTACCCAGTCTGTCTATTAAGTAAACTATTATTACCCTCGCTCATATCATACGCATTAGCTACTGAAGTATTTCTCTGCCATCAACCTGTATAGTATAGTTAACCATCCAACATCCACCAATGTATAGTGTACATATTCAGCCAACCACTCATACTATGCAATGTCCTTTTATAGCTTTTTTTTGCACTCCAGATATCCTGTATTTCTATACTTTTTCATACTGCCGCTCTATGTATCATGTACCGTGTATCTGTCTTTTGTGTACTTTCGTTGTGGCATTTTGCACCTGCCCTGTGTTTTTGTTGTAGCTGCTTGATAATGAAATTTCCCCCCCGGGGGATCAATAAAGTACCTATCTATCTATCTATCTAAAAGTGTCTACGCATTGAAAACTGCAAAGGACTACACCTACATCCCAGAACTTCAGAGAGTAGTGTTGAGAAGACTGGGCTCTCAATTGGGTCTACCAAGGAGAA
This sequence comes from Thymallus thymallus, assembly GCA_023634145.1. NCBI lineage: Eukaryota > Metazoa > Chordata > Actinopteri > Salmoniformes > Salmonidae > Thymallus > Thymallus thymallus. The sequence goes on from CM042382.1 coordinate 10,324,262, forward strand.
TGATCCTTAGATCAGATGACCAAAGACTCCATGAAGTGCCACCACCAACAGCGACTGAGCAGCTACAACTTTGAGGAGACGTCACCACGCAGCACAGGATGCAGTTATCAGCACCCCTTTGAGCTGGGAAGAACTGGCGCTTTCCCTGTTGTCCAACTTGGTGGTTCCCGGGAAGTGTGAAAACCTACTTAGAATTGTTGTTGAAAGAGATGGGCTTACATTCAAATATAAATAAGGGTCGTTTGTGTGGGAAACAATAAACTTGTGTGAGAAACAATACTTTATCTAGCATATAGTCATCGATTAGCAGACCTACAGGTGGGTAGATATCCAGAAAGACGGATGGAGTACAAAACAAGTCGGTCCGATTACACGATCAGGTCAAATAAAGTTTTATTAGAGAGATAAACAAGAATACAACGTGGTCTCTAACCTTCCTCAAAAGCACAGTATAAGGGAAACAAAGTATTGAACTGACATCATCCACACCAAGGAACATTTCACAAAACAACTTACAAAGATACAAAACTGTTTCCTAATTTGGATCCAAATGAAGAATAAAGTACTTGTTATGTAAACATACTTGGTAATAAATAAATATTGCAGTGGTGAAATGGCAGCAGTTGTGTGTTGTAAGCTGCAGGAGTCTCAATGCAATTCAGGCAGGTGCACCAGCGAGGTTGTCTTGAATGTCCGGAGGCCTGGGATAGATCTCTGGTACCCCATGATGTCAAACAATCACCCCAGGTGGAAGGCAAGCGGCCAGCTCCAGCATCTCTCCCCTTTTTTTCAATGGACAGCTCTTGCAATTTAGTCTGTATTGATAATAAGAAAAAAAGCAACATGAAATTACAGAATGTAGCCAAATGTTCTGTGATATGATTGTAGTATTGGGAAATGGGTAAACAGTACCACAGGTGAAAGATTTTTTACTAACCTTCTTCTTGGCAAGCCTCTCCTTTCGGTCAGGCAGCACTTTCAAGGTCTTCCTGTCCAATTCTTTCTGCAGCCCTGCCTGTGCCCCTGGACGGTCTGCACCTCTTCAAATCTGGAATCCTACAGAAAAAACATGTACACAACACTGTTATTAGGTTTGTGTTGTAATGTTCACTACATGGTCTAGGTTTTATGTATAAACAATAGTGATTTAAATGCAGAAGAGTTGAGTATAACACTTCTACAATCATACACGACATCTTCATAGCCATTGCTCTCGAGAATCAAGGGGCCATAACAGTAATGTTATTAGCTAGCTAGCTAGCTAGTATCGGAGTCAGGGAAGGGCAAAGGACTTGCCAAAGCCAAGGTTATTTTCCATGAATGCAGAGCTATGATAGTCAAAATTAATTATTTTACACTGCTTTTTTACATAAGTGTGATAGCTGATGTACTAAAGCTATCGTCATATTGCTATTAGCTAGCAACCATGCAACATTAGCTAGCTAGCTAGCTAAGACAAAATTATAGCCGGTGTATAACATTTTTTGTACCTGTTCTGAAGACCGTGTTGCTAAAATGGAATCAAGTTATTATCAATCTTGTCCATAACTGTAATTGCATCGGCTTCCACAGTCTCATATTTCCCGACACTGTTGGGTTGTCATTACCACAGCTACAAAGTCTGAGAGCGGATGCTACGTCATTGCTTCGGCTGGGCAGAGAGGAGCTCTGATCTACCTGTCAAAAATCAAATGGACCTGCCAAATGCCAGACTGCACAATAAGACCAACATACACATATGCAGACACACACACACACACACACACACACACACACACACACTGAATACCCTGCCAGTGCCACAGAATGAGGAGACCACACAATAACTATAATAACAACACACACACTTTCTCTTTTACACACACAGTCACTCACACACACACACACACTCACAGGCCTACATCCAGCCTGGTCTCATAAACTAGATGTAACATAGTAAACATAAATTAGCTGTTTGAAACTGGTGGACAAAACCAAAAGTAAAAGATGCAAAAACTAAACGTGAGTACAGGAAGCATTGAAATGGCGCATATAGAACATACTCACATTTCCATGTTGTCAGGGCAATGCATTGGGAAGGGAGGGAAGAGTGAAGAAAGACAGCTGAGAAGGAAGGAGTGATTTGAGGAGGGCTGCAGAGTTTTGAACATTAGGATCTTCCCTCTCCCCTCTCCTCTCTTCATCTCCTCTCATATTCTCCCTTCTCTTCTACTGTGTACCCTAACCGGTGTAAAGGATGCAATATTGCGAGCTACAGTAAAGCACCATTTTTTTTTGACAAATTGACCTACGTCTGTTTGATGCGTTGCTGGTGTTTTTCTCCCAAATTAATAATTGGTGAAAAACAGTCACCAACAGGGTTGATAATGTGTAGTAAGTCTCTCTACGTCCCTTATCTCTCCTAGACATGTCAGTCACTGTAGTAAATGAGTCTAGTATCTTGTTAAGATCCTTGCCTCTCCTCTTCTCTTCTCTTTAGCATGCAGTGGCAGCATACAGTGACTTCTAAACAAGCATACAGTGACTTCTAAACAAGCATACAGTGACTTCTAAACAAGCATACAGTGACTTCTAAACAAGCATACAGTGACTTCTAAACAAGCATACAGTGACTTCTAAACAACTTCTAAACAAGACACACACACGCACACATTCACTTACTTAGATAGCTAATGCAGCTAATATAGCCTACTTAACATCCTGACTCAAACAGAGAGGAATGCTATTTATATTAGCTAGCTGGCTATGGCGATCAAACACTCCAACTCTTCCAAGTCAAGGTAAGCTTTCGGTTTTATAATTTTTTTGCCAACTGCTAAACTGTGCACCTACGTTATAAACTTGAATTTGTAAGCTTGGATGTAGCAACCTCATGATGGGTAAATGGAAAATGAGCATCATGTAGTAGCCTATCGATGTTACATTGAGCTGGGTGAATGGAATATGAATGACAGTCATCCAATTTGCTGGACTAAAAATAAAAAAATTAAATGTCCTCCCTACTCTTAAAATAAAAAAATAAAATCCTACCTAATCTTAAACGGCACCGACCGCCACTGATGCACACATACCGTTGTAAGGGTTTGATTGTGGTAATAGCCTCTTACTCCCACCAGGGGGAGTGGAAGTACCACAATCAGGCCCTCACACCCTAACTAGGGGAGCAATGATCCTCAATCAGAGACAGCTGTACAGGGTTGTCTCTGATTGGGGATTGTATTTAGGCTCCCCACACATCCACCTGTGTGTGGATCATTGTTCCTGCTTGTCTGCTTCATTTGTAGAGAGCAAGTAAGTCACTGTGTTTCGTATTTTGTTTAAACTCTCCTTTGTTATTTTGTGCCTCGTGAGACCATCTCCAAAATAAAAAGGATGACACTTCACCAGCGCTCAGTGTTACCTACGCACCGTGACAACAGTACAAAGACACAATGCAGGCACAAACTCACTGTCTGGCGCACAGACACATTCATAAAGGAAAGACATAGAAACAGAACTCTTCATTCTTAAAAGAGACAACACATTTAATACATTCTCATAGCGATGGTTTTTAGTGTGCATGTGTGTGTCAGACTATCTATTGGGAACAGGCGTTCACATTCTATCAGACGCAACGTCTGGAAAACCAACAGAGCACAGACAAAGGTCAAGACAGACCCCAACGGAACCCTGACACACACACACACACACACACTGTCTCGGAGCAATCACACAGCCATTGGTCACAGGAAGGTAAATTGGGCTAGAAGAGTGAGTTGCGACAGGCCGACGGCTACACAGTGGGAGTGGAGGGATGAATGTGTCAAATAGAGATAGAGACAGGTCTAGCCACATATGAATAATGGCATATCCACGGTCACAGACATGGACATCTTGAAGGAAAGGGAGGAGAGGGAAGGAGAGAGTGTGAGAGAAGGGAGAAAAGGGAGAGAAAGAAGAGAGGTAAAAGAGAAAGAAAGAAAGAAAGAAAGAAAGAAAGAAAGAAAGAAAGAAAGAAAGAAAGAAAGAAAGAAAGAAAGAAAGAAAGAAAGAAAGAAAGAAAGAAAGAAAGAAAAAGAAAAGAGCGAGCAGGTGAAAGGGTAACCGTTAATGAAAAGAAGAGTGGGTGAAGAGGAGAGGGCATTGGCAATAAAAGCGTGAGGCTACAAACCCATAGAAGCCAAACCAAATCAGTCCCATGGTGTTTGTTTACAGTCCCACTACTACTGTTATTCAGACCTACAGCACTGGCCACCCTTCACACTGCACACCACTGGAGGAAAGGAGAGAAAACGGGAGGGGGGAGCAAACAAGCCAATTCAATTAAGACAGCACTGAAGATAGGGGCAAAGGGAGAGAGGAGGGAGAAATAGAGGGGGAGAAAAGAGAGAGTGCTAGAAAGAGTGTGAGAGAGGAAAAGCGTGGGAGGTAGAGGTGGAGAAAGGAAAACAGAAGAGAAGAAGGGGGATAGGTAGAGAAGGAAGGGATAGGGTTATCAGAGAGAAGGAGAGGGAGAAGGAAGAGGAGGGGAAGAGGAGAAGAGATTAGCAGCAGAGAGAGGGAGATCATTAGTAGTTTGGCAGGCAGACAGGCAGACAGAGAGAGAGGTCAGGGGATGAGAGGGAGGTTACATAGACATAGTCGGGTCCGAAATTCTATAGTTAGTGATTGTGTAATTATAATTATAGACCCGAACGCAACTACTGCAGAAGAGCGAGAGAGAAATTGTATAGTTTATGCTGCTGCTGCTTTCACGAGTGTGGCCATGTAGCTTGTTGTTGTTGTTGGCCAATCACAAGTTATCAAAGTGGCACTAGCCTTTGGCTCTGCGTGTCAAATCAAATCAAATTGTATTTGTCACATGCACCAAATACAACAGGTGTAGACCTTACCATGAAATGCTTACTTACAGTACAAACCCTTAACCAACAATGAAGTTATAAGAAAAATGAGATATGTTTTTATTTTTTGTAACACAATAAAATAACAATAACGAGGCTATATACTGGGGGTACCGGTACAGAGTCAATGTGCGGAGACACAGGTTTCTCGAGGTAATTGAGGTAATATGTACATGTTCGTAGGGGTAAAGTGACTATGCATAGATAATAAACAGAGAGTAGCAGCAGTGTAAAAAAGGGAGGTCAATGTATATAGTCCGGGTAGCCATTTGATTAATTCTTCATCAGTCTTATGGCTTGGGGGGAGAAGCTTTTGGACACAGACTTGGTACTCCAGTACGTGCAGTAGCATAGAGAACAGTCTATGACTAGGGTGGCTGAAGTCTTTGACAATTTGGTATATAGGTCCTGGATGGCAGGAAGCATGGCACTATTGATGTACTGGGCTGTACACACTACCCTCTGTAGCACCTTGCGGTCGGATGCCAAGCAGTTGCCATTCCAGGCGGTGATGCAACCAGTCAGGATGCTCTCAATGGTGCAGCTGTAGAACTTTTGGGAGGATCTGAGGACCCATGCCAAATCTTGGCACGTCTCCTGAGGGGGAATAGGCTTTGTCGTTCTCTCTTCACGACTGTAATGGTCTGATTAGACCATGATAGTTTGTTGGTCATGTGAACCCTAAGGAATTTGAAGCTCTCGACCTGTTCCACTACAGCCCCGTCAATGTGAATGGGGGTGTGCGCGGTCCTCTGTTTCCTGTAGCCCATGATCAGCTCCTTTGTCTTGCTCATATTGAGGGAGAGGTTGGCTGTCTCATCATTGTCGGTGATCAGGCCTACCACCGTTGTGTCGTCAGAAAACTGATTGATGGTGTTGGAGTCGTGCATGGCCACGAAGTCGTGGGTGAACAGGAAGTACAGGAAGGGACTAAGCACACACCCCTGAGGGGCCCCCATGTTGAGGATTAGCTAGGCAGATGGGTTGTTGCCTACCCTTACCACTTGGGGGTGGCCCGTCAGGAAGTCCAGGATCCAGTTGCAGAGGGAGGTGTTTAGTCCCAGGGTCCTTAGCTTAGTGATGAGCTTTGAGGGCACTATGGCGTTGAATGCTGAGCTGTAGTCAATGAACAGCAATCTCACTTAGGGGTTAATTTCTCTCCTCCGGCGCAATTCTTATCCCTTGCCATGGCAAATAAAGCCAGACGGGCCGGTGGAGAGAGAGAGAGAGAGAGAGATTGAGAGAGAGAAAGGGGGAAATGAGGAGTGAGTGTAGTGTTGGCTATAGTTAGATAAATTAAGATAGTTTACATACACCTTAGCCAAAAACATTTAAACTCAGTTTTTCACAATTCCTGACATTTAATCCTAATCCTGTTTTAGGTCAGTTAGGATCACCATTTTATTTAAAAAATGTGAAATGTCAGAATAATAGTAGAGAGAATCATTTATTTCTTTCATCACATTCCCAGTTGGTCAGAAGTTTACATACACTCAATTAGTATTTGGTCGCATTGCCTTTAAATTGTTTAACTTGGGTCAAACGTTTCGGGTAGCCTTCCACAAGCTTCCCACAATAAATTGGGTGAATTTTGGCCCATTCCTCCTGACAGAACTGGTGTAACTGAGTCAGGTTTGTAGGCTTCCTTGCTCGCACACGCTTTTTCAGTTCTGCCCAGAAATGTTCTGTAAGGTTGAGGTCAGGGCTTTGTGATGGCCACTCCAATACCTTGACTTTGTTGTCCTTAAGCCATTTTGCCACAACTTTGGAAGTATGCTTGGGGTCATTGTCCATTTGGAAGACCCATTTGCGACCAAGCTTTAACTTCCTGACTGATGTCTTTAAATGTTGCTTCAATATATCCACATCGTTTTCTTTCCTTATGATACCATCTATTTTTTGTAGTGCACCAGTCCCACCTGCAGCAAAGCACCCCCACAACATGATGCTGCCACCCCCATGCTTCACGGTTGGGATGGTGTTCTTCGGCTTGCAAGCCTCCCCCTTTTTCCTCCAAACATAACGATGGTCATTATGGCCAAACAGTTATATTTTTGTTTCATCAGACCAGAGGACATTTCTCCAAAAAGTACGATCTTTGTCCCCATGTGCAGTTGCAAACCATATTCTGGCTTTTTTATGGTGGTTTTGGAGCAGTGGCTTCTTCCTTGTTGAGCAGACTTTCAGGTTATGTCGATATAGGACTTGTTTTACTGTGGATATAGATACTTTTGTACATGTTTCCTACAGCATCTTCACAAGGTCCTTCGCTGTTGTTCTGGGATTGATTTGCACTTTTCTCACCGAAGTGTGTTCTGTACTCATCTGTACAAACTTGCGTACTATTGTTTGTACAGATGAACGTGGTACCTTCAGGCGTTTGGAAATTGCTCCCAAGGATGAACCACACTTGTGGAGGTCTACAATTTTTTTTCTGAGGTCTTGGCTGATTTCTTTTGATTTTCCCATGATGTCGAACAAAGAGGCACTGAGTTTGAAGGTAGGTGTTGAAATACATCCACAGGTACACCTACAATTGACTCAATTGATGTCAATTAGCCTATCAGAAGCTTCTAAAGCCATGACATAATTTTCTGGAATTTTCCAAGCTGTTTAAAGGCACAGTCAACTTAGTGTATGTAAACTTCTGACCCACTGGAATTGTGATATAGTGAATTATAAGTGAAATAATCTGTCTGTAAACAATTGCTGGAAAAATTACTTGTTTCATGCACAAAGTAGATGTCCTAACCGACTTGCCGAAACTATAGTTTGTTAACATGAAATCTGTGTGGAGTGGTTGAAAAATGAGTTTGAATGACTTCAACCTAAGTGTATGTAAACTTCCGACTTCAACTGTAAACTTGAAGGACTTATACAGGATACTAACCTCAACATTCAAACCTTCAATCCAAATCAAAATTCCATACCTAAAACCTTGATTTTGCACAAAATTACCTGAATGGACTATTACTACCTAGGACTATCAAGAAAAGCCAAAACCTTCAGAAGAAACACGGCGGAACCTGGAAATACCATCCAACACAAAACTGAGTGAGTAATGTTCAATCTGAACCTACTTCTGCAGCCATGAAGTAAAATACAATAATCTCTAGGTAATTCTCTTATAAAAAGATTGATAAATAAGGCTACTGAGCTACCAAGCTGCTAGGACATTACTGACCTGAACTGGCTGGAACTTCAATTAGCACGGAAGTCTGAAGTGAGGAGGTGTGAAACCCCCCTCCCCCCCAAATGCCGAGGCCTTTGAAGCGCCCATGGCTTATCCCTGTGTAGAGGTCATTACAATAAAGTACCCCATGGATATTCAAAAGAACACTGCACGGAATAAGTACAAAAAAAAGCTCCTCAAGGACAGTCCAGAGACACTATTTGCTGACTGCTACAAAGAAGGGAGCGTAAGCAACTTAATTTTCCATACAGACCATCCCCTGGCATGGCACAGTGCTATAAGAGCACACTACCCCTATGTCAAGAGAGAGGGTATTGGCCCAGGGTGGAAACTTAGAATACTAGACATTGAAGAAATTGAAACAACCTCTGTCAACATCTATAAGTCTGGGACAGTAATGGTGCAGGGCATTCTCCTGCAGTTCCAGCAGGAATTTTACAATATCAAAGATCGAGCACAGCAGGAAAAGCTCCCTCTCTGTGACGACTCCCCCATCCTTAGTGAGTCTGATCACACCTCTTAAAACTGTCCTGCAGACGAGGATAGTCACCCACCCAGCAGTGAACACACCCTGGTCCCACAGCTGCACTGCTCCTCCATCATTGAGAGGAATAAATTCACAGAGCTGGAGAGCTACATGGTGGAGCTCAGAGAGCTAGACCAGACAGAGCAAACCCACAAAACAGACCAGCACAACTACACCCACCAAACAAGACCCAGAGGGCAGAAGGTGGAGATGGACGGCCGTCTGAGAGAGCTGGCTGCTCTACGGACCGAGGTGAGAGAGCTCAAAGAGACACACATGGGACTGAAGGTAGAGGCGAGAACGCTAAGGGGTGACAGAGAGAAGGACACTCCCTCAGAGAAGCCAGCAGAACAACCCACCTCAGACCCGGACCACAACATCAACAGCACAATGGGTCAGACAACACAGGACCCACTAATACAACAGACCCCACCCCCTCCTGACAGCCCCCCTGTCAGCTCCCCTGATACACCCACACATCCACTGAGGACACACAAAAGCCAGAGATTGTGCTCCTCATTGACTCAAATTACAAATACATTGAAGTGAAGAAACTTTTTTCCAAACACAAAGTAGCTCAACTCTGGTTCCCAAACACTAGCCATGCCCTGGAGCTGTTGTCAGAGGAAAGACTAGAGTCCCCCAGCCACATCATAATCAAATTACACATCTCACGGGTACAAATTACCTGAGGGCCCAGCAGGGAAGGGTGGCCACAGCACTCAAGGGAGTGATTGAAAAAGCTTCTTCCACTTTCCCCAACGCACAATTGGTTATCTCCACCCTGCTACCACAAAAAAACATTCACCCTGCCACCATACAGAGGGTGAATGCAAGCATTTTGCGAGATCCTGAAGGACATCACTCTCAATCGTAGGCCCAGCACCTCACATAGGAGGGACAGAGCAACGGACACCCCACCTAGACCAGTGAGACACCCTCCCAGACCTGCAAGATCCCCTCCTGAAGGACCTGCACCGAGAGAACCCACTCCAAGAGGACCTACACCCAGACCACAGCATCACCAGCCACACCCCAACCAGCTAAGACTACCTCAAGCAAACCCTGGCCACACCCTATATAGGCCCCCCCATATCAGACCTATGCACCTTCTGCCCACCCCATGCCCCCCCGCCCCTGCGGCAAGGACCTCAACATGACAGCAGGACATATGCCCAGGTCGTGAGCAGAGCAACAGGCCCAACACCCACTATTACACCCACCCAAGCACCATCCTGCGACCTAAGACGTATGTCTCAGATGCTCAACATGCTCTGCTCACACCTACTGTGATGGTCCGGGCCTAAACCACACAAAAACAACACTAGACACTATGGAACACAAAGCTTTTAATATCTCATCCTTGAATATACAAGGTCTGAGGTCATCTGCCTTTAGCCTAAAAAGCAGGAACCAAGACTTCATCATAGAAATTAGAATGACAGACATTGTCATCCTACAAGAAACATGGTATAGAGGAGACGGACCCAATGGTTGCCCTCTAGGTTACAGAGAGCTGGTAGTCCCATCCACCAAACTACCAGGTGTGAAACAGGGAAGAGACTCCGGGGGTATGCTAATTTGGTATAGAGCAGACCTAACAAACTCTATTAAATTAGTCAAAACAGGAACATTTTACATCTGGCTAGAAATTAATAAGGAAATTATCTCAACTGAGAAAAATTTCCTCATGTGTGCTATCTATATCCCCCCAATAGAATCCCCATACTTTAACGATGACAGCGTCTCCATATTTGAGGGGGAGATCAACCATTTCCAGGCCCAGGGACATGTAGTAGTCTGTGGCGACCTAAATGCCAGAACTGGACAAGAACCTGACACCCTCAGTACACATGGGGACAAACACCTACCTGGAGGTGACAGCATTCCCTCCCCCATATGCCCCCCTAGACACAACTGCGAAAACATAACCAACAAAAACGGATCACAACTCCTGCAGCTCTGTCGGACGTGGGCATAGTCAATGGTAGGCTTCGAGGGGACTCCTACGGTAGGTACACATATAGCTCATGTCTTGGCAGTAGTACTGTAGACTACCTTATCACTGACCTCAACCCAGTCTCTTAGAGTGTTCACATCAGTCCACTAACACCCCTATCAGATCACAGAAAAATCACACTACTTGAACAGAGATATGCTCAACCATGAGGCATCAAAGCCAAAGGAACTTAATAATATTAAGAAATGCTATAGATGGAAGGAAAGTAGTGCTGAAATCTACCAAAAATCAATTAGGCAACAACAAATGCAATCCATTCTAGACAATTTCCTGGACAAAACGTTTCACTGTAATTGTGAAGCTGTAAACTTGGCAGTAGAAAACCTAAACAGTATATTTGACCTCTCAGCTTCCCTATCAAACCTAAAAATATCTAATAGAAAACCGAAGAAAATTAACAACAATGACAAGTGGTTTGATGAAGAATGCAAAAACCTGAGAAAGAAAATGAGAAACCTATCCAACCAAAAACATAGAGACCCAGAAATCCTGAGCCTACGCCTTCACTATGGTGAATCACTAAAACAATACAGAAATACACTACGGAAAAAGAAGGAAGAGCACGTCAGAAACCAGCTCTATGTAACTGAAGAATCCATAGACTCTAACCACTTCTGGGAAAATTGGAAAACACTAAACAAACAACAACACAAAGAGCTATCTATCCAAAACTGAGTTGTATGGGTAAACCACTTCCCCAATCTTTTTGGCCCTATAACAAAGAACAAATAAATATACATGATCAAATACAAATCCTAGAATCAACTATCAAAGACTACCGGAACCCACTGAATCCTCCAATTACATTGAATGAACTACAGGACAAAATACAAACCATCCAACCCAATATTTGGAACCAAGGACTGATCACCCCAATCCACAAAAGTGGAGACAAATTTGACCCCAGTAACTACCGTGCATTATCATTAACAGCAGTTAATTTCCTCACTGAAAACAATGTACTGAGCAAATGTCAAATTGGCTTTTTACCAAAATACCATACGACAGACCACGTATTCACCCTGCACACCCTAATTGACAAACAAACAAACCAAAACAAAGGCAAAGTCTTCTCATGCTTTGTTCATTTAAAAAAAGCTTTTGACTCAATTTGGCATGGGGGCCTGCTATACAAATTGATGGAAAGTGGTGTTAGGGGAAAAACATACAACATTATAAAATCCATGTATACAAACAACAAGTGTGAGGTTAACATTGGCAAAAAACACACACATTTTTTTCCACAGGGCCGAGTGGTGAGACAAGGATGCAGTTTAAGCCCCACCCTCTTCAACATATATATCAATGAATTGGCGAGGGCACTAGAACAGTCTGCAGCACCCGGCCTCACCCTACTAGAATCTGAAGTCTACTGTTTGCTGACGATCTGGTGCCCTGACAGTGAATCTCAGTAAAACAAGAATAATGGTGTTCCAAAAAAGGTCCAGTTGCCAGGACCACAAATACAAATTCCATCTAGACACCATTGCTCTAGAGCACAAAAAAAACTATACATAACTCGGCCTAAACATCCATTGCCCTTTATGGTAGTGAGGTCTGTGGTCCGCTCACAAACCAAGAATTCACAAAATGGGACAAACACCAAATTGAGACTCTGCATGCAGAATTCTGTAAAAATATCCTCAGTGTACAACGAAAAACACCAAATAATGCATGCAGAGCAGAATTAGGCCGATACCCGCTAATTATCAAAATCCAGAAAATAGACATTCAATTCTACAACCACCTAAAAGGAAGCGATTCCCAAACCTTCCATAACAAAGCCATCACCTACAGAGAGATGAACCTGGAGAAGAGTCCCCTAAGCAAGCTGGTCCTGGGGCTCTGTTTACAAACCCAAACAGACCCCACAGAACCCCAGGACAGCAACACAATTAGACCCAACCAAATCATGAGAAAAAAAAAAAAGAGAATTACTTGACACATTGGAAAGAATTAACAAAAAAACTGAGCAAACTGGAATGTTATTTGGCCCTAAACAGAGAGTACACAGTGGCAGAATACCTGATCACTGTGACTGACCAAAACTTAAGGAAAGCTTTGACTATGTACAGACTCAGTGAGCATAGCCTTGCTATTGAGAAAGGCCGCCGTAGGCAGACCTGGCTCTCAAGAGAAACAGGCTATGTGCACACTGCCCACAAAATGAGGTGGAAACTGAGCTGCACTTCCTAACCTCCTGCCAAATGTATGACCATATTAGAGACACATATTTCCTTCAGATTACACAAATCCACAAAGAATTTGTAAAACTCCCATATCTACTGGGTGAAATACCACAGTGTCCCATCACAGATGCAAGATTTGTGACCTGATGCCACAAGAAAAGGGCAACCAGTGAATAACAAACACCATTGTAAATACAACCCATATTTATGTTTATTTATTTTCCCATTTGTACTTTAACTATTTGCACATTGTTAAAACACTGTATATATACATAATATGACATTAGAAATGTGTTTACTATCTACTTCACTTGTTTTGGCTTAAGAGAGAGAGAGAGAAAGAGAGAGAGAGAGAGAGAGAGAGAGAGAGAGAGAGAGAGAGAGAGAGAGAGAGAGAGATGTTATTTTGTTCTCTGATGTAATTATTTATGATACTATATCATTTGTATGATACTTTGGCAATATGTACATTGTTGCGTCATGCCAATAAAGTGAATTTAATTGAATTGAGAGAGAGAGAGAGAGATAGAGAGAATGGGGGAAAATGAGGAGTGAGAGAAAGAAGAGAGGTAAGGGTAGAATGAACCGGAGAGAGAGCAGGTAGAAAATGGGGGAATGAAAGAGAGGAAGACATGGAAGACGAAGATGAATGAAAAAGATCAGGACATTGAAAAGGGGAGGGAGAGATAGAAAACGGAAATCACATTGACCCAGATCAATGTCCTCATCTGTCCAAGGGAACGGTCGTTACATGGAAGGGAGACCTGCCGATAACTACAACTATTACAGATTAAAGCAATTAAACCACAGACGACCTCTGCCCTCATGAATATGGTTTCCCAGGAACTTGAGGTGTGTGTGTGTGTACAATAGTTTGTTTTACATGTGCTTGCATCAGCATTAATAAGCATACTGGTGATTGCTTGTGGGAATATGCGTGTGCAGTGTGTGTGTCTGGGGGGGTATCATTTAAAACCAGTGAAGCACACTTTGCAGACTTGGAGTTCAACCTAGCAGAACTAACACACTAATCTATGTAGTACAGGCCGTTTTGGGGCTTGGTCAAAGTTCAAATCATCCTGGTGTACATTCGGCTGGCGTTAAATTAAATATACAAACAGCATAACTAAGCATAATTCACGGCACGCTTCGCTGACACCTGGGTCGTATTCATTATTGCATACCGTAGACATTTTTTTGGCAACGGAAAACGAAGTTCAGGTAGTCCCTCCCTGTTTGCTTCTGTTTGGTTCCCTCTGAATTTGACTCTGAAATAATAGTCACCAGGACCACGTTCAGCAGCTAAACGTTGTTGAATGTTGCAGACAGAAACGGCATGAATAGAGCCAATGTCATTTCTTATTGCACATGTCAGAGAGGGATGTTTGTTCTACATAGTATATTTCTGCTCAATCGGCCCCTCGTCTGCCCTGTGTGAGTCTCCCCTCAGGGCTGGGAGTGACAGTGAGTTGAAGTGCCATCTGCTGTTTGACATGGTCACTACATCTGCCTCTGTCTCTCTCTCTCTCTCTCTCACTGTAGTGGCCTGGAGGATTTCCCCTCAGTCCAACTTAAACCACTAATCACATGTCATCACATTCATATTCACCTCTGTTAGCCTCAGCAGGGGTTTACAATAACACAAATGCATATGCAGAACTACACACACACACACAAACACACAGAGCAATCGGTCAGCGAGCAATCACAGCATGAGAGCCAAGACTGAAAGAGAGAAAAATAACAAGGGTGAGTGAGAGAGAGAGAGAGAGAGAGAGAGAGAGAGGGAGAGAGAGAGAGCAATTGCTGCGAGGAAAGACAAAGCTCTGAAAACAGACTTCATTGGATTATACTGCCTACAGAAAGTACACACGGTTTACTTGGTTGCAAATTAGACCACTAGTCAGAGGAGGGAAACAGCACATCAATGGAGGACTAAGGGTTGATCTAAATGCACACACAAAAACACACACTAACAACACCCGCAATAACATCTGCTAAATATGTGTATGTGACCAATAACATTTGATTTGATGCACACACACTCACACACACATTGAATGTTGAAGTGTTGCTTCACCTATGGCTCATCGACCTGCCTTCTCCCTTTGCAATCGTCAAGATAATACAGGACAGAACAACACACACACACACACACAATCACACACCCACACATTTATCAAAATCAACATGGGTTTCCTTCACTTCCAGTAGGTTTCATCATGCGTCGAAGTCATTTGATGAATTTTTAAACACTGTTTTGTCTTTTCTTGTGCTGTGTCTGTTGTTTCCAGTGCCTGCTGCCTTTATATCCTCTGAGTGTGACTGTACTGTATAACAATACAGTGTGTGTGTGTGTGTGTGTGTGTGAAATACAATAAAAGACAGAGCACCACATTACTGTTCTCTTTCATTTCACTGCAATAACATTGTTCATTCAACAAGCTCTCACGGCAGAATTAGACGTTAATCCACGTTAAGGGTTAAGTTTAGGCACTCATTCAGAATGGTTACGGTGAGGTTTGGGTTAAGGTTAAAACATCAAATAAAAAAACAGTGTGGGATTAAATACACACAGGGTTAAGGTTTGGGATAGTGTTGAAACAAAAAATACATATCAAAGTGGCTGACACATAGAGGCATCACGGGCCATCAGGGTGGACAAGGACGTGTGTGTGTGCGTGTGAGAGAGAGAGAGAGAGAGAGAGAGAGAGAGAAAGAGGGGGGGTGGGGGGGAGATTAGCTCGTCAATAGGAGGTATAGTTCAGCACTCGCATGCGTAGGAGGTATATAAAGCTTTGTTCTAACACCTTACGGAGTAACGGCCGCTCCAGCCACAGACACGCCACTAAACGGGAGAAAGGAAGGCTCGGGAATGTGCTTCGAAACCCAGAACTTTCACAAACATTTATTCACTACTAATAATAGTCCGACTAGGTCATAACACGGTTGTCATACAGTACCAAGCAACTGGACAGTCAATTCATAACTGATTAGTAATAACGCACACATAACGCATGAACACCATTACATTATCAAACCACAGGAGTGATCAAATATGTCTAAACGACAGTACTTATAGTTTCACCCATATGACAATCTCTTCAAACCCTGTGCTTGCGTCTCTAGCTGTAGTGTTGTTCGGAGGGGAGTAGTTAGTTAGTAAAAGGTATGCTCTAATTTTTAGCTGAGTAGGCATATCAATGTGAATACAATAACGAAGAGAGACCCAGCAGCAATGTGTGACAAATCTACTGTAATTGCTAGCTTACTCCTGAAACACTGCTGTAGCCCTTACTTGAAAAACATGTGCCATCATTATTAGTCCTAATAGCAGTATTTTTTATAATCAAACCCATAAAAGTTGAATGTGTCTTAAAGGTCAACTGTGTATTCAAGCCTTGCCCAATACAGGAAAAGCTATAAGTTGTGCTTCTGAAATGAATTGATTTCTCCTTCGCAGACCATGTTGCCTCCACATACATCTCCACAGCATTGCTTCGATGCTATTCCAATGTAATGCCGTGCTTCATGATGAATCTACAGTTTCCCATGCTTCTACGCCGCTTTCCGTGCCCTAGCTGGCCTTATGCATGATTCACACTGACCACACGGTCAGAGCACTTAACGAAGCGACTCTATACCGTTCCGTCCACGGTGGAGTAAAGGGGACTCCCGCCTCCCATCTACCGTACACCGCAACAACCCCTGCGGTTCAAATCACCGAGTCAAAACCTAAACAATCGTTAACCACACTCTTACCTTCATTCTCCGGGTAATTCCGCAAGCCTTTGCATGGCGCGAACGCATGAAAAAGAAAGGGGGAGAAAATATAAAGGGATGGATAGATCCAAGGGAAGACTCGTGCCATTTTTCAGGCTGCGCCGCGCGCACGCTGCATCCCTGTTTCGTGTAGAGTTGGTGAGCAAGCCCTCGTGAATGAGCAGAGTAGAGGAAAGAAGGAAAAGAGAGAGAAAGCGAGAGAGCGCTAGAAGGGAACGAAGAGGAGGAGACGGGAAGGAGGGTCCAGCGCGAGCCACGCGCTGTGTGGAAGTGCGAGAACCCGCGTACTAGTGGCACACGCACAAAGTATTCTGAGGGCACACGCAGGACTGAGATCTTAATCACTGCATCTTGAACGTTTAGAGAGCGCCCATCCAAGGAAAGCTCCAAGGCTATTTGCGTTAAGATGACCATGACTCCTGTTTATGAATCCATGCAGCGGTGCGTGGGTAAAATCACTGGAGAAGCCATATTACAACCTATGTGTTGTGATAATTCCGTTGTTTGCTCTGGAAACTGTTAGATGATATGCATTGCGACCGTGATATATAGGCCTACAGGCAGAGACAATAAGAAGACATAGTGGAAGAATCAATTCAAGTTTTATCACTAAACCGGATAGCAACCTCTGTCCAGTAAAGTCCACAAAGCATATTGCATGTACAGCAACAGACAGTTACATGACCTACAGCATGGTCAAGCAAGTTCATTTCCCCGACATTTTCGGACCACTGAACAACTATTGATTTAGAACAACAGAGTTACCGGAGGTCGCAAGGAATACAGGAACTGCCTCCACTATTGGGGCGGCAGGTAGAGCGTTGGGCCCGTAACCGAAAGGTTGCTGGATTGAATCCGCGAGCTGACAAGGTGAAAAATCTGTTGTTCACCCCCGCTGTTCCTAGGCCGTCATTGTAAATAAGGCTTTGTTCTTAACTGACTTGCCTAGTAAAACAAAGGTTAAATTAAAAAATTCCAACACCATTTCAACATCTCTGCTTCCTCTAATATAGTGACAACTAAAACATACCAAAAACTAGGTAGTCCAATCAAAATAAGCTAAATATGATGTGGTGGTTCAGATTCTTGTGTGCATTGTGCAAGTAGAAAAACATGTTGACTCACCCTACTTGTATAGAAACACCAATGCCATCCTCCTCTCTTTCATGTTGAGGAAACAGTCTATCACACTGTCATAAAGTAAACCTTTTATTTTTCTTTGTCCTAGCCTACCTGGCTAAAATACTTGCTTGATGCCTTTCTATAGCGTTTTGCACTCCAGACTTCCAGTATTTGCACTCCAGTATTTGTTCATACTGCTGCACTATGTATCATGTATCGTGTATCTGTCTTTTGTGTATTTTGTTTTAGCATTTTGCACCTGTCCTGTGTTTTTCGTAGCTGCTTGACAAAGAAATGTCCCCTCAGGGATCAATAAAGTACCTATCTTCCATTCATGGACAATGTTAGCTAGTTAACATTAGCCTTCTACATCTAACTACATATTAAACTTCCATCCTCTCAAGCCAGGGGCACAACAATGTATGAATTAATGGTTTGATCAGAATCGCTGTTGTAATTATTGGCCAGTACTGAGAATTAAATCCCTATCTCCATCCATGGCTAATTTAGGAAAGGGACAATTTTAGCTATCTAGCTAGCTAGCCACCGGAGGACAACACAACGAGATGGTGCGTCAGGACCATTTACAGTTGAGCTCACTCAGTTTGGCTAAATGCTGATTGGCTATTTTTTTAATACTTTTTTATTAAGGGAGGCCAGATGCTTGCTGGCTTCCCTAGCCTTCAATGCTACGGGTGGCAATAATGTCATTGTCATACTTGTATAGACCAGAAAGCATCAGATAGATGGCCTGCACGTAGAGACAGAGGGGCGCTGTTTTTCTCGCTCTGGTGCTTTCTCCTGTGAGATGCATTCAGCCTCTTGCTAATTTAAGGTAAATTATGAAACACAGAGAGACCAAAGCTAAATTATTTTCTGTGATTTATTTAAAATATTAAAATATATACAGTCATGTGAAAAAGTAAGTACATCCCCTGGAAAGTTATCTTTTTTTTTTTTTTTTTACATGTTTGGACAGATGGATATGTAATCTTTACTTCTGTCACGGTCGCTATGAGACAGGACCCAAGGCACAGAGCTGTGATGCAAAAACATTCCTTTATTCCGAATAGAGTAATCCCAAAACCAAACAAAGGCGAGACAGCGACCATGAACCGGCATGAAAGGAACACACAAAAACCCACAAACACAGGTGGGAATGCTGAACAGAAATAGGCTCCCTAATTAGAGGCAATGCGGCGCAGCTGCCTCTAATTGGGGACCAATTCCAAATGAAACATAGAGAATTTCAGAGAGGTCTCTGGACACTAAACCTGGAAAACATAAAAGTTTCCAGAGACCTCTCTGAACATACATCTTTACAACTTCAACACTATTGACAGATAAAGGTTTCCCAATTTAACAAATCACAAAAAAAAAAGAAAAGAAAATATTATGCAATTAAAATAAACAAAAATGCCTTTTGCTTATGGGTTCAAAGTTAGCATTTTTCGGTCAGCTCTCGGGCTGACTTTGGTGGGACGACCTGTCCTATGTAGTTTGCCAGTGGTCTGGAATATTCATCGGACAGTGGAATGATGTACTTTGAATTGCTTGGAAATGGAATGATGTACTTTGAATTGCTTGGAAATGGAATGATGTACTTCGAATTGCTTGGAAATATATTTGTAACCCCTCCCAGACTCATGGGCATCAATAATCTTTTTTCTGAGGGCCTCGGGTAGGTATTTTGATCTTTGAATGATGTGTTACCACACACCCATATGGTTAAGACCAAACTAGACCAATTTTCTTAAGTTTCTCTCTAATGTTTTCTAATCATTTGCACTTGTTTTGGTACACCTAATTCTAATTTTAGCAATTTTATGTGATGGTAAAGGTAGGGGTGTACTAACTTTTTCCCCATAAGGAAAAGGCAATTTTATTTATTTTAATTGCATAACATAACTTTTAATTTTTTTGTGTGTGTGTGTGATTTGTTAAATTGGGTAACCTTTATCTGTCAATAGTGTTGAAGTGAAGATTACATATCCATCTGTCCAAATATGTTAAAAAAAAATACAACTTTCCAGGGGGTGTACTTACTTTTTCACATGACTGTATGCAGTTTATTGGTCCATTTTTGGGGGAAGCCTGGCTTCCCTTGACATCCATGAATATATGCCACTGTAGGCTAGGCCTAATTACAGGGAAATGTGTCAGGCTCAACATTGTAGGTCTACCCTACATTATACCAATGACAGCTGCTACAGGCTTCATCTCTAAGAAGGACACAGTTTAATGGATTCCAGATTCAAATCCAATGCTTGTATGGAGATTTATTCTGGTTAGGATGTGTGTTGCGCTGCGTTAAGACGTCAGTGTGTGTGTGTTTGTGTGTGTGTGACGGTCGGTATGTTTCTGGGGGTCTAAATGAATAAAACATGTTTTCTGCCTGTCATTAAATGTGTGTGTGGGAAGGGGTGGGGTGAAAGCATGTGAGGTCAACCTCTCAATCTACTGCTTTTAAACACACTAGACCGAAACAGTGTGCAGGGAATCCAGCACCATGGAGAGAGCACAAGCGTTTTGTCAGGACAAAATTTACCCTTATCGCTGCCCTTGTAGGTGTGTGTTTGTTCTTTCTGTTTGGGTAAACCTACTGAATTGAAGTTAACCCTCCAGTAAAAAGCTGGTCATGGCTCACATCAACACCATCATCGCAGACACCCTGGACCCACTCCAATTCACATACCACCCCAACAGATCCACAGCAATCTCTATTGCACTCCACACTGCCCTTTCCTACTTGGACAAAACAAACACCTACGTGAGAATGCTGTTCATTGACTACTGCTCGGTGTTCAACACCATAGTGCCCTCCAAGCTCATCACTAAGCTAAGGACCCTGGGATCCTGGACTTCCTGACGGGACGCCCCCAGGTGGTGAGGGTAGGCAATGACACATCCGCCACGCTGACCCTCAACACGGTGTCCCCTCACGACTGCATGGCTGCGCACGACTCCAAAACCATAATTAGGTTTGACGACAACATGACAGTGGTAGGCCTGATCATAGACGACGATGAGACAGCCTATAGGGAGAAGGTCTGAGACCTGGCATTGTGGTTCCAGGACACTCATTGTGTATCTATTATACAGAACTAAAATATAAACGCACCATGTAAAGTGTTGGTCCCATGTTTTATGAGCTGAAATAAAATATCCCAGAAATGTTCTAGAGAATTTGGCAGTACGTGCAACCGGCCTCACAACCGCAGACCATGTGTAACCAGGCCAGCCCAGGACCTCCACATCCGGCTTCTTCACCTGTGGGATCGTCTAAGACTAACCATCCGGACAGCTGATGAAACTGTGGGTTTGCACAACCAAAATAATTTCTGCACAAACTGTTAGAAACCGTCTCAGTGAAGCTCATCTGCGTGCTTGTTGTCCTCACCAGGGTCTAACCCTAACCCTTACCCTAACCCTAACCGTGACCCTGATCCTAACTGCAGTTGGGCATCGTAATTGACTTCACTCTCCCCCTCTCCATTACTCTCCCCCTTCTCTCTCTCTCTCTCTCTCTCGCTACTCCAGCCTCCATTCTCTCTCCTAACTTCTTTCTCTCCCCTACATCCTCTCATCTTGCTCCCCCTCTTCTCTCTCCCTCATCCCTCCTTTACCCTCTCCCTCTCTCTCCCCTTCCCTCACTCTCCCCTTCTCTCTCTCCCTCCTCCCCCCTCCATTATCTCCCTCCTTTCTTCCTTGCCTTTCCCTCCCCTTCCCTCTCTCTTCCTCTCCCTCCTCTGTCTCCCTCATATCTCCTTCCTCTGTTGACTCTCTCTCTGTCCTCTCTCCTTTCTCTCCCCCTCCCTCCCTCATCATCTCCCTCTCTCACTTTCCTCTCTCTCCTCCTCCATCACTCTCCCCATCCCTTCTCTCTCCCTCCTTTTTCCCCTCTCTCCCCCTCCCTCACTCTCCCCTTTTCTCGCTCTCCTCCCCCCTCCGTTATCTCTCCCTCCTTCTTTCCCTGCCTCCCCCACCTCTAATCTCCCCCTCTCTCTCTCACACCTCTCTCTTCTTCCTTTCTCCCACATACAGGCAGACAGACAGGCAGACACAGGCAGACAGACATACAGACAGACAGACAGACAGACAGACAGACAGACAGACAGACAGACAGACAGACAGACCAATACATTCAAGAATTCATAACAAGGCTCTTAGTTTCAGAACCTTTTTAACCGTTCGAAACCGCCCCTATGACCCCCAATTAAGTCACTTCCTGTAATCGCAGGAAGGTGAAATTCAATGTACGGTCTCCTGGGGACACTGTTTCACAATATACAGTATATATGTTTTGGCTTTACTGCTATTAGCCCATATAAACACATTTAATAACATATTCATACATGGCAAAACAGAGAGAGAGAAAAAAAACAAATACAGTGAGCTACAAAAGTATTGGGACAGTGACCATTTTGTTGTTGTTTTGGCTCTGTACTCCAGCACTGATACAATGTTTATGAGGTTAAAGTGCAGGCTGCTAGCTTAAATTTGAGGGTATTTTCATCCATATCGGGTGAACCGTTTAGAAATTACAGCACCTTTTGTACATACAGTAGTCCCCGCATTGTAGGGGACAAAAAGGGTATGGGACAAATTCACTTATATGCGTATTAAAGTAGTCAAAAGTGTAGTATTTGGTCTCATATTCTTAGTACACAATGACTACATAAAGCTTGTGACTCTACAAACTTGTTGGATGCCTTTGCTGTTTGTTTTGGCTGTTTCAGATTATTTAGTGCCCAAAATAAATTAATGGTAAATAACATATTGTGTCATTTTGGAGTCACTTTTATTATATAAGAATAGAATATGGGGTTATGATATTTATGCATCTAACATATACTTGTTGGTGAGAGTATCACCTTTTCGATAGTGGGTTGCATCCCAAACAGTTTGGACGCTGTCATGCGTTCCAACAGTGATGTGCATGTGCCCCTTCGGAAGCTTCTTTAACGAGTGGCCATCGTATGCCGACACGGCTCCCTTGGCAGCGGCGTCTTCCCATGAATCTAAGCAGGTTACCTAGCAACAACAGTCACTACTACAAATATTGTCAGAATAAATCAAGATAAATCAAGAAATCTGTCATTCATTTTGAAGTTTAATTTCGAGGAGGTCTTAGTCATGCGATTAAGAAGTTTAGTGTATTTCTGAAGTTTGATCATGTACACGAAAACGTATGCATTGTTAAGCCGGAGCCTGTCACTTCATACAAAATGAGAGAGAAGCTAACCAACCAGCAAGTGCAACACTAAATGCAATGCTCCTTCCATAAGCAAGCTATAGCTAGCTAGTTACCTAACTACTGTAGTAACAATATTTTAGCACATTATTCACTTTCTTTCCTTCCTTCCTTCCTTCCGCCCTCGTCTGTCTGTCTGTCCGTCCGTCCGTCCGTCCGTCCGTCTGTCTCTCTGTCTCTCTGTCTCTCTCTCTCTCTCTTTTGTAGAGATGATTGATGAAGGGAGATGACAACAGATGGGAGTTAAAAAGTAGAGCAGAGAGCCCTGAAAGAGTTTCTATGATCAACTCAGAGGTTTTGGTTTTGGCAGAGAAGAGGGGGTGTGCTTGGGTGGTGGGGTGACCAATAGTGGTGCAGAGGTGATGACAGGGTCGTTCTGGTGATGACAGGCAGGCATTCTGGGGTCTCCCCCTCTCTCCTTCCTTTTCTCTCCCTCTTTCAGACTCACTCAGTCATGTGGTACTGTCTATATTGTGGCAGGTTGAAGGCTAAATGTCTGAAAGCTTGGAACTAGCATTAGTTAAGGGCCAGAGAGAAAGACTTACAGCCCTAATCAGGATAGTGAGTAGTATTGGGCTGATGGTCTTCAGCAAGAACTGCTGCCTGGGTCTGGGTAATAACACCACCAGACTCTATCTATCTCTCTCACACGCACACACATACTTTAGAAAACTCACTCTTTCTCGCTCTCTCTCACACACACACCCACACACACACACAAGCACACACACTCACACAGACAGACAGGAAGATTCGTCATGTCAGAGAAGCTCACAGTGCCGCCACACAAAAGGTGAGTTAGAGTGTGGGAAAGGGCCAGTGTACAAAGCCAACCCTGCCCCCGTCTGCTTCCTCTTGGCTGGGGCAGACACAGCCCTCAGTCCCCCCTAACCCCCATCCTCATCCATGTTCCCCCAGCTCCCCAATACAGTACCCCAATCCCCAGCCCCTCAACCTTTAAGTTCTCAGGCCAGACAGTTATCCAGCCTCCTCCACAGAGACAGAGGATACGTCCCGAATGGCACCCTATTCCCTATGTAGTGCCCTACTTTTGACCATGGCCCATAGGGAAAAGGGTGCCATTTGGGACGCATACAGAGACCACTTCTCTCCAACTGCTCTGGCAGAGACAGATATAGAGAGAGTCTGCTCTAACCTCTTCATGCTGCTACTCACAAAGACAGAAACTGAAGAGAGACAGATCTCTACTCTTTGCCAGATCAGCTGTCCCTACAACAGAAAGGGAAGAGACAGATCTCTACTCTTTGCCAGATCAGCTATCCCTACAACAGAAAGGGAAGAGACAGATCTCTACTCTTTGCCAGATCAGCTGTCCCTACAACAGAAAGGGAAGAGACAGATCTCTTCCAAGTGTCTTCGTCTCCCATCATTCTCTTTCTGCTTCATTCTTCAGTGTTCTGTCTCTACCTATACTGCAGTGGTGTGCTCTAACTGCTGGTCTAGATTAGCCTTATATGAAGAGTTCTATATGATTGAATTATAGGTCGAAAGTGACCTTCCTTTCCTGTACCGTGTTCCTGATCATTGACGAGTAAAGAAATAAAGAGTGTACACTCTAGAAGCAAGGTGGACTGACTGGCAGAGCTACAGTGTCATTTAATTAAAGAGGTGGACAGATGAAACTGCCGTGACGGAGCACTGCTGTTGGACGCCATTTTGTGCCTGTAATCTCTCCACACGGATCTAAGGGCCTGAGTGACAGGCAGTTGGCAATGCAGACTGTTCAGTCATTAGAAACTGCGCTCACAACCAGCTTGGTAAGAGCCCTATCATTTGGGAGGATGTCCAGAACGAGATAAAGTTTAATTTAATTGGATGTGACTCAATCATTCTGTCTCTCACTTTCCAATGCACTCCTTTTTTCCAGTGACTCATCCTCTCTTTGTCAATAACTGATATATCTTAAAGTTGCACTATGCAGAAATTGCCATTAGCTTGTTGCTAAAATTCTAATAGTTCACCTAATTTCAGTTTATGTGACAAAATAAGCAAGTATAGTGTAGAGAATTATTGTATAATTTAAACCGCTGTGAATATATATTTTTCAGAGGGAGATATATATCTAGCCAGCCACACACACACGTATGATTTGTCACCATCTCTCTGCACAGACAGGCCTGCACTAATGGACACACACTCTGTGTGTGCTAAACAAATTAGACCCATTACTGAGAGAGAGAGAGAGAGAGAGAGAGAGAGAGAGAGAAAGAGAGAGAGAGAGAGAGAAGCAAAGGGATAGGGGAGAAGAAAATGATACAGAAGAAGGGAGGGATGAGAGATAGAGACTTGAGGAACACAAGAGTGAAAGATACAGGGAGAGAAGTGAAAGGTAACAAAGAGAGGGGAAGAGGGAAGGGACACAGAGAGAGAGATTTATTAGAGTTAATACAGTGAGGGCGAGAGACATGAATTGAAAGAGAGAAAGAGAGAGAGAGAGAGAGAGAGAGAGGGGGGAGCAGAGATGGAGAGATAAAGTTCTGAGAGCCACAGTAATGGGTATCGGGCACTCTGCAGTGTGTGTGTGTGATGGTTAAGCTGGTCACTGGCTCCCGGAGATGTGTTCAGGCCCATCACCAAGACTAGACATCTGAATACATTCCCACTCTCATGAGGGACACACACACACACACACACACACACACACACACACACACACACTGTCAGGGTTGGGAAGGTTAGAGCCAGAGTGATTCTCTGTCAGGGTTGGGAAGGTTAGAGCCAGAGTGATTCTCTGTCAGGGTTGGGAGAGTGAGAGCCAGAGTGATTCTCTGTCAGGGTTGGGAAGGTTAGAGCCAGAGTGATTCTCTGTCAGGGTTGGGAGGGTTAGAGCCAGAGTGATTCTCTGTCAGGGTTGGAAGCGTGAGCGCCAGAGTGATTCTCTGTCAGGGTTGGGAGGGTGAGAGCCAGAGTGATTCTCTGTCAGGGTTGGGAGGGTGAGAGCCAGAGTGATTCTCTGTCAGGGTTGGGAAGGTTAGAGCCAGAGTGATTCTCTGTCAGGGTTGGGAAGGTTAGAGCCAGAGTGATTCTCTGTCAGGGTTGGGAGAGTGAGAGCCAGAGTTATTCTCTGTCAGGGTTGGGAGGGTGAGAGCCAGAGTGATTCTCTGTCAGGGTTGGGAGGGTGAGAGCCAGAGTGATTCTCTGTCAGGGTTGGGAGGGTGAGAGCCAGAGTGATTCTCTGTCAGGGTTGGGAGGGTGAGAGCCAGAGTGATTCTCTGTCAGGGTTGGGAGGGTGAGAGCCAGAGTGATTCTCTGTCAGGGTTGGGAGGGTGAGAGCCAGAGTGATTCTCTGTCAGGGTTGGGAGGGTGAGAGCCAGAGTGATTCTCTGTCAGGGTTGGGAGGGTTAGAGCCAGAGTGATTCTCTGTCAGGGTTGGGAGGGTGAGAGCCAGAGTGATTCTCTGTCAGGGTTGGGAGGTTGAGAGCCAGAGTGATTCTCTGTCAGGGTTGGGAGGTTGAGAGCCAGAGTGATTCTCTGTCAGGGTTGGGAGGGTGAGAGCCAGAGTGATTCTCTGTCAGGTCTGATTGTTCCAGATTGACACACAGTCAGACAGAAGGATGTTCTCCTATCTCCTCTCACCCTTCACCTCTCCCCTCTCACCCTTCTCCTCTCCTCTCTCACCCTTCTCCTCTCCTCTCTCACCCTTCTCCTCTCCTCTCCTCTCTCACCCTTCTCCTCTCCTCTCTCACCCTTCTCCTCTCCTCTCTCACCCTTCTCCTCTCCTCTCTCACCCTTCTCCTCTCCCCTCTCACCCTTCTCCTCTCCCCTCTCACCCTTCTCCTCTCCTCTCTCACCCTTCTCCTCTCACCCTTATCCTCTCCTTTCTCTCTCCTCTCCTCTCTCACCCTTCTCTTGTTTCTCACCACCTCACCCATTTCTTTTTTCTTTCTCCATGCTTAGACTTAATCTCCTCTCTGCTCCTTACACCCTTTTTCGCACACAGCCTCATCCTCCATCCTGCTCTCTCTTCCTCCCTCCATCCTTCTCTCTCCTCCTCCCTCCTTCTCTCTCTTCCTCCCTCCCTCCCTCCCTCCTTCTCTCTCCTCCTCCATCCTTCTCTCTCTTCCTCCCTCCTCTTCATTCCTACTCCCTCCCCCTCTCTTTCCACCATGGAGAAATAAACACATCATTGTGTCTGAGCGCAGATCACATTACCTGTGTTAATGTAGCCAATAACCACAGCACCCACTCTGTGTCTGTGTTGGTGTTTGTGTGTGCATGCGTGATTGTACTGGCCTACCAGCTGCCTTAGGTCTCCAGTGATCTATACAGCTATCTCACTTACTGATTAATATCTCTATCTCAGGGAACACACACACACACACACACACACACACACACACACACACACACACACACACACACACACTCTGTCGAGAAGGATCCTTTCATATCGGAAAACATCTGATCAGGCAGACATGGTTGAGTGGCTGCAGTTAAGGGCCAGATCACAGATTGGTGCACCTGTTTTTCTAGAGGGGATTGAGACACAAAGAAATAACTTAGAGAAAACATAACATTTGATTGACTCTATGGATTGTTAATAAGCTGCAAGTCCACATTTTGGGTGGTGTCAGAATCCATAGTTGCTCACAACTCAAAGCATTCTCTGAAAGTCAATTCATCCTTCTTTATCATTGTTCTGCCAGCGAGCCACAGCCAAGTCCCCTCTGTGTACAGTGCTGGACCCTCAAACTAGAGGAACAGCAGGCTGGGCCCATCCAGGGTATCGCCTGAGGACATAAGCCCCAAAGGGAGGCTCCCTGCTGAGCCAGAGGGACACAGTGGCTGCCTGTGTTTCCAAACATGGGCCTCTCAACACCCAGAGGTCAGGCCCTCAGTATAATCTAGGTCAAACAGGAGGGCCCTCGCACTTTCATAGACACACACACGCACGCGCACACGCGCACACACACACACACACACACACACACACACACATACATACATACATACACACACACACACACACACACACACACACATAGCCACACATACACACACACATTCATAGAGTATAGAGTTTTGATTTTGACCCTATTTAACCCCACAGTGACCAGACTGAAGGGAGAGTGATGGGAAGGAGCATAAAAAAAGAGAGGGAGTTAGAGAGACAGATAGGGGGAGTGAAAGTTAGAACTAAGGAGTGTGTGCATGATAAGAAGCATGTGTGTGTGAGAGAGAAAGACAGTTAGCGAAAGAGGAGAGAGAGCAAAAAAGTGAGAGCGTGAGAGAGAGAGCAAAATAAAGAAAGAGAGAGTGAGAGAGTGATAGAGAGAAAGAGAGAGAGAGAGAGAGAGAGAGAGAGGCACACTGTAGAGTGCAGGATCAAATAAAACAATAGAAAAGTGAAAGTTGAAGAGAGAGATATTAAGCGCGCACCATCTAGCGGTATTGCAGTGAAATGGCACGGAGCCCTGTGTGCAGCCAAGGACATTGACATGATTGAATTCACAACTGAATTCAAAACTGCTGTGATATTATTCTGGAAAAGGTCTGCTGAAGATGTGAACGAAGAAAACATTTGTTTGGATTCTGTAAGAGGTGTAATGGTAGGTAAATCTAGATCTGAGTACTGTACTTTAATTTTAAAGTCAGAAAGAAATTACCAAAATAGTAACATAGCCTACAAGAAGTGACCGCGTCTATGCCTCTGCTCCCCCTACACCTTTTAACAACTGAAAGAGGAGGAGAGAGTCAGAGAAGGCAATTTGTGAGCTATTGTGACCAGCAAAACCACTGAGGTGGTAAAGACCCCTCGATCTAAGTTGATAGTTTCTGGATCAGCTGACGGCATTAAGCTGAACTGAACCGCGAAGAGCCGTGAAGCCGCGCGCTCTCCCATAATTAAACCGCTTATTGATTACTGCGCTTCAGCGTGCCAAGAACCGGGACTGCAGGGCTTGAGGCAGGTCGTGACTGGTGGCAGCAGCTTTGTCAGCCTGACAGGATACTTAAAGGCAAACTCCACCCAAAAACGATATTTTCATATTTGTTTCATTATTCCATTGTTGATATAGTCCAAAAATGTTTCGCATGTCAACAGTCAAGTTTTCAAGATGATCGCTGACATGCAAAACATTTTGGGTATATCAATAATGGAATAATGAAACAAATACAAAAGTTGGGGATTCTTCAATTGGGACATTCCATCTCCAGAATCTACTGCAATGAATTGGAACTGAGCCCAACACGGATAGCCAGGCCTACTTCTGAAGAGGGATAATTGGCCCTGATGGCAGAATGTTCCGTGCCACTAAAGATACTAGAAAGTAGATAAGCGATATGTTAGGGAGACTTTGATTTGATCAACCATAATCAATTCACTGAGACAAGAACGTTCAAACAACCGCGTGTGTGTGTGTGCGTGTGCACGCATGCTTTCTTTGTGTTTTTTTTAAGAACACTGTAACCATAGAGAACAATATATGGTCTTTGACTGGAGTCAGGTGATTTTGTGCTATCAGTGTTCAGGTCTGGAGCGATGTTTTGATATGTCACAATGGAGCCACTACACAGATCGATGCACAGACCTTTCTAGGATTGATTGGTGAAGACTGTTCTCTGTCCGCTGGTCGGCTGTCATCTCTCTACAGTCTCCTCTACTCATAAATACTAGATATGAGTGCTTCTCTCTCTCTCTCTCTTTCTCTCTCTCTCCCTCTCTCTCTCCCTCTCTCCCTCACACACACACACACACACACACACACACACACACACACACACACACACACACACACACACACACACACACACACACACACACACACACACACACACACACACACACACACACACACACACACACACACACACACACACACACACACAGCCCATGCAACTGACACCAGCTATGGGGTGTGACCAAAAGATTGATTATAATTACTTTAGTAACCAGTTTATAATAGCAATAAGGTACCTCGGGGGTTTGTGGTATATGGCCAATATACAACGGCTAAGGGCTGTATCCAGGCACTCCGCAACGCGTCGCACCCAAGAACAGCTCTTAGCCGTGGTATATTGGCCATATACCACAAACCCCCGAGGTGCTTTATTGCTATTATAAACTGGTTACTAAAGTAATTAGAGCAATAAAAACAAATGTTTTGTCATACTCATGGTATACGGTCTCATATACCACGGCTGTCAGCCAATGAGCATTCAGTGCTGGGACCACCCAGTTTAGAAATAAAAATATACACCATCCAGCAGATATTTTATCCAAAGCGACTTACAGTCATGCGCACATTAGTATGGGTGGTCCCGGGACTCGGACACACTATTCTGGCGTTGCAAGCACCATGCTCTACCAAACATTCTGTCAATGCTCAAAGCATATCAGATGGTACACTACACATATCATTAATGAAATAGATATGGCTGGTATGACCACAATACTTGACAGACAATGTTGATTGCCTCTACAAATCTGTCCAGACCTCAGGCACCTGAAACAATCTAAGGCAATAATCTCTATTCCTCTAACGCTATACACTCATCAATAAAATACTACGGTGATCACCTCTATACTGGGAGTAGGCTAGAAGGCTCTAACCATGGCTTCCCAGTCTAGCAAGTTGCTATATTACCTTATGGATGATACACAGGTCAATGTTATACTGATTAGAGACAGACACATACTTGCTCTCAGGAACTCATTAGCTATTCACCAGGCATCCAGGCGGTGTGTGTGTTGTGTGTGTGTGTGTGTGTGTGTGTGTGTGTGTGTGTGTGTGTGTGTGTGCGTGTGTCAGAGAGGTGAGGAGTGGTGTGTTTAGTCTGGAGCCAGACAGCAGGCAGCGGGCTGGTGAATAACAGACAGATCTGTTGAATCTCAGAACAGATGGACAGACAATCATCTCTCCATCTCACCCTGCCTGCCTAGCCACTAATCATATCTCCCTCTGCACCTGATGAAGGCCAGACAGACAGACACGCAGAGATAGGGGAGTGAAAAGGAGATTCAGAGAGGGATAAAGTGATAAAGACAGATGGACAGAGAAAAAGCAAGAGAGTTATCGAGAGAGAACATCCAGAGTGAACCTCTCCCTCTCCTCCTCCCTCTACCTATCCTCCTTCTCCTCCATCTCCCTCTCCCTCTCCTCCTCCCTTTCCTCCTCCCTCTCCCTGTCCTCCTTCTCCTCCATCTCCCTCTCCTCCTCCCTTTCCTCCTCTCCCTCTCCCTCCCCCTCTCCTCCTTCCATGCACATTACATCCATAGTGTGGTATACACACACACGCTACAGTATGGACATCACATTGTACCACCACAGCCTCTCTCTTTTATTGGGGTGTAGTCATTGGGCAGGAGGCCGCCAGTGCTGTGTTACAATATCATATTTAATGCTTGGCTGCTCTACAGAAGTGTAATTACCTTTGCAGTGTTATTAAGCACAGTTTTATTACACACATTCACACTGCCCACCCTCCAGCCTGCTCACCCTCCTGCCTCCCGACCCTCTTGCCTGCCCACCTGCCTGCCAACCTGTCTGCCCACCCTCCTGTCTGCCCACCCTCCTGCTTGCCCACCTGTCTTTCTGCCCAACTGTCTGCCCACCCTCCTGCCTGTCTGTCTGTCTATCTGTCTGTCCACCCTCTGGCCTGTCTGCCTGCCTGCCTGCATTTCTGTCCACCCTCCTGTCTGTCTGTCTGCCAGCCTGTTTGTCTGTCTGTCCACCCTCCTGTCTGTCTGTCTGCCTGCTTGTCCACCCTCCTGTCTGTCTACTCGACCAGGAGACATAGGTTTACATTTACTATTTAAATATACATTTTAGTAATTTAGCAGACTCTATTGTACAGGAGCAATTAGGGTTAAGTGCCTTGCTCAAGGGCACGTTGACATATTTTTCAACTAGTCAGCTCAGGCATTTGAACCAGCAACCTTTAGATTACTGGCCCAACTCTCTTAACCAGTAGGATGCATGCCGCCTCTCTCACATACGTTTTCCCCTCTTACACAGAGGCAACATTAAAATATTCAGTCAGCGTTCAAAGCATCTCAGATAGTACACTACACATATCATCAATGAAACAGATATGGCTGTATGACCACAGCTTTTGTATTGTACCATATGAGCTTACTCTAAAATATAGAAGTTTACAGTCACTTGCACATGAATGTTCTGCTAAAAATACAATCAGCAATTTACAAGGCGACAGCTGTCTCGTTTAGAAGTATGTGTAGCTGTGTATCTAAGCTGGCTCTGTAGGAAACTGGAATACACTGAAGGTTCTTGTAAAACAGTCAATTTGTTGATCTCATTACCATTCAACCCACACGTTTCTACACACTTAAGCAGCGCTATGAGCCGATGTTGTTTACCGGTATGCACAAAACAATCATAAACAAACATGATTACATCTGTGTGACAGACATGCCTAACTTAACTTCCTTATGTCTGTGTGTGTGTGTGTGTGTGTGTGTGTGTGTGTGTGTGTGTGTGTGTGTATGTGTGTGCATGTGTGTGTGTTGTACGGTGGAGATTTGTCTTGCTCTCGTGCTTATCTGACTCTCCCCAGGGTTCTATAAAACAATAAGCCGATTTAATGCAGCCCTTAATGTGTGTGTGTGTGTGTGTCAGTATGTGTTTGTGTGTGTGTGTGTCAGTATGTGTGTGTGTGTGTGTGTGTGTGTGTGTGTGTGTGTGTGTGTGTGTGTGTGTGTCAGTATGTGTGTGTGTGTGTGTGTGTGTGTGTGTGTGTATGTGTGTGTGTGTGTGTGTGTGTGTGTGTCAGTATGTGTTTGTGTGTTTGTGCATTGTTCTATCTCTGCCATGTTTGTTTCCTGGCTGTTTATGATGTGTCTCTCATCCCAGCTCCCAGATCGATTGTCGGATGACGATATTGATTGGAATTTCCTGCGACGCTCATTCCAATCGCCAGCCTTATCGCCAATCTAATTTCTATCTGCAACGCTGTCAGCAATCCAACAACCACGCTGACATGAAGAACCAGAGAATAACCAAGAAATTAATAACAAATAAATGAATAATCTAGCAAGGCATTCTAACTCCTGCGTAGATAAGCAGGGTGCTTTTATGGAGAGTTGACAATGTGTCACGGTCAGTGCTGAGGGAACGAGGCGCAGAGCTGGAGTTAATAGACATTCCTTTATTTCCTAAAATATATCCACAAACCGAAAACAAAGGAGAGGTAGCGACCGTGAACTGGCGTGATTCAAAAACAAGGAAACAACACACAAGAATCCACACCCAGGTGGAACACAGTGGAAATTAAATAGAATCCCCAATTAGAGACAACTCAAGACAGCTGCCTCTAGTAGGGGACCACCCAAAACCCAACACCAACCCTGTGATCGTCAGGACCTGACTGTGGCCATCCCACTCCCCCTAGAGGGAGTCAGAGACCTGGCCTCAGTCAGGCCCTTACATAATGACTCTCAAGGTGTATGTGTTTATGTGTGTGTGTTTTGGGCTTTACCAGAAGTCCTCACAAGGATAGTAAAACAAACAAGGTTTAAAAAAAATAAAAAATATTTATCCTTTATTTAATTAGGCAAGTCAGAAAAATTCTTATTTACAATGACGGCCTACACCGGCCAAACTCGGATGTCACTGGGCCAATTGTGCGCCGCCCTATGGCACTCCCGATCACGGCCAGTTGTGATACAGGTGGGGACATTTTGCCAGCCCCCAAAAGGAAAAAGGTTATTTTAGGTTTAGGAGTTAGGTTTAGGGTAAGGGTAAGAATTAGGGTTAGGGTTAGAATCAGGGTTAGGGGTTAGGGTTTGGAGTTTGGTTCCCACAAAGATAGTAAAACAGCAGGTGCCTAATGATTGGATGCTTGTGATTTATGTTTTTGTGTCGTTGGAGAGTTTATGTTACTGAAGGATGAGAAAGGAAAGTAATAGTTGGGATGCGTTGAGCTGTATCCCACGTGGGATAGGATTCACGTGTTTACTCCTCATATCAGAGCAAGCATTAGAGTTATGGTTGAGCATACAAATGTGATGATAATCTCTTTCCTCCAGTTATTTTCTCTCTCTTTACTATACCTCCCATTCATGCCTTCTATCTCTCCACCATTCTTCATCTCTCTACCATTCTTCATCTCTCTCCTTCTATCTCTCCACCATTCTTCATCTCTCTACCATTCTTCATCTCTCTCCTTCTATCTCTCTACCATTCTTTTTTTTTTTTTACCTTTATTTTACTAGGCAAGTCAGTTAAGAACAAATTCTTATTTTCAATGACGGCCTAGGAACAGTGGGTTAACTGCCTTGTTCAGGGGCAGAACAACAGATTTTTCACCTTGTCAGCTCGGGGATTCGATCCAGAAACCTTTCGGTTATGGGCCCAACACTCTAACCACTGGGCTACCTGCCGCCCCACTTCATATCTCTCCTTCTATCTCTCTACCGTTCTTCATCTCTCTCCTTCTGCTTCTACTCCTCATTCTCTTCCTCTCTTCATCTCCTCATTCACTGTCATCCTCTCCCTATCAATCTATCTTTCTTTATTTTTCTTTCTCCCTCTCTTTCTCCTATAATCCCCCTTCTCGTTCTGTTCTGTTCTGTTCTGTTCTGTTCTGCTCTGTTCTGTTCTGCTCTGTTCTGCACTGTTCTGCTCTGCTCTGTTCTGCTCTGTTCTGTTGTATTCTGCTCTGTTCTGCACTGTTCTGCTCTGCTCTGTTCTGTTCTGCTCTGTTCTGCTCTGTTCTGTTGTATTCTGCTCTGTCAGATGTGTTAAAAGCAGACGTCTATTAAACTGCCGCTCTGGTTGGCACTAAGGACTTCCTTCCTTTCTTTCCTGAGTGGTTATGCTGCTGTGTAAAAGTGTGAATATTTGGGGCTCTGCCCTTTTCGTCTCTCTCTCCCTCTCTCCTTTTTGATCGCTGTCTCTCTAGTACTGTATTAAGGTGGATATGTAAAACACATTCACTGTCTGTCACAGAGAAACCCCATGCCACACAACTAGACTCAATTGAAGTAACTGGTCTGAGCTAAGGACATAATGACATGATCATTAACTTCACTGTATGGGTAAAGGACAACTATTGAAACTCTACAGACCCCAATACCTGTGGCACTGATCTCTCTCTCTCTCTCTCTGTCTCTCTCTGTCTCTCTCTCTCTCTCTCTGTTCATTATACATGATCATATCATACATTGGTTATACATTATCATATCATACATTTGATATACATTATCATATCATACATTCCTATTGTACAGCATGTCATATCATTAGGGCTGTTAGAGTTAACCAGTTAACTCGAGTTAACTTTTAACATTTTTGTTTTCATCGGAATTAATCGCATTGTCTGAAAATGCTTTCAAAATACACTGAAACATCCAAAATACATCAACTATACAGCTAAAAACGATTTGATGTCAAAACTAGTTGACATTGAGGTTAAAGAAAGCTGCTTTGTACATTTACATGATTTTGCTTATCGTTACTTCTGACAAAATCAAGACATCAATATTCTTGTAATGCTTTTTGTATAACAAAATCTTAAATTACAGCTCAATTTGAGCTAATTCGGAATTTGCGATGAATCATTCAACAGTTTGACAGCCCTAAATATCAGTTGACTTATGTCTCTTCCATCTCTTTAAATAGAGACTTGTGGCTTAGCTTGAGAGGTGATGTGTGTGTGTGTGTGTGTGTGTGTGTGTGTGTGTGTGTGTGTGTGTGTGTGTGTGTGTGTGTGTGTGTGTGTGTGTGTGTGTGTGTGTGTGTGTGTGTGTGTGTGCATGTGTGTGTGTGTGTGTGTGTGTGTGTTGATGCACTTGTGGTGAGGGGTCTTTTTGTGATGATCTTCCGTTCATAGTGAGCTCTCATATTTTCCTCTCTACAGCCATGACAGAGTGACTCTGCTAGCCACGGACTGGGTGGGGGTGAGAGTGGTGTGAAGGAAGAGGAAAGAGGTGGGGCTATCAGACTTAAAGGTGTGGGTGGGATAACCTCTACTTATAAGGTCAGGGATAGGAGATAGCCGATCAGTCAGAACGGTTAGGCAGCACATCAAGACTTCTAAACCTAAAAACGTTCAAATCTGAGCACTTTCACCACCTGAAGATGAAGTTGAGTCTGGTGTTCTGCACTCAGCTCTGTGTAGTCTCATGGATGGCCGGGGTCTATGCAAGTGAGTTCTTACCTCTCATTTTATGAATGAAAGTGTGTGTGTCTGTGTGTACGTATGTAATGTGTACCTGTGTGTAAACTAGTCATGTGTAACCATAGTAGATTATTCTCTTTCTCTCCCCTGTATAGACATTGGACCTGTCAAGAGCTGTTGTCTTCAGCTGTCTCAGACAAGAGTCCACCCTAAAAAAGTAGTGGACTACACCGTACAGACTACAGCGCTGTGTCCCATCGACGCTATAATGTCAGTACCCTACATTAATATTTCCTACGCAGCCATACTACACCGTAAAGATTAGCATGTGTCCAACGAGGCTATTGTGCGTATCCTACAATATCATACAGAACCACTGGTTTTACTCCACTACCAATGTCTTCACCAGGAAATGACAAAGAGAATAAAACTATTGACCTCTTGTTCTATTCCAGATTACACACCGTAGGCAGGAAGAGGATCTGCGCTGACCCAGGAAGTGATTGGGCGAGGAAGGTCATGGGAAAGGTGGATGAAGCCAAGACGATCAAGAGAGAGGAGGAGGAGGGAAAGGAGAGAGAGACAGTGACCAAGGGACCGGCCGTGCCATGCAAACGTGGAAAAGGAGGGAAGAGGGGAGGGAAGAGAGGAGGAAAGAGAGACGGAAGAGGGGAGAAAAGAGAGAGGGAAGAGAGGAGGAAAGAGAGACGGAAGATGGGAGGAAAGAGAGACGGAAGAGGGCGCAAAAGAACTGGTGTTAGAACAGCTAAACTGATTGATTAGGCTAACTGAGCACATTGATGTAAGGTCTAAACAGTGGGCTTCAGAAAGTGGTCAAAGCAGTACAGTGGCAAGAACATCTACCTATAATGGCAAGTTTATCCAAGAGTAATTTTTCTTTTCAATGTGGACACAAAGTTGCTTTTGTCTCCCTCTGTCACTGATAAATGGTACCAATACTGTTTTAGTTGAACAAATAACAGTTTAGTAAAAAATGTACTGGATGTTATTTAAAGCTAGAATCCTTAGGTTACATACATTTTTGGACTTTAATTAAATTAATGATTTATATATAAATCTAACTTATAAATGCTTATAAGTACCCAAAATATAAGCTTTTAAATATAACAATGTAAACAAACACTGTATAGACTCAAAACATGGTTAATACTATACATTTGATACCATGGATGGTCAGTCCTTGCATCCATAGCTCTGTCTATGAATTTGATACAGGTTACATTTCTCCAGCCTTATCCATTTGCTTATTAGCGAAACGGTCGGGAGAACAATTTGTTATTGTTTCACTTAGAGATTCTATAAAAATTATGGTACAGAACTTTTGAATCTTGCTTTTATTCTTGCAATGGCTGCCACTATCAACTACTGTATGTTTGAGAAAAGTTTACTTGGGATGATGTTGGTATGTTGCCTCACCTTCCTTTGTGGGATGTAGTTTTTATAAGTTGCTCTGACCTGCTTAATGAGTAGAATGTAAGTGTAAATAACATGTTTGTCTGTGTTAGTGAAATATTCTGTCTATTATCTATGTTAATGTCCAACTCTTACATTGTCTGTATAGTTTTCATATGTGTGCTCAATATTAATTGTTAATGTTTATGTTTGTGTTATGTCACATTATCATGATCACGTTTTCCCCCTAGTGGTTATGATGCACTTTAACTCATAACAATACAATAAGCTACTATAACATGATAAGTTCAAACCACAATGACAGTTGTCCCTTATGAAGAACTACTCAAAAACATTCAGTTTCAATCCAAATAATGAATATTCTCCTTTTGTTACATCTCTGTAATGGTTACACTTCCTGAATACGTTTTCTCTTATGATGTTGATAGGTTGTTATTGCTGCTTCTTTAATGTACTGTGCACAGTAAATGCATAAGAGCTTAGGATATAACCTGGCCCATATTTTAGCAAGCAGTCTCTTGAGTTTGCTATTGTAAAAAACGGTGTTCTCTAACCTCATACCTGGTAAGGTAGCTAATGGTACATAAATAAAGTAATAGTTTGCTAGTCTGAGTCTGAGCCCATGGTCTTCTAAATAATTATTGTGTCTATCTTTTCACTGGAACTGAAGCGTAGTATCCTTGGCCACAAATACAAACACCACTTCCTGTACTCTAGAATCTAGTGTGTAGCGCATACATGCACACCTCCAAACAGGCCTGGTTTCAACCACAGGTGACATACAGTGCCTTCACAAAGTGTTCCACATTTTGTTGTGTTATAGCCTTAAATTTGTATCACTGGCCTACACACAATACCTGATTACTTCAACGTGGAATTATGTTTTTAGACATTTATACAAATCAATTAAAATGAAAATCTGTCAGTAAGTATTCAATCCCTTTGTTATGGCAAGCCTAAATAAGTTCACGAGTAAAAATGTGCTTGACATAAGAGGTGAAGGTCGAGAGCCATGCGTCCTTCGAAACACGACCCTGCCAAGCCGCACTGCTCGCTTAACCCGGAAAGCCAGTCACACCCAATGCGTCAGGTAGTGATGCCTCAACCACTGTGTGTGTGTGTGTGTGTGTGTTGATGCACTTGTGGTGAGGGGTCTTTTTGTGATGATCTTCCGTTCATAGTGAGCTCTCATATTTTCAGGTCTGGAGACTGGCTAGGCCACTCCAGGACCTTGAGATGCTTCTTACGGAGCCACTCCTTAGTTGCCCTGGCTGTATGTTTCGGGTCGGTGTCATGCTGGAAGACCCAGCCACAACCCATCTTCAATGCTCTTACTAAGGGAAGGAGGTTGTTGGCCAAGATCTCGCGATACATGGCCCCATCCATCCTCCCCTCAATACGGTGCAGTCGTCCTGTCCCCTTTGCAGAAAAGCATCCCCAAAGAATGATGTTTCCACCTCCATGCTTCACGGTTGAGATGGTGTTCTTGGGGTTATACTCATCCTTCTTCTTCCTCCAAACACGGCGAGTGGAGTTTAGACCAAAAAGCTATATTTTTGTCTCATCAGACCACATGACCTTCTCCCATTCCTCCTCTGGATCATCCAGATGGTCATTGGCAAACTTCAGACGGGCCTGGACATGCGCTGGCTTGAGCAGGGGGACCTTGCGTGAGCTGCAGGATTTTAATCCATGACGGCGTATTGTGTTACTAATGGTTTTCTTTGAGACTGTGGTCCCAGCTCTCTTCAGGTCATTGACCAGGTCCTGCCGTGTAGTTCTGGGCTGATCCCTCACCTTCCTCATGATCATTGATGCCCCACGAGGTGAGATCTTGCATGGTGCCCCAGACCGAGGGAGATTGACCGTCATCTTGAACTTCTTCCATTTTCTAATAATTGCGCCAACAGTTGTTGCCTTCTCACCAAGCTGCTTGCCTATTGTCCTGTAGCCCATCCCAGCCTTGTGCAGGTCTACAATTTTATCCCTGATGTCCTTACACAGCTCTCTGGTCTTGGCATTGTGGAAAGGTTGGAGTCTGTTTGATTGAGTGTGTGGAGAGGTGTATTTTATACAGGTAACGAGTTCAAACAGGTGCAGTTAATACAGGTAATGAGTGGAGAACAGGAGGGTTTCTTAAAGAAAAACTAACAGGTCTGTGAGAGCCGGAATTCTTACTGGTTGGTAGGTGATCAAATACTTATGTCATGCAATAAAATGCAAATTAATTATTTAAAAATCATACAATGTGATTTTCTGGATTTTTCTCTCACAGTTGAAGTGTACCTATGATAAA
Source organism: Thymallus thymallus (assembly GCA_023634145.1). Taxonomy (NCBI): domain Eukaryota; kingdom Metazoa; phylum Chordata; class Actinopteri; order Salmoniformes; family Salmonidae; genus Thymallus; species Thymallus thymallus. Next base: position 10,364,060 of record CM042382.1, read on the forward strand.
AATTACGGACCTCTACATGCTTTGTAAGTAGGAAAACCTGCAAAATCGGCAGTGTATCAAATACTTGTTCTCCCCACTGTATATACAAACCTGAATGAATGAATAAGTCGTGAGTGAATGAGTGATTACAGACCAGAGTTACTCACGGATGGATACATAATTGTTAAACTAGGTCCTAACACCCCAACAGTTCCAGGTCTATGTTGACGAAGGCACGGCACCCCGGTGAGGCATTATATAGTCTAATATCCGCCGGCAGGAAGGACCTCCTGTAGCGCTCAGTCTGTGACTGAAGGTGCTCTTCTGCGTCATAACCATGGCATGGAGAGGGTGGGTGATGTTGTCCATGATGGCCAGCAGTTTGGCCAGGATCCGTCTCCCCACCACCTCCTCTAGAGTGTCAAGGCTAATCCCCAGAACAGAGCTATCCTTCCTGATCAGCTTATTTACCCGAGAAGCATCACTGGTTTTTATGTTGGCGCCCCATCACACGACTGCAAAAAATATGGCACTGGCCACCACAGACTGGTAGAAGGTATGCAGTAGTTTACTGCACACATTGATGGCCTCCTCAGAAAGTAGAGTCGGCTCTGGCTCTTTTTGTACAGAGCCCCGGTTTTACCAGCCCATTCCAGCCAGTTGCCCATATGGACTCCCAGGAACTTGTATGACCCAACCATTTCCACATCCATCCCCTGCATAGGGACTGCAGTCAGTTGGGCCTTGGTTCTCCTGAAGTCCACCACCATCTCCTTTGTTTTGCTGATGTTGAGCTGAAGGTGGATCTGCTCACACCACACCACAAAGTGAGAGAATGATAATAACACAGGGCCTGTGAGAGAATGATAATAACACAAGGCATGTGAGAGAATGATAATCACACAGGGCCTGTGAGAGAATGATAATAACACAGGGCCTGTGAGAGAATGATAATAACACAGGGCCTGTGAGAGAATGATAATCACACAGGGCCTGTGAGAGAATGATAATAACACAGGGCCTGTGAGAGAATGAAAATAACACAGGGCCTGTGAGAGAATGATAATAACACAGGGCCTGTGAGAGAATGATAATAACACATTGCCTGTGAGAGAATGATAATAACACAAGGCCTGTGAGAGAATGTGCGTAGCTGTTGTTTCAGCCACAGATCTCTATCTTAAACGTAGATAGAGCTGAGGTAATGTCACCAGGAAATGTTTGCTTCTGTTCAAACACTTGTTCTCTGCTTTCTTAACCACTGAGGTGCTTATAGTTTTTCTTTTTATTGCTACCTCTGTCTATAAGTTGCTATCTATAACCTAAAAGGGTACTTCGGATGGCCCCATAGGAGAACCCTTTAAAGAACCCTTTTTGGTTCCAGGCAGAACCTTTTTGGTTCCAGGCAGAACCCTTTACTCAGTGGGTTCTACATAGAACCAAAGATAGTTCTGCCTTGAACCAAAAAGTCGACTCATAAAGTATAGGAAAATATAGGAGAGTGCTCCCAGAGTTAAAGGGCAATAATCTTTCCACTTTTGTGGATTTAGTCAGGTTAACTCATGTAGCCCACCAACCTATAACAGCTAACATGTAGCATACCTATACATGATGGCTAACATGTAGACTACCTACCCATGGTGGCTAACATGTAACTAACCCACCCATGGTGTCTAACATGTTGCCCACCTACCCATGGTGGCTAACTTGTTCACCACAGTAGTTGATACATTTAGTGGGAGTATCTGATTCTGACACTGTGGTGGAGAAAGGAACACTAGTAGGAGTCCTAACCTATCCCCTTCTGACTGACAGACCACAGATAACTTCTACATCGCTTCCTACTGAACCACACACGCTCACTCACACATACAGGATACTGTATCTGTGACACAAATTCCAAGTTTAACACACTGTAAAAAATCCAACTTAACCAATTGCTTAATCAGCATTATTCCTCAAAAAGTTCTACAGCTGCAACATCAAGAGCATGCTGACTGGTTGCATCACCGCCTGGTATGGCAACTGCTAGGCCTCCGACCGCAAGGCACTGCAGAGGGTAGTGCGTACGACCCAGTTCATCAAGGCAAGCGGTACCGGAGCACCAAGTCTAGGTCCAAAAAGCTTCTCAACAGCTTCTACCCCCAAGCCATAATGCACTGTATGTCACTATGTTGTGTGACTTACACACAACCATACACATAATAGTATTAATAGGGCACATAGTGATGTGACTTGCAATGGAGCGGTGGAAACGGTAATGGAGGTGTTAGTTAGTGGCTGTTCAGAGGGGAAAAGCCACTGTGGTAAACAAGAACATCCACTATACCTCAAACACTCATATTAAATCCACAACGGCCAATCCCCTAAAACCCCCATGGTTAACAGACCTATAACTTTCTTTCCTCCCACATGTAGTAACCTAATTACAGCTACGTGTTAGTAAGTACACCACATGCTAACCGATTGCTCCCCTGGAGCTCCAGCAACGTGTAAGTGTATATGGTGATATGGTGGAAACAACATGCAGACTGTAGTTGTGTTGAGTCACCCATAGCTTTCCCTCTGCGACCCACTGACCACCACGTCACTAAAACCAGTGGGAGGGGGCTTGAAGCCATTGAAATATAATTCCTAGTCTAATTCTAAAACATATTTTCTGGTTCTAATCTTATGATAGTAACACAGTGATCACTAGATGGCCATGCTAGACTGGACAATAGTGTCAATATTTTCTGAACTGATGAGCAAGTACATGAGCAATTTGCCTTGTTTTAAATTAAGTTTAAAGATCAGATTCAAGGAAAGATTATAGTCCAAGTTATGGGTTAACAGCATTTGTGTAACATTTACGTCTATCCTTCTGTCCTTTGTAGATAGGACTTCCATTGAATTTATGAGTCATCAGTGAAACAAGCAAAGTGACTAATATACCTAGAGCAGTCACCTGCAGTAGCCAGCAGAAAATGTCCCCTTCTGCTCTTCTTTATAATTAAACACCATTAATCATTAAAATGGGTTCCATTTATACAACTGTAATTTCTCTAAGAGTATTAAAGGACCTAACATTACTAATGTCTGGCACCCATCTTGGTTGATGCTTGGCAGCCATTTTGCACAAGAACCTTCACCACATGGACAACAAATCAAGCATTAAAACTATTATTTTATTAGGAAACATTCTACATGATTCAGGCATGCTGGAAAATAGTCAGCAAGTTCACACAATCACAAAATTCACAGTATAGATATATTAAGATATTCGGATGCGGTATATCTACAGACTATCGGTAAGATTTAATCTAACTATCTAGCCCTCAACTTAACCGTTATTCTATCCCTCATTCAAACCTAACCTTTACCCTAACTGTAACCTTACCAAGCACTTGTTTATCAAAAAGTGTTTGTTGATAGTATGACCATCTAAAATATCTATAGATGGACTATCCGGACTATACAAATAAATTGTGACCAGATATTCATTAAAGTGACATAACAATTGTACATAAAATAAATAATTTTCAAAAACAAAAATAATGTTATAAACGCTGCATTTTTGAGAATGTTCAGATATTCAAAGTCAATAGTCTGATTAACTATGAGGTAACAGGAAAAGTCTATGTTCTTCGTTGTCTTGTGGTGGTTAGAGTTGTCGGCCATTGAGATGACATTTTGGGCTTGTGAGCTGAAAATATTGTTTTGTGAGGGTTGTTTTTCAATGGTTGTGCCATGGTGGTTGTAGTAGTTGAGGTAATGTGATGTTTTTTCGGTGTGTGAGGCTTGTTCTTCTTGTCCAGGTACTGCATGGTTTTCTGTGCCCAGGGGTTGGAAGGGTCAGAGCAGATTCGTATATTTTTCACTGTGACAAACCTGGGGGAGGATAACGAGATTGGTCACAACAGAGACACACAATCAAGACTTTAACACTTTCCATGAACTTGGTGCACCTGTATGTAATGCATCATAGTGCCTTCTATCCCCCATAGTGTATTTATATACTGTACTCTGCTTGACTTGATTGAAACATTCACAGCAGCTCAAATAAACACCTATCAACGGTTATGAGCACTTACGTCACTGCCTTGATGTTACACATGGCTGTGTCTTGTAGGTAGTAGCGCTTGATCAGGTTACGGCGTACAATAGTGCCTTTAAACTCCATACAGCACAGGGTTACTGCTCCACTGGCTACAAGCGAGAGAAGAGTTTCATCATCATCATGTTCATCATCATCATCATCATCAACATGTTCATCATCATGTTCATCATCATCATGTTCATCATCATCAACCATTTACATTGTAGTTCAAAAACGTTATTTTCAAGGATTTTTAAATAATCATCACCATTATCATCAATTTGAATAATCAATTTACTTCCTTTGCTAAAACAAACTGCATCTTAAGTGAAATCTGACACGATCTGATACAACGCATGATAAGAGAATACACACACACCATGAGAAGAAGAAGTGGACATCAGTAGAGTTGTGCTGAAGAGGAGCAGGAGAGAGAGGAGGCCCATCATTCTGTCTGAATCGCTCGCTCTGAGTTTGCAGATGAATGACTTTCACCAGAACTGCAGCTCTTTTTAAGCCCACCAACACCCCACATATGCAGAGAGACACATGGCCATACACAAATACTTTCCTACACTCATACAGCATCACAGTATAGTTTCCTCCCACAGACCCCCTTAACTGTCTCCCCCCACTCTCTCTCTCTCTCTCTCTGGTTTCCATAGTTGTGGTGAGTGACATTACTGTAGCCATACATTTCTAGTTCTATGACTGTAGCACAGAGACTGGTTTAAGGTTTTCCACAAGAGCTTTGCACACTCTTGTCATGTCTTTTGGCAAACTCAAAGCGGGCTATCATGTGCCTTTTACTGAGGAGTGGCTTCCGTCTGACCACTCTACCATAAAGGCCTGATTGGTGGAGTGTTGCACAGATGCTTGTCCTTCTGGAAGGTTTCTCCCATCTCCACAGAGGATCTCTGGAGCTCTGTCAGAGTGACCATCAGGTTCTTGGTCACCTCCTTGACCAAGGCCCTTCTTGCTCAGTTTGGACGGGCGTCCCCCTGGTGGTTCCATATAAGAATGGGTTCATGGGGACCTTCAATGCTGCAGACATTTTTTTTTACCCTTCCCCAGATCTTTACCTCGACATAATCCTGCCTCGGAGCTCTACGGACAGTTTTTGCTCTCACATGCACTGCCAACTGTGGTACCTTATATAGACAAGTGTGTGCCTTTCCAAATCATGTCCAATCAATTGAATTTACTTTAGGTCGACTCAAGTTGTAGAAACATCTCAAGGATGATCAATGGAAAGAGGATGCACCTGAGCTCAATTTCGAGTCTCATAGCAAAGGGTCTGAATACTTATGAAAATAATATTAAATTCACAACGGATATAACAGTATTTTTTTATTTATTTTTATTTTTAATAAACTGTTTTCGCTTTGTCATTATGGTGAATTGTGTGTAGATTGATGAGGAAAAACAAATGTAATCAATTTTAGAACAAGGCTGTAACGCAACAAAATGTGGAAAAAGGGAAGGGGTCTGAATACTTTCCGAATGCACTGTATGTGCAGATGGACACAGAGAGAAGTGCTGTGTTTTGGTAATAAATGGCATAACAAAATGCATGACTGTGTCTTAGTACAGTCATGTATTTGTGTTGGTAAGAGGGTGTTGGTAAGAGGGTTGAATAAAAGCCCCTTGAAGCCTTTGAGGCTAAGCACAAGTTAAGGTGAGAATACAATGGAGGACATTTTCAGAGGTGTCACACACCCAAATGGAAAATTGGTGTTGAGTGGAACATTAAACAATTCACACCCCAACCCTGACTAACTGAAAATATTAAAGGATATAGTCTACAGTAGTAGTGTTAGTTTCTACTGCAGCAGATATGACTAAAACTGACACTTCATCCTACATTTCTTGCACTGTGTGAGTGTCAGTTACTTACCACAACCATAAAACAAGATTATGCCAATTACCTTTTCTCTACATATCACCAGTTTGCAGCAGTGAAAATACATGCAGAATCCCACGGCTTTGTGAATGTTGCCCTTTTTAAAGGTCTTGCCTCACATTGGTTACCGAGGGCGTGATCACACAGTTGTCCGGAACAGCTGGTGCTCTCATGTGTGCTTCAGTGTTGCTTGCCTCGAAGCGAGCATAAAAGGCATTTAGTTTGTCTGGTAAGTTTGCGTCACTGGGCAGCTCGCGGCTGGGTTTCCTTTTGTAGTCCGTAGTAGTTTTCAAGCCCTGCCACATCCGAAGAGTGTTCGGGCTAGGCCCCTTAGTTCGGTGAAGGGAAATCTTAACGCTTCTGCATACAATTACATTGCCACAAAGTTGGATTCTTTGCATCCAACTTTGTGGCAACAGTTTGGGGAGGACCCTTTCCCATTTCAGCATGACAATGCCACCATGTATACAGTGAGGTTCAAACAGAAAAGGTTTGTCGAGACCAGTGTGGAAGAACTTGACTGGCCTGCACATAGCCCTGACCCCAAACCCATTGAACACATTTGGGATGAATTGGAACGCCGACTGTGAGCCAGGACTAATCACCCAACATCAGTGCCCGACCTCACTAATGTGCTTGTGGCTGAATGGAAGCAAGTCCCTGTAGTAATGTTCCAACATCTAGTGGAAAGCCAGAAGAGTTTAAGCTGTTATAGCAGAAAATAGGGGACCAATTCCATATTAATGCCCATGATTTGGCAATGAGATGTTCGACGAGCAGTTGTCCACATACTTTTGGTCATGTAGTGTATCTACCTCAATTATCTCGTACCCTTGCGCATCAACTCAGCACTGGTACCTTGTGTATAACAAAGTTATCATTACTAATTTTGTATTTATTTTTACTGTTAATCTTTCTTTTAAACATTTGCTTCTCTCTGCATTTTTGGGAAGGGCCAGTAAGTAAGCATTTCAAACACACACACGCATGAAATAAGTACCAACAGATTTAAAGAAGCTACAGAAAGATATGTAAGATATGTAAACAGCAGTCACACTTTTGATTGTGTGTCCTATTCGTAACGTATAAATTCAAATAATGCAGACCACGTAGATACATAGTGTAGACATGTATGCATGCATCTGTGTAGAACAGAAATAGAGAATGAGAGAAAGAGAGAGAGAGAGAGAGAGAGAGAGAGAGAGAGAGAAATAGAGAGAAAGAAGGAGAAAGCGAGAGAAAGAGAGAGAAAACACACGCATGAGAGAAAGAAAGCGGTTAGAGAGCAGAGAACAGAGGTTTAGACTCACCACAAACATGTAGGCCCAGGTGAGCTCAGTGTATAGGATAGACTGAACTCTGTAGTCCATTCTCAAAGCCAGCGTTTGATCAAAATAAAAACTGCATGTTGACTGCTATTTCAAGGCCGGGGGTTGCTCTCTGGCTGAGAGACACAGAGAGTATAGCCTCTGGGTTAGTCTATGTTAATGTGCCTCCAGGCTATATTAGCTAAGTCAGATTTAACATATTACATGTGCAGAATATCTCAACTGCAATGCAATTATTGCTGGCTGTCTTGCATCATATAACAGCCTTTGTAACTGTATCTCCCTGTCAGGTCTAATTCTGTCTGTCTGGGTATTCCTATGGTTACATTAGGACCATGTCGGCATCAGTTCCCCTCTCTCTTGTCTTTCCCTCTCTCTATAATTTAAAAAAAATCAAATGTTTATTTAATTTAATTTACATTGACAAAAGGGTACAAACGAGCATTATAACTCCACCTGAAAAATTCCCATCTTTCACCGTTTATGGTGAAATTAACACCCTTATTTGCTGTATACTTTGAAAGCATTGGAATTAGGCCATGGCGATTTCTAAAAGAATTAGCAATGGCAAATCAGGATGTGTTGGCTGAATGTTAAGTTTTACAGTGACATTTGCTGTATCCGACAGTTTCTGAAAGAAAAAAAACAATTGATCTTCGCTCTTCTCACAAACGGCAAATGATTGCATCTTGTTATTATACTTACCTATTTTTCTTGTTATGAATAAGCATGTCATCATATCCACCACTTGCACAAAATACTAGGCTACCTGCCTGTCTGCAATGCAATACTTCAACCACTAGAAACTGTGCATACGGGAGTTTGCGGGAAGCTAAGCATATCCTCCTCAGTGAATATCATAAAAATAAAAATAGTGAAACATTAAAAAAGATATCATTTTTAGATAAAACTATTCTAAATATATTCACGTCACCAAATAATTTATTATAACACACTGCTGTGTAATTCAGGTCTAGAGTAGCCTCAGCAGCACTCTGTAGGGTAGAACCATGGTGTAGCCGGAGGACAGCTAGCTTCTGCCCTTCTCTGGGTACAGTGGCTTCAATACAAAACCTAGGAGGCTCATGGTTCTCACCCCCTTCCATAGACTTATATAGAAATTATGACAACTGGAGGACATCATCCAACCTATCAGCGCTCTTGCAACATGAACTGACACGTTGGCTACCCAATCAAAGGATCAGAGAATTAATCAAGTACTAAAAGCATAAGCTGCCGCTAGCTGGCACTGCAGTGCATAACATGTGGTGAGTAGTTGACTCAAAGAGAAGCAAATGCAGCTAGCTAGTTTAGACTACTCAAACACCGGGCTCAAACAGAGGGATGCTATGTTAGGTAGCTGGGTATAGCTATCCAACACTGGAACTCTTCCGAGTCAAGGTAAGCTTTAAGTTGTATTAATTTATTGCCACCTGGGCCCGCCTGTGTAACTACTAAACTGCTTATGCATCTAGCTAGTTTAGCCTACTCAAACACCCGGCTCAAACCGAGAGGGACAGTATGTTAGCTAGCTGGCTATCCAACAATTTAACTCTTTCAAGTCAAGGTACATTTTTGGTTTTATTAATTTATTGTTACTGGGGCCCGTCGGTGTAACTGCTAAACTGCTTTCCTGTACCCTGTACTGCATGATTGTAGCAGGTTTACTAACGCATTAGTTCTAGTAGTTCTAGTTGACTATGACTTGACAACGATGTAGGCTGTGTGTAGCGGTTAGCGGTCATGGTATGAAGGTTTGGTTTGGAAAGTTTTTTTGGACTGGTCACAGACAGTGTGTTATGCACTGAAGTCCACAAGCGAATGGAAAAGGAGGACGAGAGCTCGTAGATAGTTGAGAGAATTCATTATATATACAACGAGCCAAGTGATCATGCTGTTTTTATGTGGCTGCTATGAAAGTGTACTGTTTCAGGAGTGTATTCATTCCGCCGATTCTGTTGAAAAACTTTTCTTAAACGGAAGAAAACATACCTGCTACCTAGCCATAAAAACTGACTGTGCAATGTCCACCAAACCGCAACTGTTAGCTGTCATGGGTGGTATGTTTAAAGGTCTGGGGCTGTTTTTCATGTTTCGGGCTAGGCCCCTTAGTTCCAGTGAAGGGACATCTTAATTCTTCAACTTACAATGACATTCTAGACAATTCTGTGCTTCCAACTTTGTGGCAACAGTTTGGAGAAGGCCCTTTCCTGTTTCAGCATGACAATGCCCCCATGCACAAAGCGAGGTCCATCAACCCCATCGAACACCTTTGGGATGAATTGCGAGCCAGTCCTAATCGCCCAACATCAGTTACTGACCTACTAATGCTCTTGAGGCTGAATGGAAGCAAGTCCCTGCAGCAATGTTCCAACGTCTAATTGAAAGCCTTCCTAGAAGAGTGGAGGCTGTTATAGCAGCAAAGGGGGACCAACTCCATATTAAAGCCCATGATTTTGGAAGGAGATGTTCAACGAGCAGTTGTCCACATACCTTTGGTCATGTAGTGTACTGTACCTGAAGATATATTCTTCAGGTTCTCCACAGCTGAGGCAAGCTGACTGTTGCAGGATGCATCCCAGCATATTTTACGGCCTTCAGGTTTTCAATTGTGTTGATGTTTTGCCTCCAGTCATTGCTGGCTTCTGCCTTCACATCCCCCAGGACACTGTGGAGCTGATGGAGGCCTGGATTGCAGCCTGGAGAGTGAGGACGGACAATTGCAAATGGTTTAGAAAGGGTTTTACATAATCAAAGGGCAGTGCAGATTCACAGAATGCAGCCAATGTCAAAGATAAACAAATTATTTTCTACCTTCAGTCGTGCTTCCACTAAAACTCCAGATTTAATGGGGTGATCAATAGGTCATGAGATTTATGTCAGTTGCTAGTTTTAGCAGGTGAATGATTATTTTTCTAATGATAATGCTAGCTGTGGATCCATACAGAATAAAGCTAGCTAGCTTAAAAATAGCTTGCAAAATAACTTGACCTAGCTAATCGATTTTGGTAGCTAGCGTCTGACTACAACGTTAAAGTTACAAACTCTTAATAACAATGACTTGGACAATAGTTTCCAATAACATATTACAAAGAAGAAAAAAGTTTACTAACTAGCCATAAAATAAATACATTCAAACATACAACCCATGACAGTGTCACGATCGGGTGCATAGCGAGACCAAGACGCAGCGCACTCAGAGTTCGTCATTGTTTTATTTTCTATTTATACTATGTATAATTGTAAAACAATCCAAAAGCACGAACTCAAACAAACACTACAATACAAAAAACGTCACGTTCACCTAAACCAACACGAAATGAAACGGACGTAACAAAAGGCACACTTACTTTTCACCGTGACTGCGACATATAACGATAACATCAACAACGACCCACACCAGAGTGAAGGACAGACTCAACATATATGGGATCCCTAATTAGAGACAATGCTGTGCAGCTGCCTCTAATTAGGGATCCAACCCAAACCCCACACAGAAACAGAAAAGACGACACTGTCAGACTCTGACCATAACTACATAGAGAAGCCTATGGTTCTCTATGGCCAGAGCCTGACAGACAGCTAACAGTTGGGGTTTGGTGGACATTGCACATTCGGTCTCAGCGGTAACCTGGTAACGTACGTTGTGATTGACAGGTGGTTGCGCCAGACAACATGGCCCGTTTGAGCTGTCACCAACCAACCAGTGTAGAGTATGCTGGTCTACTGAAAGCCTCATCTGATTGTTTAGAAGAAACAGCTCCCACCTCCCAGAGCCCCTGCTCTTTCGCTCTCCTTGCTTGCACATGTAAAAATATTTGACATGCGCAGGTGTAGAGATAGAATTATTGTTCGCAAAGTTTACGAATGCGATTAGAACTACAAATTAGTTTTTTTTCATTTTCACAACTTACCAGTTACAGGTTTGAGAATGTGTTTACAACTACAAATAAATTCTACACGCTCAAACCATGATGTCAACTATTTAACTTTATGTACACAACGTTTATAAATGAGGCCCCTGAATGCAGAACCTTTACCCACACACTTTTCATGTCCCTTAGTTTTATGGTACTTATCATTTTATCAATACAATGTCTCGCACAACTAGCTACATTTTCTTGTCCTACTTTACGCATGAATTTGGGGATTCCACCCCTTTAAACGCCATTTGCATGATGACGTGGTAGTGGAGAAGGAGTCTCATTTCCTCCCATCCTCTCCTCAACTACCTTTAACCTTTTTCAAAAGGAGGCGAAGCGAGGACGGAGGAGAGGACGAGAGGATTCGAGAAAAACCAATTGAGGATCTGCCAAGGAAATACAAGTAAGATTCACCCATAGAGAATGATACAGGACTCTAGTGCCCAAAAGTCCATTTTAGCATGGGCAGCGCGATAGAGGACTTTCACCATTTTGATGTAGTCAACTGGGTGAGACTTCCAATCGGTTAAGGAAGGATCACATAATTCCCTCCAGGTCATCAAGAGGGATCAGCCAATTAATTAAAATTGTGAGCATTCCAGAACTGCAGGTGGTAGTAAGTCTCCAACCTTGGCTTTATACCTGTTCAAACAACACCCTCCAGGTGGCAGTTTGCACCCTTTCAGTTTGTTTGCCAACTCATAGAAGTAGTAGATGAAAAAATTGACTACTTCAAATGGAGATGGTCTCAACGGCCAGGCAGACATACAGAACAAATACAAAGATGAGTCCTCTATGGATTCACCCTTTCTCTTTTCTGCAGGGAGGGAGGAGAGAAAGCCTACAGTGCACCCTGGAGGCGGTGGTGCAAATCCCAATGACCTTCTCCTGCCCAGTCCTTCACCTCCAAGGCCAACAAACTGAATGGAGCGAGAAAGATTTAGGGTGGCTTTGACGCTGTGGCAAATATCAAAGGAGAGGTCCTCTTTTTTTAAGGGTAAGACAAATACAACACTAGTGACGCTAGCAGTGACTGCAGTATTTTGCAGTATTTTGTCTGCAGAATTACCATCTTAACAAACTAAATCAATATTTAACTTGACAATGAAGAGGTTATATGGAAGTATCAATCCTTTCGGTTACTGGCCCAACGCTCCTTCCCGCCCGGCTACCTGCCGCCCATTAGCTAAAAGGGGTACCCTACAAGGGCAGAAATATTGCCCAGAAATTAACTAATTGGACAGAAAGGGGCACACCTACCCATGCCTATTAGCAAATGCATATTGTTGGCCTAATAACTAAGGATTTTGCAGTTTCATTATTTAAAACATTGATTTATGTTTATATCCTATATGAAACATAAGGGCAACACTCACGCCCAAATGTGACGTAAACAATTAGCCATTCAATTCCCACACATATTCTTTAATTATTGTGTTGCTTGTTTCAGGTCCACATTTCTGGAGGATCCAGAGGACTGGTTATCTGGTCTCCCTTAACCCTGCCCTGATTAGAAACTTCAGGATTGGGCTCCCCCTGGATGGGGCTCCCCCTGGAACCAACATGATTGACACCTTTTATGAGAGGAAGAGCGACAGCTACATCATCTTCTTAATCGGTGGGAAAGACAACAGCACTATTGTAGCCCAAGGTCGAGTTCAATATTTTGTGTTGTGGTGTGAGCAGAACCACTTTCAGCTCAACAACAGCAAACAAAGGAGATGGTGGTGGACTTCAGGAGAAGCAAGGCCCAACTGACTGCAGTCCCTATACAGGGGATGGATGTGGAAATGGTTGGGTCATAAAAGTTCCTGGGAGTCCATATGGACAACATGTTGGAATGGGCTGGTAACACAGAGGCTCTGTACAAAAAGTACTCTACTTCCTGAGAAGGCTCAAGTCCTTCAGAGTGTGCAGTAAACTACTGCATACTTTCTACCAGTCTGTGGTAGCCAATGCCATATTTTTTGCAGTGGTGTGCTGGGGTGCCAACATAAAGGACGGTGATGCTTCTCTGGTAAATAAGCTGATCGGGAAGGCTAGCTCTGTTCTGGGGATTAGCCTTGACATTCTAGAGGAGGTGGCGTTGAGACGGATCCTGGCCAAACTGCTGGCCATCATGGACAACGTCACCCACCCTCTGCATGCCTCACCGGAGTGCTGTGCGATTGGCAACACAGACCTGGAACTGTTGGGGTGTTGGATCTAGTTGAACAATTATGCATCCATCCTTGAGTAACTCTGGTCTGTAATCACTCATTCACTCAGGACTTATTTATTCATTCATTCAGGTCTGTATATACATATTCATGTACAGTTGTTATATCATATCACCTGCAATATCGTAAGTCATTCTTGGACTGAACTTGCATGGTCATTCACTCAGGACTGTATACTGTCATGAGTGGGTGTTTGGACAGACCAAGGTGCAGCGCAGTAATAGTTCGACATCACTTTAATTAAGGATAAAACGAAATGACGAACTATACAAATGAACAATGATACAACAAACGGAAAACACACTTACTTTCTCTGACATGTCAATAATGAACCACACCTAGGGTGTGGAACATACAAACATAAGTAGGATCCCTAATTAGAGACAATGCATAGCAGCTGCCTCTAATTAGGGATCCAACACAAAACACTACACAGATGTAGAGCACATAGAACTGTCAGACTCTGACCATGGCCACATAGAGAAGCAAAAGGCTTCTCTATGGCCAGAGCCTGACATATACAAGTATGCATTTCATTGCATTTAGTATATCGAATGTGCAATACGTGCAATTATCTGTAATTAACCCTGTTCTAAGGACTGTATTTTAAGGAATTAGTATTATTACCCTAAATTATATAATACACTGATTTAGCTATTTAAGTATCTCTTCCTGTCATTTACCTGTACAGTTAATTTAACCATGCAAATATTCATTTACCTGTACATTAAACCAGACTGTATATTAAGTAAACTGCAAAGTTAACCATGCAAATATTTTTATTTCAATACTTGTATAATTTTTTCACCTAACACTTTAACAATGTATAGTGTACATTTTCAGTCATTCATTCATAATATGCTATGCGTTTCTATAGCTTTTTGCACTCCAGACTTTGTGTATTTTTATACTTTTTCATACTACCGCTCTACGTATCAAGTATCTGTCTTTTGTGTATTTCGTTCTGGCATTTTGCACCTGCCCTGTGTTTTTCGTAGCTGCTGTATAAAGTAATTTCCCCACAGGGATCAATAAAGTACCTACCTACCTACCTACCTACCTACCTACCTACCTGATCAAAGGAGGGTAGAATACCTGAAAATGTTCTCTGCCATCTATATTTTTTTTATTTATTTGGTACTTAGTTAAAAATCATTATCAAATTGTGAAATGTGTCTAAACAATCAACAACTGATAATTTTGTAACCTTCAGTTTTGCGATTAAAGAAATGCACTTGATCTTTCACCCAAATTATATACTGACGTTTTGTTAATTCTTGTCCATTTTCATTTCATCTCTTTTTAAACAGTTTAATTTCAAATGCCAAAACACTGGCACATACATTTTCTCAGGAATCTCATGTATGAAAAATTAAAAACACACAATGAGGAATGATTTCTAAACCTAAAACAATGTATTGCATTGCCAAGCACGAAGCCCAGCTCTGTTCTTTGAGGTGCAAGACTATGAATAAATGTTTTGAAATGGAAATTGTTGTTGTAGTGTATAGTTTTCTGGCAAGTTGGCTCTTAGCATGTAATCCAATCTTATTAATTTCATCAAAGGGATCTAGTGCATGACAAAAATCCATTTCCAAGCAAACAAAAAACAATGAACCACCCACTATTGTCAATATAACAGCAGACAGGAATCAGTTTTCGGGGTTTCACAATATATACCTGGTTGTCATGGGAGCTTTTGTTGAGGCGGTGTTTCATGAACGTTTAAAATACCTTCTTTGAAAAGCTTATATCAAGTATCTGGGTCATCCTGACCTGATGCTGATACAGGCTTGAATAGATTAACTAATGCATTCAGATTAACAATGCCATTCAATGAATTAGCCCATTGAAGTTGGGGATTTAACCAGATAGCGTGGAATTTCTTTGCCACAATGGTATTTTATGACGTGCATCCATGTTAGAAATCTTGGCCATGAAACCAGGGTTAAGTGCCCTACTCTTGGCATAAGTGTCATGGGATGTAGAAAGACCAGAGACAGGAACTCAGTTTAATGTCAAATGAGGACACTCTTTGCAGGGCAATATTCCCAATCAGATAATATTTATATCAGAGGGATGAGCGCCCCCTACTATCCCCCTAACACTACTTTGAGTAACATATGGGTCTTATTCACTACTATTTTAGGCACCAAACAGAATACCATTTTTATGACAACATAAACTTGTCCAAAAGGACCACTTTCTTTAGTACCTGGGACACATTACTAGAGACATGAGTCAACAATCAATTACATAATAATTCAGATTTTTCATTTTCATTTGTTTGTGTACCATGATAATTGTATATACAGTAAAATACAGTAAAGAAGTAGTGCTTGTGCGGTAAGAAAGATAAAATCAATCATCAGCACCAACCTGTCTCTGGTGGGCTCACAGGCATCGGCAACTGGCCAGCCCACAGGGCACAGAAGTAAATTCAACGTCTATTCCACAATTTTGATTCAACCAGTGTGTGCCCAGTGAGATGTGACTCAAATGATCCCTCTGAACAACATGGTTGATCGGTGGTTCACATAAAAGGGAAGAGAGTCGGAAGAAAAGGATAATATGGTTGACACAGCTTGTTGGCAATTAGCCAATAGACATTTCTCAAAGAGTTCAAAGCACGTGAATGCATCCAACTGGTATTTACGACTTCACAACTGGTAAATTCCCACCTCCCACTTAGTTACAAACGCAGCATTAATAAATATACATACAGTTGAAGTCAGAAGTTTACATACACCTTAGCCGAATACATTTAAACTCAGTTTGTCACAATTCTTGACATTTAATCCTAGTACAAAATTCCCTGTCTTAGGTCAGTTAAGATCACCACTTTATTTTAAGAATGTGAAATGTCAGAATAATAGTACAGATCATTATTTATTTCAGCTTTTATTTCTTTCATCACATTCCCAGTGTCAGAAGGTCAGAAGGTTACATACACTCTATTAGTATTTGGTAGCATTGCCTTTAAATTGTTTAACTTTGGTCCAAGTAGCTTTCCACAAGCTTCCCACAGTAAGTTGGGTGAATTTCGGCCCATTCCTCCTGACAGAACTGGTGTAACTGAGTCAGATTTGTAGACCTCCTTGCTCGCACAAGCTTTTTCAGATCTGCCCACACATTTGTTATAGGATTGAGGTCAGGGCTTTGTGATGGCCACTCCAATACCTTGACTTTGTTGTCCTTAAGCCATTTTGCCACAACTTTGGAAGTATGCTTGGGGTCATTGTCCATTTGGAAGACCCATTTACGACCAAGCTTTAATTTCCTGACTGGTGTCTTGAGATGTTGCTTCAATATATCCACATAATTTTCCTTCCTCATGATGCCATCTATTTTGTGAAGTGCACCAGTCCCTCCTGCAGCAAAGCACCCCCACAACATGATGCTGCCACTCCCATGCTTCACGGTTGGGATGGTGTTCTTCAGCTTGCAAGCCTCCCCCTTTTTCCTCCAAACATAACTATGGTCATTATGGCCAAACAGTTCCATTTTTGTTTCATCAGACCAGAGGACATT
The DNA here is from genome assembly GCA_023634145.1 of Thymallus thymallus. Classification (NCBI taxonomy): domain Eukaryota; kingdom Metazoa; phylum Chordata; class Actinopteri; order Salmoniformes; family Salmonidae; genus Thymallus; species Thymallus thymallus. Next base: position 10,381,021 of record CM042382.1, read on the forward strand.
TCTCCAAAAAGTACGATCTTTGTCCCCATGTGCAGTTGCAAACCGTAGTCTGGCTTTTTTATGGAGGTTTTGGAGCAGTGGCTTCTTCCTTGCTGAGCGGCCTTTCAGGTTATGTCGATATAGGACTCGTTTTACTGTGAATATAGATACTTTTGTACCTGTTTTCTCCAGCATCTTCACAAGGTCCTTCGCTGTTGTTCCGGGATTGATTTGCACTTTTCGCACCAAAGTATGTTCATCTCTAGGAGACAGAACGCGTCTCCTTCCTGAGCTGTATGACGGCTGTGTGGTCCCATGGTGTTTATACTTGCGTACTATTGTTTGTACAAATGAACGTGGTACCTTCAGGCGTTTGGAAATTGCTCCCAAGGATGAACCAGAGTTGTGGAGGTCTACAACTCTTTTTCTGAGGTCTTGGCTGATTTCTTAGATTTTTTTTGTAGAGCAAAGATCCACAGGTACACCTCCAATTGACTCAAATTATCAGAAACTTCTAAAGCCATGATATCATTTTCTGACCCACTGGAATTGTTAAATAGTGAATTGTAAGTGAAATAATCTGTCTGTAAACAATTGTTGGAAGAAGTACTTGTGTCATGCACAAAGTAGATGTCCTAACCAACTTGCCAAAACTATAGTTTGTTAACATGAAATCTGTGGAGTGGTTGAAAAATGTGTTTTAATGACTTCAACCTAAACTTCCGACTTCAACCAATTAATGGAGGCAATTGTTCAAATGTGGCAAATAAATGTAGGCACATTGAGGTAGAAAACCTAAGTCTACAGCTACCCTAAGGCTTCTACACTACTGTTGACAGGAAGTGACTTAGAGGATTCACGCGTGCTTTCTGAAAAATGCTGACATAGTACCTACCACTCCCATTGTTTCACCAACAGTAATGCTGGAGTTGGCTGTGGGGTAAGCAAATAAGGAAACATTGGCAATATTTTAGGTCAATGTTTCTCAGGATCACTTTTTTAAGTGAGTTGAATGACTTTTTGTCAGTAGAATTAAGTGTATTTAGCATTTTGGTGTACTATCCCTTTAAATGGCAGTCGTTTTTACCAGATAAATATAACAACATTAATATTTACTTAAATTCTGAAAACTAAATTATATTTTAACCAAATGATGGTAAATTAGCTTTTTAATACTAATGTGGATTGCACTTTCGGAAAAAGTTGCACATTATATAAAGGAAAAAATATATATTTTTGTTTCTGTAATTTTGCTAAAATAAGTCGGTTTTGGTCATTTTTTAAATTTCAGATAACATTAATTACATGTCTAAATAATTATGTTTTAATAAGAAATACATTTATATTTTTCTATGATTGTTACTTTTTCAAATAGTTTCTCCTTGGGGTAAATTTGACCCTAGTTGGTAATCACTGTACGTAAAATACTTTGGTAGCTTGAGGGTTGTGAGTTCAATTCCCACGGGGAACCAGTACGAAAAAAAGTATGAACATGTATGCACTAACTAACTGTAAGTCTCTCTGGATAAGAGTGTCTGCTAAATGACCAAAATGTAAAATTATATGGCAGTGCACTTCAGGCAAGACACTAAACTCTCAGAAGCATCCAGGCCAGGGCCATGAGGACCAGAGAGGAGCTCTTTGTGGAGGCTCCCGACGCTGGCCGGGCTGTGGTTGAGCTGCCCTGGGACATCACCACCCCGCCATTGACAGTCTGGATGTTTCTGAAGACGTTGGTCATCAAGGCAGAGGAAGCGTTGTGGTCAATGTGCACTGTTGTGCTGAAGAGATCAATCTGTGGAGAAGGTTAATTAATTGCTCATAGACGTAAGTGTGACATCAGGCTAACCCAATGGCTTTACCCACTGGGCACAGACGTCAGTTCAACATCAAGTTTATTTGAGCTGCCAAGTAAAATGAAATCAATTAAACTTTGAGGCAAATTGCTCTCCAAGTAGATAAATAAATAGATCACAAAAACAACAACTTTGATGTATTTCATTGCATTTTGATTAAAAGTTGAGTTAAAACAAGACACATTTCTGAAATGTGTGAACAGAGGTCGTATCTAAATTTGATCATCCTGTTGTTGCAGGAATTTTCCTGACTGCAATAAATGCAAACTTCAATATTTTAAAAGTTTGTAATTTCCACTTAAACGTTTCAGACTTGATTTGCCTTAATGAAAATGTACCAACCCCTTTACAAAATGTCCATGAATTACAGTATAATCCATATAACAATTCATGTTTTCCTGCTGTGCGAAACTGGCTCAAATTACGATACGACATCTGTATGTTCATGACTTCTTGCAGAGCCAATTAATAGAGTACATCACATAAACCAGGTTTCCATCCAACACAAAGTACATAAAGAGAATAGAGCATAGAGAGAATGATTTATTCCAGCTTTTATTTCTTTCATCACATTCCCAGTGGGTCAGAAGTTTGCATAAACTCTATTAGTATTTGGTAGCATTGCCTTTAAATTGTTTATTTTGGATCAAATGTTTCAGGTTGCCTTCCACAAGCTTCCCACAATAAGTTGTGTGAATTGTGGCCCATTCCTCCTGGTGTAACTGAGTCAGGTTTGTAGGCCTCCTTGCTCGCACAAGCTTTTTCAGTTCTGCCCACAAAATTTATATAGGATTGAGGTCAGAGCCACTCCAATACCTTGACTTTGTTGTCCTTAAGCCATTTTGACACAACTTTGGAAGTATGCTTGGGGTCACTGTCCATTTGGAAGACCAGTTTGCGACCAAGCTTTAACTTCCTGACTGATGTCTTGAGAGAATGCCAAGAGTGTGCAAAGCTGTCATCAAGGCAAAGGGTGGCTATTTTAAGAATCTCAAATATAAAATATTTGATTTGTTTAACACTTTTTTGGTTACTACATGATTCCATATAGCGGGTGAAATAAGTATTGAACACGTCACCATTTTTCTCAGTAAATATATTTCCAAAGGTGCTATTGACATGAAATTTTCACCAGATGTTGGTAACAACCCAAGTAATCCATACATACAAGGAAACAAATAAGTTCAGAAATTAAGTTATGTGTAATAATGTGAAATGACACAGGGAAAAAGTATTGAACACATGAAGAAAGGGAGGTTCAAAAAGGCATGGAAAGCCAAGACAACAGCTGAAAACTATCAGTAATTAAAAAGTAATCCAGCCCCCTGTCAGTGCAAATTAATATCAGCTAGTTCAGTCCCAACTGATGGCCTACAAAAAGGTCTCATTGCCAAGGTGTCACACAAGACACATCTCATGATGGGTAAAAGCAAAGAGCTGTCTCAAGACATTTGCAACCTAAAATCATTCCCCTAATGTACGCCGTAAAGGCATACCAAATTATATCAGGAATCAGCTTTTCTCTGTCCTGTATGTCTACATTTGTAATGGTACAGGTTTAATTTATTAATGTATGTATTTAATACATTTCGGGTCCAGAAGATAAGCTCTGTACATACCCCGAATTCTGTCGCTAAGTGTATTAACTATTGGTGTAATTAAGCATCTGATATCAATTTATCATGAATTCTTGAAACCAGTAAAATGTTGAGTACATTTTTGGAAATGAAAATGTAGTCAATTCTTAAATAGCTTAAATAATTTTGGGGGGTAGTTGGGAATAGTACTCTCCAGGTGTCCTGTAAATTATTTGCAGAGATAACATTTTGTAAATTGTCATTTTTTTTATTACTACTGTCACGTCTGCTCCCACTCCCCCTCGCCCATCATTGCGCACACCTGTCACCATCGTTACGCACATCAGTGATTCATTGGACTCACCTGGGCTTCATCACTGCTTATTTACCTCCCCTATATCTGCCTCTTCCTCAGTTTGATCCCCGTGTCTGCATTAATGTTGTTTCATTCCCGTTGTCAAGACGCTATCTGTGTTTTGTTCCCTGTACTTGTTTCTCGTCTCCAAGCAACTATCCCTACAACTACATCTGTCAATCTTATAGAATGTATGATTTAGGTCACCTGCTAAAATAATAGTTCCTGTCTGGATTTGATCTAAAATACCTTAAATTATATCTAAAAACACCAGATTTGCCCCTGGTGGGATATACAATGAAATCAATGTGTATTTTTCACCATTTAAGGTCCAATTCATCATTACAAAACAGCCTTCTTGGTCCATATGCTGGGGTATACAGTGCCTTCGGAAAGTATTCAGACCCCATGACTATTTCCACATTTTGTTACGTTACAGCCTTATTATATTACAGCCTTATTATATTTTCCTCATCAATCTACACACAATACCCCATAATGACAAAGCAAAAACAGTTTTTTAGAAAAGTATGATGCATAATGTATAAAAAAAAGAATTTGGAAATATGACATTTACATAAGTATTGAGACCCTTTACTCAGTACTTTGTTGAAGCACCTTTGGCAGCGATTACAGCCTTGAGACTTCTTGGGTATGACGCTACAAGCTTGGCATACCTGCATTTGGTGAGTTTCTCCCATTCTTCTCTGCAGATCATCTCAAGCTCTGTCAGGTTGGATGGGGAGTGTTGCTGCACAGCTATTTTCAGGTCTCTCCAGAGATGTTCGATCAGGTTTAAGTCTGGGTTTTGACTGGGCCACTCAAGGACATACAGAGACTTGCACTGAAGCCACTCCTGTGTGCTTAGGGTTGTTATCCTATTGGAAGGTGAACTTTCGCCCCAGTCACCTCCCTGACCAAGGCCCTTCTCCCCTGATTGCTCAGTTTGGCCGGGTGGCCAGCTCTAGGAAGAGACTTGGTGGTTCCAAACATCTCCATTTAAGAATGATGGAGGCCACAGTGTTCCTGGGGACCTTCAATGATGGAGAAATTTTTTGGTACCTTTCCCCAGAACACAATGCTATCTACGGACAATTCCTTCAAACTCATGACTTGGTTTTTGCTCTGACATGCACTGTCAACTGTGGGACCTTATATAGACAGTTGTGTGCCTTTCCAAATCATGTCCAATCAATTTAATTTAACACATGTGGACTCCAATCACGTTCTAGAAATATCTCAAGGATGATCAATGGAAACAGGATGCACCTTAGCTCAATTTCGAGTCTCATAGCAAAGACCCCTTGACTTTTTGTTATGTTAAAGCCTTAGACTAAATAAAAAAATGTCCTCATCAATGTACACATAAAAAACAGAAATACCTTATTTACATAAGTATTCAGACCCTTTGCTATGAGACTCGAAATTGAGCTCAGGTGCATCCTGTTTCCATTGATCATCCTTAAAGATATTTATACAATTTGATTGGAGTCCACCTGTGATTGGACATGATTTGGAAAGGCACACACCTTTGTAATGTAACAAAATGTGGAAGAAGTAAAGGGGTCTGAATACTTTCCAAATGTACTGTATATATATATACAGTTGAAGTCGGAAGTTTACATACACTTACGTTGAAGTCAGTGAAAAATAAGCTGATCAGGAAGGCTAGCTCTGTCCTGGGGATGAGCCTTGACACTCTAGAGGAGGTGGCGGAGAGACGGATCCTGGCCAAACTGCTGGCCATCATGGACAACGTCACCCACCCTCTGCACACTATGGTTATGACGCAGAGGAGCACTTTCAGTCACAGACTGATCCCACCACGGTGTGCCAGAGAGCGCTACAGGAGGTCCTTCCTGCCGGCGGCTATGAGACTATATAATGCCTCACCGGGGTGCCGTGCCGTCGGCAACATAGATCTGGAACTGTTGGGGTGCTAGGACCTAGTTTAACAATTATGCATCCATCCGTGAGTAACTCTGGTCCGTCAGCACTCATCCACTCAGGACCTATTTATTCATACAGGTCTGTATATACATACTCATGTACAGTTGTTATATTATATCACATGCAATATTGTAAGTAATTATTGGACGTAGGCATTCACTCAGGAATGCATATTAGTATCCTGCCAGTTGCACCTTTTCTCATTGCTTTTAGTATATCGAATGTGCAATAAGTGCAGTTGTCCGTAATTAAACCCTGCGCACTAAGGACTGTATTTTAAGGGAATTACTATTATTACCCCAAATGATATCATACACACATTTAGCTATTAAAGTATCTCTTCCTGTCATTTACCTGTACAGTTTGTGTAAACATGCAAGTATTCACTTATCTGTAAATATAACTGTATACCTAACTGTACAGCTAATTTAACTAATTTAACCATGCAAAATTTTCACTTACCTGTTAATTTACCCAGTCTGTCTATTAAGTAAACTATTATTACCCTCGCTCATATCATAGGCATTTTTAGCTACTGAAGTATTTCTCTGCCATCGACCTGTATAGTATAGTTAACCATCCAACATCCACCAATGTATAGTGTACATATTCAGCCAACCACTCATACTATGCAATGTCCTTTTATAGCTTTTTTTTTGCACTCCAGATATCTTGTATTTCTATACTTTTTCATACTGCCGCTCTATGTATCATGTACCGTGTATCTGTCTTTTGTGTACTTTTCGTTGTGGCATTTTGCACCTGCCCTGTGTTTTGTTGTAGCTGCTTGACAATGAAATTTCCCCCCCGGGGGAGCAATAAAGTACCTATCTATCTATCCATCCATCCATCCATCCATCCATCCATCTATCTATCTATCTATCTATCTATCTATTAGACCTCATTTTTCAACCACTCCACAGATTTCATGTTAACAACCTAGTTTTGGCAAGTTGGTTAGGACATCTACTTTGTGCATGACACAAGTAATTCTTCAAATAATTGTTTACAGACAGGTTATTTCACTTATAATTCACTATATCGCAATTTCAGTGGTTCAGAAGTTTACATACACTAAGTTGACTGTGCCTTTAAACAGCTTGGAAAATTGCAGAAAATTATGTCATCGCTTTAGAAGCTTCTGATAGGCTAATTGACATCATTTGAGTCAATTGGAGGTGTACCTGTAGATGTATTTCAAGGCCTACCTTCAAACTCAGCCAAGACTTTAGAAAGACCTCCACAAGTTTGGTTCATCCTTGGGAGCAATTTCCAAATGCCTGAAGGTACCACATTCATCTGTACAAACAATAGTACGCAAGTATAAACACCATGGGACCACACAGCCGTCATACCGCTCAGGAAGGAGACGCGTTCTGTCTCCTAGAGATGAACATACTTTGGTGCGAAAAGTGCAAATCAATACCAGAACAACAGCGAAGGACCTTGTGAAGATGCTGGAGAAAACAGGTACAAAAGTATCTATATTCACAGTAAAACGAGTCCTATATCGACATAACCTGAAAGGCCGCTCAGCAAGGAAGAAGCCACTGCTCCAAAACCTCCATAAAAAAGCCAGACTACGGTTTGCAACTGCACATGGGGACAAAGATCGTACTTTTTGGAGAAATGTCCTCTGGTCTGATGAAACAAAAATAGAACTGTTTGGCCATAATGACCATAGTTATGTTTGGAGGAAAAAGGGGGAGGCTTTCAAGCCGAAGAACACCATCCAAACCGTGAAGCACGGGGGTGGCAGCATCATGTTGTGGGGGTGCTTTGCTGCAGGAGGGTCTGGCGCACTTCACAAAATAGATGGCATCATGAGGAGGGGAAATTATGTGGATATATTGAACCAACATCTCAAGACATCAGTCAGGAAGTTAAAGCCCAACTTATTGTGGGAAGCTTGTGGAAGGCTACCCGAAACGTTTGACCCAAGTTAAACAATTTAAAGGCAATGCTACCAAACACTAATTGAGTGTACTTAAACTTCTGACCCATTGAGAATGTGATGAAAGAAATAAAAGCTGAAATAAATAATTCTCTCTACTATTATTCTGACATTTCACATTCTTAAAATAAAGTGGTGATCCTAACTGACCTAAGAATTTTTACTAGGATTAAACTAGTAAACATTTAAACTAGTGAAAAACAGAGTTTAAATGTATTTGGCTGAGGTGTATGTAAACCTCCGACTTCAACTGTATATATATATAAAATCATTTATAGTAGGTAGAAATGGTGTTCAGTTTATTGTGACATTTTTTCACAAACTCACCAAGTCCTGGCTGACTTTGATAGGGTCCTTGAACACGGTCCAAACCACAGCCTCGTTGCAATTTGGAGTGGTCAGGGATCCAAGGTAACGGTAGTATTTGGTACGGTCCACCCCTTCCAGGAGCTCATCCAATGAAATAGCATGAGTAATGTTTACATACTCATCTTGAGGAAGAGAGAGAAAAATCTATACTAAAATCATATACTACTGAAATGGAACAAGACAACTAGTAATTTTGAATTCAAAGAGAACAACTAATCTCTCTTCCAAACTTTCTTTTGAGGAAGTAGTTCTTGATCAAATCAGAACCAGTCAAATCTCTCCTCTCACCTTTCAGTGTGATGTTGGCCAAATAGGATGTCAGAGTATTCCAGGCTGCTGGTGAACCAGTCACATTGCCCGGCATGGCCTGTTGCAAAAATTACAGGCTTTAGTAATAAAAAACAGCAATAAAACATTGAAATGCCCAACAACTATGAAAAGATGTATGACATTTGTAGGAAGGTTAAAGTATCCACTTACCTCTATGAAGAAGCCTAGAGCAGCGAGTCCCGTGCCATCTGTAATGGCCGTGGTCGTGTTACCATTGTGCGAAGACTTGGTATTTACTATGTGCAACTGAAATGTGAAGCATAACAGTTGATCTACGATGTAGGCTGTGTGCAGCTGTTAGTGGTTATGATATGAAAGTTTGGCTTTGAAAGGTTTTTTCGCCTGGTTACAGAGAGCTGATGTGTTATCCACTGAAGTGAAAGGAAAAGGTGAGAGGAGGAGAGCGTGTAGATGTGGGATTAAACAACAAGCAAATAAGTAATGCTGTATATGTGGCTGCTACAAAAGTGAACTGTGTTTGCATGTGATCAGGGTGTATTCATTCTGCCTATTCTGTTGACCTGAATTGGTCCAATAGAAACTCTTGTTTGAAACTGTTGGACTAATGATTACACACTAGATTAGCTAAACGAAGGCAAGAGTGTGCACAGCGGTATCACATTTATTACTCAAAATGTTATCTTGACCTGTGCACCTACGATGTAAACTTTCATTCATAGGCAAGTTTGTAGCAACCTCATGATGTGTATAGGGAAAATGTGAGTATAATGTAGTAGCCTAAACCTTTCGATGTTATATTGAGATGTGTGAATGGGATATGAATGGCAGTCATCCAATATGCTGTAATAGAATGTCCATACTCATAAAAAAAAGTGTCCTCCCTCATCTTATATGGCACCAACCGCCATTGATATGCATCAGTATGAGAACTGTCACCCCATGTAACATGGTATACCGTACGTTCATCAGTATGAGAACTGTCACTCCATGTAACATGGTATACTGTACGTTCATCAGTATGAGAACTGTCACCCCATGTAACATGGTATACTGTATGTTCATCAGTATGAGAACTGTCACCCCATGTAACATGGTATACTGTATGTTCATCAGTATGAGAACTGTCACCCCATGTAACATGGTATACTGTATGTTCATCAGTATGAGAACTGTCACCCCATGTAACATGGTATACTGTATATTCATCAGTATGAGAACTGTCACACCATGTAACATGGTATACTGTATGTTCATCAGTGTGATAACTGTCACCCCATGTAACATGGTATACTGTATATTCATCAGTATGAGAACTGTCACCCCATGTAACATGGTATACTGTATGTTCATCAGTATGAGAACTGTCACCCCATGTAACATGGTATACTGTATGTTCATCAGCATGAGAACTGTCACACCATGTAACATGGTATACTGTATGTGCATCAGTATGAGAACTGTCACACCATGTAACATGGTATACTGTATGTTCATCAGTATGAGAACTGTCACCCCATGTAACATGGTATACTGTATGTGCATCAGTATGAGAACTGTCACAAGGGCTACATTCAGATTCTCTACCCTTCTCCCTAAGTGTACTCATTAACTCCCTCCAGCCATGCTTACATCAGTCCATGAAAGGGGGGGGGTGAATGAGGGGAATCGGAATGCAGCAATGTTGTGTTGAACCTTTCTATACCTCCATGGGGTAACGGGTTCCATCCACTGTGTGCTCCGACCCAGGATCAGAGGTACCGTTGCCCCAGTGCAGGTGAAACTGCAGGCTGTCATAGGCCTCAGACAGGGACCCGCCTGTAACCTGGACGCCACTCTTCAGCTCGACTTTGACTGAAAGAAAGAAAAAACCAACAAAACGAGAGGAATTTGTTAAATTTCATACCAATTCCTGGTTTGGTACTTACAGTGCATTCGGAAAGTATTCAGACTCCTTGACTTTTTCCACATTTTGTTAGGTTACAGGCTAATTCTAAAATAGATTAAATAAAAAAATATATCCTCATCAATCTACACACAATACTCGATAATGACAAAGTGAAAACATATTTTAACATTTTTGCAAATGTATTAAAAATAAAAAACAGAAAACCTTATTTACATATTTTCAGACCCTTTGCTAAATTCAGCTCAGGTGCATCCTGTTTCCATTGATCATCCTTGAGATGTTTCTACAACTTGGATTGGAGTCCACCTGTGGTCATTTCAATTGATTGGACATGATTTGAAAAGGCACACTGTCTATATGAGGTCCCACAGTTGACAGTGCATGTCAGAGCAAAAATCAAGTCATGTGTTCGAAGGAATTGTCCGTAGAGCTCCGGGACAGGATTTTGTCGAGGCACAGATCTGGGGAAGGGTACCAAAAAATATCTCCAGCATTGAAGGTCCCCAAGAACATAGTGGCCTCCATCATTCTTAAATGGAAGAAGTTTGGAACCACAAAGACTCTTCCTAGAGCTGGCCACCCAGTCAAACTGAGCATTCGGGCGAGAAGGGCCTTGGTCCTGATGGTCACTCTGACAGAGCTCTGTGTTCTTCTGTGGAGATGGGAGAAACTTCCAGATGGACAACCATCTCTGCAGCACTCCACCAATCAGGCCTTTGTGGTAAAGTGACCAGACGGAAGCCACTCCTCAGTAAAAGGCACATGGCAGCCAAAAGGCACCTAAAGGACTGTCAGACAATGAGAAACAAGTCTGGTCTGATGAAACCAAGATTGAACTCTTTGGCCAGAATGCCAAGCATCACAACTGGAGGAAACCTGGCACCATCCCTACCATGAAGCATGGTGGTGGCAGCATCATGCTGTGGGATGTTTTTCAGCGGCAGGGACTGGGAGACTAGTCAGGATTGAGGGAAAGATTAACGGAGCACAGCACAGAGAGATCCTTGATGTAACCTGCTCCAGAGTGCTAAGGACCTCACCTTCCATCAGGACAACGACCCTAAGCACAGAGTCAAGACAACGCAGGAGTGTATTCGGGACAAGTCTCTGAATGTCCTTGACTGGCCCAGCCAGAACCTGGACCAGAAACCTGAAAATAGCTGTGCAGCGACGCTTCCCATCCAACCTGACAGAGCTTGAGAGTAACTGCAGAGAAGAATAGGAGAGCTTTTTTTTTTTTTTTACATTTGCAAAAATTTCAATACACCTATTTTTGCTTTATCATTATGGGATATTGTGTGTAGATTGATCAGGGATATACTTTTTATTTTTTTTAAGTCCATTTTAGAATAAGGCTGTAACGTAACCAAATGTAGAAAAAGTCAAGGGGTCTGAATAGTTTCCGAATCCACTGTAGATTTTCCTCAATTGGGACTTTGTATGTATGGATTGATAAGGCAAGGCCTCCATCCATTCTCCTCACCAGTTTTGCCAGTGTTCGTGATACTTTTCATTGTAGAGTTGTCTCCGTATTTGGTGAAGGTGAAGGCAGTCAGGGTTGCGTCGCCCACTGCTGATGCGGAAACGATGTTGATGGGAGACTGCCGGGATCCATTGCAATGTTCACTGCTAATGGTGGGCCAAGTGGTGTCATCTTAAATTGGAATCAATCATACCATGGTATCAATGTACCATCGTTTTATAAGGGTCATATAATATGCTAATACATAAAATCTATAGTCTATTATCAACAATTATTTGAAAGCAAATGCTTCATGTACAATTTGTGAATAAAACGTACACTGTAACCAGCGGGGTAAAACCAATACTTACCACAACTAGGATCATGGTAACACCACGCTGAAAAGAAGGCAAAACGTTATGTAAAGAGTCACAAAATTTATAGTAGAAGACAGTCACAGGCCAACAGAATAATAAAAGAATCACTTACAACCATCTGCAGCACTGATTGCAGTGAGGACAAATATAGCCACATCGATAACCACAAGTCGATTCATCTGAAAGCGAGGGAAAGGCAATTTTAAAATGGAGGGCCCACTGAACACTCATTTGACCTTGATTTCAACATCCACAGACGTAGAGTTTTGATCCGGTCTGGACCAGCCTTGATTTCAATGTCCACAACATCTACAACGTCCCAAAACATAGACGTCTGTGATTGGTTCAGATTTTCCCTGATTCGACTCAAACATAGACGTATAGGTTTTGTAGACATTGTAGATGTTGTGGTCGATAAAATCAAGGTCAATCCAGACTGGACCAAAAATCGACGTCTGTGCATGTTGAAATCAAGGCCAGGGCAGACTGACCAAATTTCTACCACTTTTCAACATACTTGGCAAGTTTGGACTCTGCTCTACTACAGTATGCTCTACTGTACTGTGCTGTACTGTCCAAACGTGTTAAACATGGACATTTCTGATTGTTTCAGATTTGGTCCAGCCGACCAAATTTGCTCTTGTTGGGGGGTGGAGAGCAAAAAGTATAATACCCAGTGTACTTTGCACATGTTCATTTTACATGTACATTTTGGTCATTTAGCAGACTCTCTTATCGAGAGCGACTTTAGAACGTTTTGAGTATCTTGGGACCCATGCCAAATCTTTTCAGTCTCCTGAGGGGGAAAGGGTGTTGTCATGCCCTCTTCACGACTGTCTTGGTGTGTTTGGACCATGATAGTTTGTTGGTGATGTGGACGCCAAGAAACCTGACCTGCACCACTACAATAGAGTTTGTCTTATGACCATTTTAAGTGCATTTATAAACCGTTATTCAACCAAGCTTAATAATAGGCTTAGAATTTGGCAATCACAAATTACTAGCTCAAAATTGAAATCATAACTGTTTATTCATGTATCTAAAAATGGTTAAAGTAATTGGCCCATTGTCAAATGCACCGTTAAATTTTTTTTTATGTGAACCGTTTGTGAACCTGTTTTTGTCATTGGGCATTAGACTCCAGAGCCCTTTATTACAGAGTTGTGTCAATGAGGTGGTCGTTTTCAATTCTTTAACACTTATTAAGTGGTTTGTGCAAATTGAAATATGGTGCGTTGGGATGCTATCGGAAACTTTAACATTTGTAACAAGCATGGTAACAAGCATTTGTTGTTACACCTCTACAATTACAGACTGCAATTACCACCAGTTACATGTTATTACAGGGCAACTATGAATTATTACAATTAATTACAATACTTGTTACAGTATAATTTCATATGTAATTACACTGTAATAAGGACCCCTTAAAATGTTTTACCCATTCAATTAAGGTACAGTATATAAACAACCACATATCACAGTTATAGCAAGTAGGGGTGTAAACCCCAGTGTCCTGGCTACAGATGTAGGATCTTAATTTGACCTAGTTTGCTACAGCAGGAAAATTATCCTGCATCAACAGGAAATGTGAATTATTATGTGGATTATAATTAATGGAAATTTTTGTAGGGGTTAATACGTTTTTTTTGTAAGGGAAAATATAATCTGACAAACTTCCAAAGCCTTTTTAAACCTCAAATACACTACAGGGTTTACATTTCCTGCATTACGTTTTAAGGATCTGACTGTACATCTGTCTCTCTGTTTTTCTTCCTACCTCCACTGCACTCGTCCCTGAGCTGTCTCTGCTAAGCCTCCTTTCTCATGGTACTGGTACCAGATGACCAGGGGACCACCCTGGCGGTACTGAGCCCAGCAACATCGTAGCTGAGAAGGAATACACACATTTATTAGATAAATACCTAATAAGTTACCATTGGCTCATAATATCGTATAAAAGCCTAACTACTTATCTTTCTAATTAGTGCTTAGCTGTCATCAAATCAAAGTTTCAATCAAACCTTGCAGCAAAATGCTTACTCACAGGCTCTCCTCCACAGTGCAATACACATATATACAGTACCAGTCAAAAGTTTGGACACACCTACTCATTCCAGGGTTTTTCTAGACTGTTGTTTCTCTTTGCTTATTTGAGCTGTTCTTGTCATAATATGGACTTGGTATTTTACCAAATAGGGCTATCTTCTGTATACCACCCCTACCTTGTCACATTACAACTGATTGGCTCAAACGCATTAAGAAGGAAAGAAATTCCACAAATTAACTTTTAACAAGGCACACCTGTTAATTGAAATGCATTCCAGGTGACTACCTCATGAAGATGGTTGAGAGAATGCCAAGAGTGTGCAAAGCTGTCATCAAGGCAAAGGGGGTGGCAACTTTGAAGAATCTCAAATATAAAACATACTTAGATTTGTTTAACAGCTTTATGGGTTACTACATGATTTCATATGTGTTATTTCATAGTGTTGATGTCTTCACTATTATTCTACAAAATAGTAAAAATTAAGAAAAACCCTTGAATGAGTAGGTGTGTCCAAACGTTTGACTGGTACTGTATGTGTTATAAAAGCCAATCTAATTAGGTATTAGGCAATATTCAGGGCCGGACTGGGACCAAAGTTCAGCACTAGCATTTCAGCAACACCTGGCATTTCAACCAAGTATCCCTCTTCCTAACTGTTTTAAATTCCCTGAAACCAACCTGAAATGTTTTCTTGGCCAAATTTTCCCAGATGTTCATAAAACAGCCATACATGTGGTCTTTTGTTTGTGCATTACCACATTTTGCGCGTGGCAAAAGAGTAGGCTACATACACTTCAATTAGTTTGTTTGGTGCAGCGGGAGTAGGGGTGTAGTGCTGGAGCTCACAGGCGCTCAGCAACTTCTAACAATGGTGCTCTTTTAGTAAAGTTAGATCAAAGCTGAACCAATGTCTTACAAGATCAGATAATGATGAATGACTGTTCTATATAACATATCCCAATATAATAGCGTAGTAGCATAGTATAATGTTACCGTTACACCCAAAACACCACCTTAGTCCTTTTGTGCAGTCTGTCTCTGAATCTTCTCTGCTTTTGCTTCGTCTGTCTATCTGCTTGTCTGTCTGTCTGTCCTTCTGCTGGCTTTGCTTTTCCTTTTGCTTCTCTGTCACTCTGTCTGTCACTCCTAAGTGTTAATTGCTATTACATCATAGAGCCAACATATTGGCAAGGGAAATGAATTTCACTAAATTATTTTTAATAAGAATGGCCACTCCACCACCTCTACCCTGTCTGTCAGCTCTGAACACATTATAACCCTCAATATCAATATGAGTCCAGAATGTCCCCTGAGATCCAAGTTTCAGTCAATACCAGAATGTCCGGATTCATCTGCAGTACAGTAGGTGTACCTCGTTTCTAAATGTTAAAACAGAACATTGGGATTATAGTTCACATGTAGTCAGGAGTCCTCCATACAATCAGCTGAGAACCCAAGACCGGGACCGGCTTTAAGCCCGCATTGGGTTCTCTAGAGCAGGGTTTCCCAAACTCGGTACTGGGCCACTGGCTTTCCATCACATGATTTGACATTTTCCTTCCTCATGATGCCATCTATTTTGTGAAGTGCACCAGTCCCTCCTGCAGCAAGGCACCCCCACAACATGATGCTGCCACCCCCGTGCTTCACGGTTGGGATGGTGTTCTTCGGCTTGCAAGCCCCCTTTTTCCTCCAAACATAACGATGGTCATTATGGCCAAACAGTTCTATTTTTGTTTCATCAGACCAGAGGACATTTCTCCAAAATGTACGATCTTTGTCCCCATGTGCAGTTGCAAACCGTAGTCTGGCTTTTTAATGGCGGTTTTGGAGCAGTGGCCTTTCAGGTTATGTTGATATAGGACTCGTTTTACTGTGGATATAGATAATTTTGTACCTGTTTCCTCCAGCATCTTCACAAGGTCCTTTGCTGTTGTTCTGGGATTGATTTGCACTTTTCACACCAAAGTACGTTAATCTCTAGGAGAACGAATGCGTCTCCTTCCTGAGTGGTATGACGGCTGCGTGGTCCCATGATGTTTATACTATTGTTTGTACAGATGAACGTGGTACCTTCAGGCATTTGGAAATTGCTCCCAAGGATGAACCAGACTTGTGGAGGTCTACACATTTTTTTCTGAGGTCTTGGCTGATTTCTTTAGATTTTCCCATGATGTCGAGCAAAGAGGCACTGAGTTTGAAGGTAGGCCTTGAAATACATCCACAGGTACACCTCCAATTGACTCAAATGATGTCAATTAGCCTATCAGAAGCTTCTAAAGCCATGCCATCATTTTCTGGAATTTTCCAAGCTGTTTAAAGGCACAGTCAACTTAGTGTATGTCAACTTCTGTCAGGCTCTGGCCATAGAGAAGCAATAGGCTTCTCTATGTAGCTATGGTCAGAGTCTGACAGTGTCGTTCTTTTCTGTTTCTTTGTGGGTTTTGGGTGGATCTCTAATTAGAGGCAGCTGCTACCCGTTGTCTCTAATTAGGGATCCAATATATGTTGAGTCTGTCCCTCACGCGGGTGTGGGTTGTTATCGATGTCGTTATATGTCGCAGTCACGGTGAATGTAAGTGTGCCTTGGTTACGTCCGTTCATTCGTGTGTGTTGTTAGTGAACGTGTCGTTAGTTTGTTCGGTGTCGTTATAGTTCGTCATTTGTTTGTGTCAATTATACATAGTAATCCTTACAAGGAAATAAAGATGCCGAACTATAATCCCTGCGCTGCGTCTTGGTCTGTCTCTGCACCCGTTCGTGACAACTTCTGACCCACTGGAATTGTGATATAGTGAATTATAAGTGAAATAATCTGTCTGTAAACACTTTTAGGAAGAATTAATTGTGTCATGCACAAAGTAGATGTCCTACCTACTTGCCACAACTATAGTTTGCTAACATGAAATCTGTGGAGTGGTTGAAAAATGCGTTTTAATGACTTCAACCTAATTGTATTTAAACTTCCGACTTCAACTGTAAATGCAGTGAAATGGCTCTACTATATTAGCCCAGCCTAATCAATGAGATGTGTGCCACTTCAAACATGTCATATATTAAAAGCAGGGCATATTGTGCCATAAATGTCTGTTTGTGTCAATGCCAGAATCATCTTACCTTGAAGCCGAACCTGTTTTCACTTCTCTGCCGGTGTGCTCAGCCTCCGATGTGCACTCTATTAGTTGCATACCTTAACTGGGTAAACTAAACACGCCTCCTTTCAAGTTGAGTAGATTGTAAAAAAAACGCCCATTTGACAAGGCAGAAGGCTATGTGAGTTTTGCCAGGAAAGTTTTGCAGTTCCTGTGGGAATAACAGTTTTTCAGGACTAAATGGGACCTTAAGAAAAAGTGAAACAATGCAGCTTTAGCAAACTCCAAAATCTTGGCTTCCGAGTAATCCTCATAGTGACACAACCAGTCAACCTAAATAAAGTGACATGATTTGACAGTAAGCTATTTAGGCTAAAGTTCATAATAGTGTTTTAAACAATACAGCTGCTCCAGACAAAATACATCCAAAATAGCACTTTATTTTCAACCTGACATAGGGACAAACTAAATAGATTAATATAGATTAAGGAAATATCTTCACACTCCTTGACTCTCTATTGGATAAAAGCTTGTTTGCTCTCTTCAGAAGAAAAACTGCCCAGCTTCAAAGGAAGCCATCCTTCCTACTTTCCTCTCCTTCTATTGACAAGAAAATAACATCTTGTTAATTCTTCTTTCACATTCTATGGTAAAGGATGACCACAGTCTGTGTCTTGACACACAGTTGCATGCAATCAATACAAATAATGCATCTTCCTTCCCAGCTAACACATTTGAGTCCTTGGAAGTTGTGGGATCGTATGTTTTTGGTTTCACATTGGTTGTGGGAACTAAGTCATAAGTTTCCTGACTGGAAAAACTGAAACGTTCTGAGAACAGAAGTGAACATTTCACCTGTTCTGAGAAACATACATTTTTAGGTTGCAGGGAGAACCTTTTATCATGGTTCTTTCAAAGTTTTCCTGGGAGGTTTTATTAATGCTCTGAGAATGGAAATTATAGGTTATTTTGAGGTTTTTGAATAACTTACTTAAAATCTTCACAGAATATTTCAATAAGACTTAATTACACTGATAGTTTATTTTGGGTTAACGTTTTTTTAACTCCAAGAACAGACAGGACACATGGGATTAATTTCCTTGGCATTAGTCATGCAAATAAATGTATTGTTTTTACTGTGACATGGCATCAGTGAGATTCTGTATAATTTCAAAATCAAATCAAATTTTATTGGTCACATACACCTGTTTAGCAGATGTTATTGCGGGTGTAGTGAAATGCTTGTGCTTCTAGCTCTGACAGTGCAGTAATATCTAACAAGTAATGTCTAACAGTTTCACAACATATACCCAAATACACATAAATCTAAGTAAGGAATTAATTAAGAATATATACATACAGTATATGGACGAACGATGTCAGAGCGGCATTGGACTAAGATACAGTAGCATAGCATAGTATAGAATAGAGTATATACATATGAGACGAGTAATGCAAGATAAGAAAATATTATTAAAGGGGCTTGTGTTCCATTTTTTTTAAGTTACCAGTGATTTCTAATCTATGTCTATAGGCAGCAGCCTCTAATGTGCTAATGATGGCTGTTTAACAGTCGATGGCCTTGAGATAGAAGCTGTTTTTCAGTCTCTCTGTCCTAGCTTTGATGCACCAGTACTGACCTCGCCTTCTGGATGATAGAGAGGTGAACAGGTAATTGGCTTGGGTGGTCGATGTCCTTGATTATCTTTTTGGCCTTCCTGTGGCATTGGGTGCTGTAGGTGTCCAGGAGGGTGGGTAGTTTGCCCCCGGTAATGCGTTGGGCAGACCGCACCACTCTCTGGAGAACCTTGCAGTTGTGGGCGGAACAGTTGCTGTACCAGGCGATGATACAGCCCGACATGATGCTCTCAATTGTGCATCTGCAAAACTTTGAGAGGGTTGTAGGTGCTAAGACAAATTTCTTTAGCGTCCTGAGGTTGAAGAGGCGCTGTTGAGCCTTCTTCACCACACTGTCTATGTGGGTGGACCATTTCAGTTTGTCAGTGCTGTGTACGCCGAGGAACTTTATGCTTTCCACCTTCTCCACTGTGGTCCCGTCGATGTGGATATGGGGGTGCTCCCTCTGCGGTTTCCTGAAGTCCACAATCATCTACTTTGTTTTGTTGACGTTGAGTGAGAGGTTATTTTCCTGGAACCACACTCCCAGAGCCCTCACCTCCTCCCTGTAAGCTCTCATCGTTGTTGGTAATCAAGCCTACTGTTGTGTCGTCTGATTTTTTTTATTTTTATTTCACCTTTATTTAACCAGGTAGGTCAGTTGAGAACAAGTTCTCATTTGCAACTGCGACCTGGCCAAGACAAAGCAAAGCAGTGCGACAAAAACAACACAGAGTTACACAGTAAACAAACATGGTCAAAAACACAATAGAAAATCTATATACAGAGTGCAAAATGCAGTAAGGTTAGGAGGTAGGACAATAAATAGACCATAGTGGTGAAATAAATTACAGATTGATTACAGATTACAGATTACAGATTGATGATTGAGTTGGAGGCGTGCTTGGTCACGCAATCATTGGTGAGTACAGGAGGGGGCTGAGCACACACCCTTGTGGGGCCCCAGTGTTGATGATCAGCAAAGTGGAGGTGTTGTTTCCTACCTTCACCACCTGGGGGCAACCCGTCAGGAAGTCCAGGAGGGTACGGTGCTGAAAGCTGAGCTATAGTCAATGAACAGCATTCTTATATACAGTTGAAGTCGGAAGGTTACATACACCTTAGCCAAATACATACAAATACAACTCAGTTTTTCACAATTCCTGACATTTAATCCAAGTAAAGATTCCCTGTCTTAGGTCAGTTAGGATCACCACTTTATTTTAAGAATGTGAAATGTCAGAATAATAGTAGAGAGAATTATTTATTTCAACTTTTATTTCTTTCATCACATTCCCAGTGGGTCAGAAGTTTACATACACTAAATTAGTATTTGGTAGCATTGCCTTTAAATTGTTTAACTTGGGTCAACCTTTTCAGGTAGCCTTCAACAAGCTTCCCACAATAAGTTGGGTGAAATTTGGCCCATTCCTCCTGACAGAACTGGTGTAACTGAGTCAGGTTTGAAGGCCTCCTTGCTCGCACTTGCTTTTTCAGTTCTGTCCACAAATGTTCTATAGGATTAAGGTCAGGGATTTGTGATGACCACTCCAATACCTTGACTTTGTTGTCCTTAAGCCATTTTGCCACAACTTTGGAAGTATGCTTGGGGTCATTGTCCATTTGGAAGACCCATTTGCGACCAAGCTTTAACTTCCTGACTGATGTCTTGAGATGTTGCTTCAATATATTCACATACTTTTCCTTCCTCATGATGCCATCTATTTTGTGAAATGCACCAGTCCCTCCTGCCGCAAAGCACCCCCACAACATAATGCTGCCATCCCGTGCTTCATGGTTGTCTGTCGACCCTGCCACATACGTCTTGTGTCTGAGCCGTTGAATTGAGACTCAACTTTGTCCCTATACTGATGCTTAGCCTGTTTGATTGCCTTGCAGAGGGAGTAACTACTCTGTTTGTATTCTTCCATATTCCTAGTCTTCTTAACCTGGTTATATGCGGTGGTTCATGCTTTCAGTTTTGCGCCAATTCTCCCATCTATCCACGGTTTCGGGTTGAGGTAGGTTTTAATAGTCACAGTGGGAACAACATCTCCTATGCACTTCCTGATAAACTCATTCACCTTATCAGTATATATGTCAATAAAATTTTCTGAAGCTACCCAGAATCTTCTGTTCTCTATCCATTAAATTAGTCAGGACGGAGCTAGTATTCCATGTTCTTCTACTGATACAAAGCATTTCATTTTAGTCTATTCAAACAGAACCCATTTCAAAGGAAACAAGCACTCATTATGATCAGGTGTGGCCAGTTAGGCGCGGCGAATACACCTGAACAAACTAAAGAAAATAGAGCAGGGGTGTCAAACACATTCCATGGAGGGCCTAATGTCTGCTGTTTTTTGGTTTTTCCATTCAACCAGCTGAGGGGAGTTCCTTACTAATTAGTGAACTTAATGAATCAATCAAGTACAATCAAGCAAAAACCAGCAGACACTCTGCCCTCCGTGGAATGCGTTTGACACGTGATAGAGGATAGAGATGTCGCTGCGTAGACATTGCATTCATCCAGTAGTAATTTTAGCATGTAAATCTTGGTGGGGCAGAAAAGAAATGTTAGCAAAGCCACTACACAACACAACACTAAACAACACATTAATTGCAATATGACTGTGACAAACAGTGCACACAAACTGTTAGGGCCTACATAAAGCTGTCCCAACAGCAGAGTCCCAACAGCAGTCCCAAAACCTTACCAGTGCTACACCAGGCTATCGGCAGAGCCTTGTCTGGCAGCGAAACAGTTAATTCAGCCTCATTACTGCCTTTTAAAAAAACATAGCTGATATGGCTGACTTACTTAAACAAATGTGGTTTCTACTGACTATTGAGATGTACAAACTATGGCATAAGGGGACAACAATCCGTAATTTCGATTAAGACATTAATGAGCAAGCTAGAACGGACAAGTCCAGCCCTGGGCAATTCTTTTCCATGGAGGGCCACATTAGAATATATTTTTGCCATCGTGGGCCAGAATCATATTACAGGATTATACATGACTGTGTTGACAGATATATGTACTGTAAATCACGTCCAGATATGCTACTTATTTTACTATTTTAACATGCACAGAAATAAACCACATCCATGTTATCCTTTTGGTAGATATTTTCATTATTAAACATGCAATGAACTACAAAGCACCACGGACATAACTCTTGTTAACGGGTATGCACAAAAACACAATAAAGACAGAGAGCTCATCATTACATTTAAACTACTCAATCAGTGTGAGGAGTGAAGTCTCTGATGGGCATTGACTAGAGCAGTGAAGTCAGGTATAGTTTCTGACGTCGCTATGCGCAGGATTGCTTAGAGGTGAGAGTTAGTAAAGGATGATCTGTGCCTTGATTTGTTATATTTTTACACTGAAAATGTCTGTTCACATACATAGGTGGACTCAAACAGTACAAACATCTTCTGATCTTTGGAAAGTTTTGATCATCGAGAGATGCATAGAACCTCGTCATTGTTTTGAATAGCTCTCCAATCACTGCGTCAGACTGAAGATAAATTCAAGTTGCAGGTCAGTGGGAGTGTTATCCACATTGAAGGGGAAAGGAGAGGAAACCAACAGTATGTCATTTTCCAACATTTTGAAATCCTCAAAACGACAAGAAAACTCACCGTTCAAAGCACACAGCAGCGATGTATACTTCTCCCGCTGGTCATCTGATAGGGAACAGACTAGTAGTGTCGGAAGATGGGTGAGATTGTTGGCTTCTACTTGGTGGGTCAGGAGGAGTAATTTTCCCTTGAAGGCTTTGACAAGGCTGTACATCTGATGTGGAAAAAGGCCCTTCCCTTGGAATTCAGTTCATTCATGAGGGCCATGAAGTCCACAGTGAAGGCAAAATCAACCAACCATTCTTTATCTTGCAGTTGAGGGAAATCCACATATTTTCCTTTCATTTGCAAAAACTCAGCAATCTCCGACTTCAGGTCCCACACCCTTTTAAGCACTTTCCCCAAACTCAGCCATCTCACGTTTGTGTGGTAGGGGAGATCTGCATGACCCGACTCTGTCTCTTAAAAACAATGAGACAAACTGCCTGTGATTGAAAGATTTTGCTCTTATAAAGTTTACCATGGCTCATTTTCAGAATACATTTACAGAGCACCCATCTAGGTTCAGCTCAGCTACTTGATCTTGCATCCTTTTCAAAAGGCCAACGTTTTTCCTGTCAAGTTTGGGCACCCATCAGTGGTCAAACTGGAGAACTTTTCAAAACTCAGTCCCAGCTTTGCCAAACACTTATTAACCTCCTCCAATACATATTTCCCTGTGGTTGTGCTCTTCATTGACTGCACTGAAGCAAGCTCCTCTGTAATTGGTCTGGGGTTATGCCTCGTAAGAATATTAACAACTGTGCCGTGTCACGTGCATCACTGCTCTCATCCAGGGAAAAGAAGAAATAGGTGAAATCCTTTACTTTGTCTTTCAACTGTTGTTCCATATTCTCTGCGATGTCTTTGACACACCGTGTCACTGTTCGTCTTGACAGGGAAGCATTTTCAAACAGCCCTTTCTTGTCGGGCAAAGTATTGCTGCAGAGTCAATTAAACATTCTTTAATGAATTCGCCCTCAGCGAATGGCTTGCTATGTTTAGCAATTTTGTGGGACAGTACATAGCTAGCTCTCGCAATTCCGTTGTTTGCTGAATGCAGTTTTGTGAAAAGTCCTTGCTGCTTTTGCAGCTGAACAAGCAACTCTTTCGATGCACTTGCCCTCTGCTCAGAAGACATATTCCTATATTTCTCTTTTTTAATCTTTGAAAAAATAATTTTGTGCAATTTCTAGCTAGCTACTGTGTGTCAGCCTGTCAGTCACTGTCTGTCCTCGTGCAGTTGTTATTTATACTTGCCTTCAAAATAAAGGTCCCACAAACGGTGGGAGTTAAAACATTACACAAAGGTATGATTATTCATTGGGAGAATTCATTGGGCTTTTAATTTGAATAACAGGTTATAGGCTACATGTGCACGACTGAGTCAGAACAGTAGGTGAAATTAAGAGGTGAAAATAGACCAAATTATTAGGGTGAGGCACATGGGCTACAAACAGCTTACTACACAACATAAACTTAGTATTACTTTCATAGCCAGTCTCCAGACCTGAACCCAATAGAAAATCTTTGGAGGGAGCTGAAAGTCCGTATTGCCCAGCGACAGCCCCGAAACCTGAAGGATCTGGAGAAGGTCTGTATGGAGGAGTGGGCCAAAATCCCTGCTACAGTGTGTGCAAACCTGGTCAAGAACTACAGGAAACGTATGATCTCTGTAATTGCAAACAAAGGTTTCTGTACCAAATATTAAGTTCTGCTTTTCTGATGTATCAAATACTTATGTCATGTAAAAATCATACAATGTGATTTTGTTTTAGATTCCGTCACTCACAGTTGAAGAGTACCTATGATAAAAATTACAGACTTCTACATGCTTTGTAAGTGGGAAAACCTGCAAAATCGGCAGTGTATCAAATACTTGTTCTCCCCACTGTATAATTTATTACAATAATGAGTGAAATAGTTTTCCTTCCAAAAAAGGTAATTAAATATGTTAAAAAGCCGCTTTTCTGTGTTGGCATGGTGTGGGCGTACACCAACAACAGAATGGTGTGGGCGTATACTGGTCATTAAAAATATTTATGCAGTAGACTATATCATCCTCTATGAGATGGGGTTTTTAAAGTGTTTTTGTTCTCCAATTTATGCTTTGCCACAAGTCAACCAGATTATTTGGGAATTAATTAACAGAATATTAACTTTTAAAGTGAGACATTTTCTTTCAGCCTCATGGCAAAATGTGTAGAGTAGCAGGAAATGTGCTTTAAAACCGCAGAACTTTCTCTTATCCTCATCACAAAATGTAAAGAAAAGCAAGAGATGAGCTATAAAACAGTTATTTATTTCTTGTGGAATTGCAGGAAATTTGCTTTAAAACTGCAAAATGTTCTCTTAGACTCATGACAAAATGTGTAGAATAGCATTATAAAAACTGCAGTTACTTTATAAAATGGCAAAAAATGATTCTGCAGATGACTCCCCAGACCGCCATCTACTGTTCCTCCACCCCAATATATACACCACAATTTCGCTCTTGGTACAGCTTCCTCCTGCAGTCCGTCTAATAATTACATAATCAGCCATTGTCTAATTTATTTCAGGTAAGGTTTACAGATTGCAGTCTGCCCTTTAAAAATAAAGAATAATTTTTAAATAAATCTGGGGATGACAAAGGAAAATAAAAACAACAATTAGATTAGATTTTCAAAAATCCATGAATAGGCTATTTTTGTTTTTGAAAGCATTCTTTTTTCTTGGCTTATTGTATTGGAGATTGGATCATTCAAACAACAACACAAATACACAATGCTACAAATACATTTCATACATTTCCAATGTTCAAAACCCCTCCATCTTTCAATAGTCTACACGCGCACACACACACATCCACAATTTGTTTGCTGTTGTATTTGTGCTGTTGCCAGTGTCTACTGTCTGTGTTGTCCGTTTTGTCTTATATAGTTTTTTATTTATAAAAAAAGTTTTATCCCCGCCCCCGTCCCCACAGGAGGTCTTGTGCCTTTGCCGCCATTGCAAATAAGAATTTGTTCTTAATTGACTAGCCTGGCTAAATAAAGGTTAAATAAGTAAAATAAATAATACAACCTCCACTTGCAGTTCTGTTGCTCTCTGTCTTTTTTAAAATTCTGCTCTACTAGCAGTTACAATAATTAAAATGTCAGTCTATTGACTCCTATTAGCCTTTCACATTATCTTGCCAAACAATACTGCTCTGAGCTGGCTCAGCTATTTCACATTCACATTGTCCTTTCTAGCATAGTTCCTCAAACTATGGTGGATGCGTAACCAGGCCAGAGCAGCACAGCTTAGCTCAGCTCTGCATGGTTCAGTAGTGAGAAAATGTACAAATGTGACACCGCACGGGCGGAAGACGGACATTATTACTTCACAGGAGAGGCACTTGAAATAAACTTTTGTATTTATTTTTTTTATGCATTTTTTGGGTAAAAATGCCTTCTTGAACATGTGAACTTTAGTGTGCCTTAATAACAAACTCATATGTGATTTGTATTTATGAATTAAATGTAAAATCACAAAGCTGTTTAGCCACGAAGAAAACAGAGACCAGACATGATTGGTTGAGATAATGAGGGGACCGGGACATTGATGAGAGAGAATCTGTAACTTTAGCCTTCTGTCAAATGGCACTGCTCTCTTCTCCCGCAGTTATTTGAAAAATCCTCAGATCATTGGTTAAGATTTTCATCATGAACAACATGCAAAGTGTAGCTACAGCTTTCAATAACAGTGTTGCCCTGAATTCTGCTGGTGCTGGTATCATGCAGCTCTGACTGTGAAAGGAATTCATCTGGTTGATGCCTAGTGGGAAGGATATTATGAAAGTGTTTCAGCCTGCCATGATAAATCATAATTCATAGCTATGCAGGTAAGATTCTACAGTTAAATCGTTTGCTATCTGTTGTGTATTATGTAGTAGTAACTGAAGACTTTACTCAGTAACACAGGTCCAGACAGAGAGGTAAGTTTTAACATGGCTTTACTCACATCTTATCATTCTCTGAATCTGCATTGCTTCAAATCTTTATCCATAAAAGTCATTAATCTTGACCATTCTAACAGTGACACCTTGTGGTGAACATAGCAAGTGAAAGCAACATCTACCCTTAACTTAAAAGGAAGTTATCTACCATAGTAACTAGTGTACTAGTAGGGTAAACACAGATAATGTTGAACAACATAAATCTCTTCTGTGGCAATAGTACAAACATGACTTTACAGTATCTGTAACAATTACAGCATAATAAAATAACAACGTACAGCTATATTGTTTTTGTATCACTAACCACGTTTCCATCCACAGATTTTATGCAAGAAAAATCATGACAGCTGTGATGAAAACAGGAAGTTTCAGTACAATTTTATAAATGCCTTTTAACATTTGTATTTAATTTTTTTTTACAAGTAAAACATATTGAAACCTAGGTCTCTTTTACAAATGTGCCCTGCATATACAACGTAAATATACACATTATACCTAAACATATACACATTAAAATGCAAAAATACAGTAATGGGAAGCAGAAATAAAACGTCACAAATCACCCAGAAAAACAGCTACATTCCTCCACAATTAACACTTTAAATTGCCCAAACGGAACAAGAACATCAAGATGAAATGTATTTAGAATTTTATTGAAGCAATACGGTACTAAAAGCAGAGTTACCTAGCATGGTGGAGCCCCTAGGACCCTCAAGAGTTAACCAATCCTGTGAACGGGTTAGACAACTCAGGTGTTAGGTAAGATGGAAGTTTATGAAGTAGGGCCTTGTAAACAAAAAGGGAGGAATGTAGAAATCTACAGGTGTTTAGCAAAGTCCAGCCAACCTTTTGATTCAGGATGCAGTGATGAGTATCAAAACTGTTACCTGTAACAAAACAAAGGACACTGTGGTAGATGGCATCCTAAGGTTTAAGAGTAGTAGCAGCTGCACTTTGATATATAATATCACCATAATTAAGAACAGATAAAAAGTTTTCTTCCTACAGCTTAGAGAAAGGCATGATCAGTTTCCGTAGAAAAAGCCAACTTAAAATCTTAGCTTCTTAACCAACTCATCTATATTTTTTTTAAACGTCAAATCCATATCAATCCAAATGCCTAAGTATTTATATGCGGGCAGACGTTCGATTGAAGAACCATCTAATGAGTGAAGATATAGTTAATCTGAAACAGTTTTACGAGAGTTTGAAAACAACATGTATTTTCTTTTGTTTGTATTAATCACAAGTTTAAAGCACAAGTTTAAAATCAGCAAGGCATCCCTGTATAGCTATAAAATCTAACTGTAGTTTTAACACAGCCAGATCAACAGTTGCGTCAACAGCATACATAATCATATCATCCGCATATAGATGAAGTTCACCATTTTTAACAGATTGACCAATACCTTTTATATAAATGGTGAAGAGAATAGGTCCCAAAATCTACCCCTGTGGTACAACTTTATGTATATCAAGAAATTCAGACTTAACCCCATCAATCACAATGTCCTGAGTTCTGTCACTAAGAAACCATGAACAGGTGTCAGAGCTCATGCCTATAGAGGACAACTTATTCCATAAAATAGCAGGTCAACAAACAAAGCAGCAAATGTAATTGAAGTGTCTAAAGCAGGGGTCTTCATCCTTTTTCAGCCCAGGGACCCCTTGGCTGATAGAGAAATAGAACAGGGACCCCCAGATAAAAAAGATTTAAAAAGTTGTTGCGTTTTAAGCCTGGCCATACACTAACAGTAACTGACTAACATATTTATCACCTCTTTTAACCTATTTTGTACTCAGTTATACACAACTATTATTTGTTTTTATTATTGGCCATATAATAAAATAATTGTAATCCCTTTTTTAACCTATTTATATACTCAATTATTATGTTTATGTTTGATGAAACTTTTTTTATTTTTATTATTATTGATGAGGTTTAGATTTGGGTTTATTTAGCTTATGGATGACACATAGGCCTACCTTAGTGAGATGACTGGCCCTGGTGGGTAGCACACAGCTTGTCTATTCTGGGGGAGATGGAGGTTGTCAGGCAGAGCACCATGTCATCCTCAGGCTGCAGTCTGGACAGGTATTCGCTCTTCAGGTAGGTGAAGGAGGAAAATCCACTTTCACAAAGATATGTTGTTGCAAAAGGCTCAGCATTGCCTTGCAGTGAGCTGGGGGAAGTCTTTCTGGCAATAAATCCAGAACTGAATGAGAGGCCTTGACTCATACACATTCTTGTGCGTGCTGTCTGTGGACAGCTCTATCAGCTGATCTTCCTCAGAGGCTGTCAAGTTTGAGCTGTCATATGCTTTGTCTTTGAATGGTGTCACAACCTCGGCTCTAAAGCCATGACAAAGAGGGAGTCACACATTGACTTAAAGAGAAAATACAATTGTTTTATTATTATCTCAACACAGACTTCAGTGAGGCTAACAGAACATGTAGTGACCAGGTGGAGAGAGAGCGAATGGCCAGGAACCAGGAAAGCTTTATCCCTTTTGCCACAGGTGTTTCCAATCAGGCCCAATTGGCTTCACTCCTCACGAACCTGCAGGATTGAAAGAAAAATACAAGGCAAGCAGCAACCAATGCAGAGGGCCGTGACAACGGAAACTGTATCCATATCTTGTCCCTTCTCCAGGACTCAGCCTCAGAAAAGTACTTTCCAAATTGACTTTCGAGTGCCTCCATGTGTCCAATAATTGTGTGTTTCACGTCAGGCGAAAGCACTGCAGAATCAGCCAACTCCTCCACTGATGGAAGCATAGAAAATTTACCTTCCCTGATTCGCTCTCTCCATCTCGTTGTTTTCTTCAGAAAGCTTTCCATCTTGTCATACAGCTGAATGGCATGTGTATTACGGCCCTGCATGGAACTGTTGAGTTTGTTCAACTCTGAGAAAATATCCACAAGATATGCCAGTTTAGTGAGCCAGACATTGTCATCGAAATGTGCAGCCAGCTCCGCGCGGTTTTGGCCAGCTAGAAACTCCTGAATAGCTGTGCATAACTCAAACACACGGGCCAATACTGATCCACGAGAATGCCATCTGATCTCGGAATGGTACAGGAGCGCATTGTGACCCTCTTCCGCAGAGCGCAGCAAAGAGGCACGTTTGCAAGGCACTCTTCTTAACCACATTGACAGTCTTCACAACAGTGTCCATAACGTGAGCAAAGTCAGCACTCATTTCTTTGGCAGCGAGAGATTCTCTGTGTAACATGCAGTGAATCCACATAACTTTTGGGGCCACTTTTCTGACCAGTCATAGCGCGCGCACCGTCAGTACACACAGCAACACACTTTGCCCAGCTTATCTCATTTGCTCTGAAAAAGTCATCAATCACTTTAAAAAATTTCAGAGCTTGTTGTGCTTCAGGGAGCTTCTTACAAAACAAAAACTCCTCACACATTTCGTTTTGGTCAACAAAATGCACAAATCCCAAGAGCTGTGCGTCTTTGGACTCATCCAACTGTAATGAAAAGGCTTCCGCCGATTTCAGCTTCTCAATTAACTGCTCCCTCACATCAGATGCCATTTCGCAAACTGTTCATCATTACCAAACATAGTCTTGCACATATCACTGGCCGCGGGCAATATCAAATCTTCCGCAATTGTATACGTTTTTCTACATTGAGCGATGCGAAGAGCAACTTGATAGGAGGCTTTCATACCGAGCTCTCAAACGTTCACTCATTTCCTCATCATTGTCTGTTGACCTTGGAGTGACTGCAGACAAGTCAGAAAATATTCCACCGGTTTATCTTTCAAGTGGCCATGATTAGTCTCCATGTCATTGCAGCTTTGATGGCTTCATGCCTTCATTTGAGAGTGTTGCTGGACAAATAACACACATCGGCAATTCAATTCCTTCGCTTTCTTTGGAGGTAAATCCAAACTTTAGGTAGGTTTTTGAATATTTTCTGTACTTCTCTCGCTTACGCTTACCCTTTCCCACTGGGCAGGTGCCTCTGGAGCAGGTGGAGCCGTGACACTATTGTTTGTGGCCTCGGACAAGGTGGAAGGAGTAACTTTAGCGTTCGGGTTCAGAGCTCGAGGCCTTTTTGTTACAAAGCGATCCATTGTTATAACAACCTAACTTAGTAGTCGAGTCTATTATTTGCTTTCCAGCTTTTTATTTATTGGCGGATAAAATTAGCAACATCTTCTTCTTGTTTATTTAAAGGCGGTTGGCAATCACCCGTGGTATCATGGGAGTCATTTTGTATTTTTTTAAGTAGCTTATTATTGCCTATTAATGCTTGAAATTTACTCAATATTCTTCTCCCCCACCAAAAAAAAAATCCCCCACAAATTATTTTGATGAACATTTTTTATAATTTTGGGGGACCACCTGCAATACCCCCACGGACCCCTTAGGGGTCGCGGACCCCCGGTTGAAGATCCCTGGTCTAAAGCATTGACAAGATCATTAACAACTAAAGTGGTTGCTTTAATAGTGCTATGCCCAGAACTAAACCCTGATTAGATTACATTCAAAATACATTTCTCAGATAAAAAAATAGCAAAGTTTTATACTTTGGATTCAAGAATCTTAGCTAGACAAGGAAAACTTGAAATTGGGAAATATTTATTAAGATCACTACTATCCTTTATGCGTAAATATTGATATAATAACCACCATATTGAAGTGAACTTAGAGTCACGTGTGGTCCTCCCACAACAACTTTGAAAACCATGCAGAACTACAGATGAAATAACTTATGAGGAACTTCACAGGGTGTTAACAGTGCACAGTGATCTTGGTGCTCCTTTCTAATACATATGGAGGGTCTGATTCTAGTGACATGATGATCAATGTTTGACTCCGGTTTGACAAATACAAATATTGTCTTATTCTGGTGACATGATGTTCAAATATTTTTGCTCTTATCTATAATAATCTCATCATGTAGACTAGCTTAACCGCAATGTATCTGTAAGCTGTTGGCTAGAGCGTACGTGCCAAGACGAGAGTAGGCACATTTGTTTTTGTGACAAAACTATCGGTAGAGTTAAAAATGTACGGTTGCGTATTTCTGCATAATTTGCATCATTATTACGATATAAGATTGCATTCTTTAAAAATTATTCAATAACTAAATAATCCATTATCTCGTTAATATGAGAAAGATAACGTTATAATGAGAAAGATCACGTTATAATGAGAAAGTGTTGGAAGGTGCATTGAAACAATTAGATAGCTCAATTATATAATTTATAGCACAACCAACTAGTAAGCTAGCAAGCAATATCTGAATGATGCACTGAAATTAGCTATTCTCGAGGAGATCACTATGTTAGCTAGTTATGGCTATTCTCAAGAACAAGCAAGCCCCTATCTGTGAAGCATCACAAGTGCTTTACAGTGTCTTGGAAATACAATGACATTGCAAAATGAGTCAAATAATTAGTTGGAAATCCTTAAGTCATCATTATGATGTTACCAGAATGACTTTAAATGCAGTATAACGTTAGCTAGCTAGCTGATTGAGGGGAGACCAACTCAGATTTTAGCTAGCCAACGTTAGCATTGCTAGCTATGTTTGACAAACTTTGTTAGCTAATGACAACATTGCCATCCATTTGACAATATGTTAATGATGGTTGTTTCCTCTTGATGGTTGAAAAATTTATGAAACAGTTTTTAACCTCCATCTATCATGACGTTTGGTCACCACTATAGCGGCCCTGGCAGAGGGAGGCTTGAGAACGTTCATAACAATGGTGGAGTGCGTTTTACATGGCCTGGTGCCCCGGGTGGGCGGAGTTTGCCCATTTTAGACCATTCCATTGGTCCTTAAGTGAAATTTCCAACCACCCGGAACACTGGGCCATGCAAAACGAACTACACCAATGGCATGACGCGACCCAGTGACGGAGGTGCAACCATTTTGCATATGTCTATTTTGCCTAGCTCTATGACTGTATGTGTGTTTGTGTGTGTCTGCCAGCCAGTCTGTCTGTCTGGCTGTCTTGGAGTTCCAGATGTGGCTGGAGAAGTGGTGGTGGTAATTGGAGTGCAACATTGTCATGAAGTTCATCTATAACAGCTGCTAGCTAGTACATGTACAGTGGGGAGAACAAGTATTTGATACACTGCCGATTTTGCAGGTTTTCCTACTTACAAAGCATGTAGAGGTCTGTAATTTTTATCATAGGTACACTTCAACTGTGAGAGACGGAATCGAAAATCACATTGTATGATTTTTAAATAATTAATTTGCATTTTATTGCATGACATAAGTATTTGATCACCTACCAACCAGTAAGAATTCCGGCTCTCACAGACCTGTTAGTTTTTCTTTACGAAGCCCTCCTGTTCTCCACTCATTACCTGTATTAACTGCACCTGTTTGAACTCGTTACCTGTATAAAAGACACCTGTCCACACACTCAATCAAACAGACTCCAACCTCTCCACAATGGCCAAGACCAGAGAGCTGTGTAAGGACATCAGGGATAAAATTGTAGACCTGCACAAGGCTGGGATGGGCTACAGGACAATAGGCAAGCAGCTTGGTGAGAAGGCAACAACTGTTGGCGCAATTATTAGAAAATGGAAGAAGTTCAAGATGTCAATCTCCCTCGGCCTGGGGCACCATGCAAGATCTCACCTCGTGGGGCATCAATGATCATGAGGAAGGTGAGGGATCAGCCCAGAACTACACGGCAGGACCTGGTCAATGACCTGAAGAGAGCTGGGACCACAGTCTCAAAGAAAATCATTAGTAACACACTACGCCGTCATGGATTAAAATCCTGCAGCGCACGCAAGGTCCCCCTGCTCAAGCCAGCGCATGTCCAGGCCGTCTGAAGTTTGCCAATGACCATCTGGATGATCCAGAGGAGGAATGGGAGAAGGTCATGTGGTCTGATGAGACAAAAATAGAGCTTTTTGGTCTAAACTCCACTCGCGCCGTGTTTGGAGGAAGAAGAAGGATGAGTACAACCCCAAGAACACCATCCCAACCGTGAAGCATGGAGGTGGAAACATCATTCTTTGGGGATACTTTTCTGCAAAGGGGACAGGACGACTGGGCCGTATTGAGGGGAGGATGGATGGGGCCATGTATCGCAAGATCTTGGCCAACAACCTCCTTCCTTCAGTAAAAGCATTGAAGATGGGTCGTGGCTGGGTCTTCCAGCATGACAACAACCCGAAACACACAGCCAGGGCAACTAAGGAGTGGCTCCGTAAGAAGCATCTCAAGGTCCTGGAGTGGCCTAGCCAGTCTCCAGACCTGAACCCAATAGAAAATCTTTGGAGGGAGCTGAAAGTCCGTATTGCCCAGCGACAGCCCGGAAACCTGAAGGATCTGTATGGAGGAGTGGGCCAAAATCCCTGTTGCAGTGTGTGCAAACCTGGTCAAGAACTACAGGAAACGTATGATCTCTGTAATTGCAAACAAAGGTTTCTGTACCAAATATTAAGTTCTGCTTTTCTGATGTATCAAATACTTATGTCATGCAATAAAATGCAAATTAATTACTTAAAAATCATACAATGTGATTTTCTGGATTTTTGGGTTAGAATTTGAGAGGAATGTACATCTTCCTCTACGAGGGCTATCCTGAAGCTGTGAGCAAGAAGAGAAAATAACTTATCCGGCCATAAAAACTGCCAGAGCACGTGGGGACATTGCTTACATCCGCTATGACAGGCTCATTGTCCAAAAGCCTGCTCCTGTATCAGTAAATGTGTCGATATTATATTCAGAAGCTACCCAGAATATTTCCCAGTCCCTGTGATCAAAACAATCTTGAAGCGTGGATTCCGATTGGTCAAACCAATGTTAGATAGATAGATAGATAGATAGATAGATAGATAGATAGATAGATAGATAGATAGATAGATAGATAGATAGATACTTTATTTATCCCCCTGGGGGGAAATTTCAGTACTTACCACGGGAGCTTCCTGTTTAGGTTTCTGCCTATAGGTGGGGAGGAGCAGAATGGAAGCGTGATCTGATTTGCCTAAAGGAGGGCGGGGGAAGATTTTGTAGCTGTACCGGAGTAGCAATGGGTCCTTGTTGCATGTGTAGCACATGAGCTCTGTTGATAGAATTTCAGGTAGCGTTTTCCTCAGATTTCCTTTATTAAAGTCACCAGCTACAATAAATGCTTCCTCAGGAAATGCGGTTTCCAGTTTGCACATAGTCCAGTGTAGTTCCCTGAGAGCCGCTGTGGTGTTGGATTCGGGGAATATACAAGGCTGAGTGCAAGGAGTTCCTGTACATTACCACAATCACACCATGAGTTGTTAATCATGAAACAAACCCCTCCTCCTTTCTTTTTACCAGAGAGTTCTTTCTTCCTGTCCGTGCGATGGACGGACCACGGTTCGATCTCGGGCTGTATCACAACTGTCCGTGATTGGGAGTCCCATAGGGCAGCGCACAATTGGCCCAGCGTCGTCCAGGTTAGGGGAGGGTTTGGCCGGGGTAGGCCATCATTGTAAATTAGAATGTGTTAAAACTGACTTGCTTACCAAAGACACTAGCAACATGCCAAAGAGGTAGGCAGATGTGTTACTACCATACATCATCTAGGCCTGTGCCTGACTAACATTAAAGGCATAGACCACCCAATAATCTAAATTTGTTAGCTGTTTCCTTACTTAGACTATTAGACTATTTTCAAGGTGAGAAAACAGCTGACAAATTTGGCAGATTTTTGGGTGTACTATGCCTTTAAGTAGTAGCTAGGCTAATGTTTCAGTCTTCAAAGTAGCCTAATGCAAAATAATTGACCACGGAGGTTTGGGTTGACTCTCCTGGACTTTCCTCCCTGTCACCCACGATGTTAAAATACGATGGCCAGCTTTCACCCAGTACGTCACAAACGGAGTAGGGTCAAAGATCTCCAAAGGTGGTCCATTGATGTCCACAAAAAGAAGAGAGGACAGACTCTTTGCGCGGAGCCTGTTGCGAGATTTTCTGTCCGTGTCAGGAACGGGTGTATGGAGAGACCAAGACGCAGCGCAGGGATTATAGTAGTTTGACATATTTTATTTGTATTACTATGTATAGCCCAGAAAGGAATACGATGTATAACAAACCCCAAAAATGACGAACTACAAAACGAAACCAAAACACGAATTCCACACGTTACGTTAAAACAAAAACACGATATTTTAAACGTAACAAAAGCACACTTACATTAACCGTGACTGCGACATACATCGATAACAACCCACACCCAGGTGAAGGACAGACTCAACATATATGGGATCCCTAATTAGAGACAATGCGGTGCAGCTGCCTCTAATTAGGGATCCAACCCAACCCGACACAGAAACAGAAAAGAACGACACTGTCAGACTCTGACCATAGCTACATAGAGAAGCAAATAGGCTTCTCTATGGCCAGAGCCTGACAGTCCGTGACATTAACTGCCGAAAATCTCCTCTCACATTCGACATAGGTAGCCAAGTAGGTCTTACTGACAATCAGAAGTCTCTTCAGAGTCTCTCCCTCCAGTGTCCCTTGTAGTTTAAACTCTCTGAAATCCTCAATTGCTTCTCTGGTTGGTTCACCAAGGAGTTTGGCCATCTTGTGCACCTCAGTCTCACCAAACAAGACAATCTCTTCATGCTTTTGTGGCCAGCTGGACAGTAACTGAAAAAGGTTGTCACTTGGCAGGCAGGCAGTCAAGTTGTCAACAACTGCTTGGTAAAATTGAGGGCTATTTATTTTCCCTGCTCTCTCACCAATAACGCTCACACCTTTAAACAGGCCAGCCAAAATGGTCTATTGAGCCTTTGCTGTTTACTTTCCACCCTGCATTTTCATTGCAGTTAGAATTTCAATTGTCTGTTGGATGTAGCGGTGACTGTCAACAAGTGGTGTGTCTCTTCGCTGCAGCTTCAGTGAGAGGCTCTGCAGGTCCCTTAAAACATCTTTCATGCAGGCCAAATTTGCGTTGGTGAGGTACTTCAACAGCCCAGTGTACTTCTTCCTCACACTGTCAGAATGAGATTGGTCCTCACTTTCAGTTTTATAATCATTTGCCAGAGCAGGGAAACTCTTCCACACTGCTCTCACTGTGTTAAAACTACTGGCAACCCATCTTATGGTGAAGACCTATCCAATCTTCAGAATTTGTATGTTTAGGTCATTTGCTGCTTCTTGTAGCAACCATGCATTTTTATGGGACTGATGAAACAAGCTGTATAGCATTGAGATTAACATTTCAAAATGATTGCAGCCGTACACAGATTTAAATGAGTCATGTACAGCTAACTCCAATTGGTGAGCTAAGCAGTGAATGGATTTTACATTGGGAAAGTAATGTTTTAGTTTAGCTATGACTCCATTTTTGTAGCCTGTCAAAACTGAAGCTCCATCAGCTGCAATGTTAATGAGATTTCTGTGCAAAAATCATCATCGAAGCCAGCTTCCTGCAAACTTCATCTCAATGCATTATAAATGGAATTGGCATCAGTGCCCTCTTTCAATTCAACCAGATCTAGAAAAATGTTATCGATATCACCATCTCCAGTTACATCGCATCTGATGAATATGATCATGTACAGTGGGGAGAACAAGTATTTGATACACTGACGATTTTGCAGGTTTTCCCACTTACAAAGCATGTAGAAGTCTGTAATTTGTATCATAGGTACTCTTCTACTGTGAGTGACGGAATCTAAAACAAAAATGCAGAAAATCACATTGTTGATTTTTAAGTAATTAATTTGCATTTTATTGCATGACATAAGTATTTGATACATCAGAAAAGCAGAACTTAATATTTGGTACAGAAACCTTTGTTTGCAATTACAGAGATCATATGTTTCCTGTAGTTCTTGACCAGGTTTGCACACACTGCAGCAGGGATTTTGGCCCACTCCTCCATACAGACCTTCTCCAGATCCTTCAGTTTTCGGGGCTGTCGCTGGGCAATACGGACTTTCAGCTCCCTCCAAAGATTTTCTATTGGGTTCAGGTCTGGAGACTGGCTAGGCCACTCCAGGACCTTGAGATGCTTCTTACGGAGCCACTCCTTAGTTGCCCTGGCTGTGTGTTTCGGGTTGTTGTCATGCTGGAAGACCCAGCCGCGACCCATCTTCAATGCTCTTACTGAGGGAAGGAGGTTGTTGGCCAAGATCTCGCGATACATGGCCCCATCCATCCTCCCCTCAATACGGTGCAGTCGTCCTCTCCCCTTTGCAGAAAAGCATCCCCAAAGAATGATGTTTCCACCTCTATGCTTCACGGTTGGGATGGTGTTCTTGGGGTTGTACTCATCCTTCTTCTTCCTCCAAACACGGCGAGTGGAGTTTAGACCAAAAAGCTCTATTTTGTCTCATCAGACCACATGACCTTCTCCCATTCCTCCTCTGGATCATCCAGAGGGTCATTGGCAAACTTCAGACGGGCCTGGACATGCGCTGGCTTGAGCAGGGGGACCTTGTGTGCGCTGCAGGATTTTAATCCATGACGGCGTAGTGTGTTACTAATGGTTTTCTTTGAGACTGTGGTCCCAGCTCTCTTCAGGTCATTGACAAGGTCCTGCCGTGTAGTTCTGGGCTGATCCCTCACCTTCCTCATGATCATTGATGCCCCACGAGGTGAGATCTTGCATGGTGCCCCAGACCGAGGGAGATTGACCGTCATCTTGAACTTCTTCCATTTTCTAATAATTGCGCCAACAGTTGTTGCCTTCTCACTAAGCTGCTTGCCTATTGTTCTGTAGCCCATCCCAGCCTTGTGCAGGTCTACAATTCTATCCCTGATGTCCTTACACAGCTCTCTGGCCTTGGCCATTGTGGAGAGGTTGGAGTCTGTTTGATTGAGTGTGTGGACAGGTGTCTTTTATATAGGTAACGAGTTCAAACAGGTACAGTTAATACAGGTAATGAGTGGAGAACAGGAGGGCTTCTTAAAGAAAAACTAACAGGTCTGTGAGAGCCGGAATTCTTACTGGTTGGTAGGTGATCAAATACTTATGTCATGCAATAAAATGCAAATTAATTATTTAAAAAGCATACAATGTTATTTTCTGGATTTTTGTTTTAGATTCTGTCTCTCACAGTTGAAGTGTACCTATGATAAAACTTACAGACCTCTACATGCTTTGTATGTAGGAAAACCAGCAAAATCGGCAGTGTATCAAATACTTGTTCTCCCCACTGTAGGTACTTTATTGATCTCTGAGGGGGAAATTTCTTTGTCAAGCAGCTACAACAAAACATCGGGCAGGTGCAAAATGCCAGAACGAAAATACACAAAAGATAGATACACAATACATGATACATAGAGCGGCAGTATGAAAAAGTATAGAAATACAAGATGTCTGGAGTGCAAAAAAGCTATGAAAAGACATTGCATAGTATGGGTGGTTGGCTGAATATGTACACTATACATTGGTGGATGTTGGATGGTTAACTATACTATACAGGTCGATGGCAGAGAAATACTTCAATAGCTAAAAATGCATATGATATGAGTGAGGGTAATAATAGTTTACTTAATAGACAGACTATAAAGTTATATTTACAGGTAAGTGAATACTTGCATGGTTCCATAAACTGTACAGGTAAATGACAGGAAGAGATACTTAAATAGCTAAATATGTGTATGATATAATTTAGGGTAATAATAGTAATTCCCTTAAAATACAGTCCTTAGCGCAGGGTTTAATTAGAGATAACTGTACGTATTGCACATTCGATATACTAAAAGCAATGAAAAAAGATACAACTGACAGGATACTAATATGCATTTCTGAGTGAATGACTATGTAAGTTAAGTCCAAGAATTACTTGCAATATTGCACGTGATATGAAATAACAACTGTACATGAGTATGTATATACAGACCTGAATGAATAAAAAGTCCTGAGTGAATGAGTGATTACGGACCAGTTACTCACGGATGGATGCATAATTGTTAAACTAGGTCCTAACACCCCAACAGTTCCAGGTCTGTGTTGCCGACGGCACAGCACCCCGGTGAGGCATTATATAGTCTAATAGCCGCCGGCAGGAAGGACCTCCTGTAGCGCTCTCTGGCACACCGTGGTGGGATCAGTCTGTGACTGAAGGTGCTCCTCTGCGTCATAACCATGGCATGCAGAGGGTGGGTGACATTGTCCATGATGGCCAGCAGTTTGGCCGGGATCCGTCTTTCCACCACCTCCTCTAGAGTGTCAAGGCTCATCCCCAGAACATAGCTAGCTTTCCTGATCAGCTTATTTTCCAAAGAAGCATCACCGGCTTTTATGTTGGCTCCCCAGCAGACCACTGCAAAAAAGATGGCACTGGCCACCACAGACTGGTAGAAGGTATGCAGTAGTTTACTGCACACGTTGAAGGAGTCGGCTCTGGCCCTTTTTGTACAGGGCCCCGGTGTTACCAGCCCATTCCAGCCTGTTGTCCATATGGACTCCCAGGAACTTGTATGACCCAACCATTTCCACATCCATCCCCTGTATAGGGACTGCAGTCAGTTGTGCCTTGGTTCTCCGGAAGTCCACCACCATCTCCTTTGTTTTGCTGATGTTGAGCTGAAGGTGGTTCTGCTCACACCACAACACAAAGTCACTGATTGTGCTCCTGTACTCCTCCTCCTGCCCACCCCTGATGCACCCTACAATTGCGGAGTCATCCGAGAACTTCTGTAGGTGGCATTTTTCAGAGTTATATCTGAAGTCCGAGGTGTAGAGGGTGAACAGGAAGGGGGACAGGACCGTTCCCTGGGGGGCCCCTGTGTTGCTCACTGCCCGTTCTGACACACAGCTCTGTAGTCGCACAAATTGTGGCCTACCGGTCAGGTAGTCCGTGACCGTGACTAAGGGTGCTTCCACTTTCATCCTCTTCATCTTCTCACCCAGTAGCAGGGGCTGAATGGTATTGAAGGCACTGGAGATGTCAAAAAACATAACCCTCACAGTGCAACCTGCGTTGTCCAGGTGAGAGTAGGCCCTCTGCAGAAGGTAGATGGTTGCATCATCCACCCCGATGTTGTGCTGGTATGCGAACTCCAGTGGTGTACACACCAGGGGTCTGAGGTGACCGAGGACTAACCTTTCCAGGGTCTTCATGATGTGGGATGTTAGCGCTACAGGTCTGAAGTCATTCAGGACAGTGGGGTGTGCCTTCTTGGGCACTGGGACGAGGCAGGATGTTTTCCACAGCACAGGGACCCTTTCTAGGCTCAGGCTAAGGTTGAAGGGTTGCTGGAGTATTCCACACAGTTGGTCAGGACAGACCCTAAGCACCCTTGGGCTGATGCCATCAGGGCCCGCCGCTTTCCACTGATGTAGTCTCTCCAGGTCTCTCTTCACTTGGTTGGTGGTGTAAGCCAGCCCAAGTAGGGAGGTGGGGGGAAGAGGGGTGTTGAGGATTAGAGGCGGAGGTGTGGTCGCTGATTGTCTCAACAGAGGTGTTGTGAGCAAAGTGGGGGGACAGCCGTGAGGGTGTGTGGCCTGGGGAGCTGGAGGAGAGGTGGACAGGGCCAGTATCGAACCTGTTAAAAAATTGGTTGTGTCCCCTTTGTCTCCCCACTGTTTGACTTTTTGAAGCCAGTGATATTTCTCATACCCTTCCACACCTCTCTCACCTGGCCCTGCCTCAGCTTGTCCTCCATCTTCTCCTTATACACTCTCTTCCCCTCACCAATCCTCAACTTCAGCTCCCTCTGGACACATTTCAATTTGTCCCTTTCCCCCTCCTCTTCTTCTCATTCAGCAGGGCCTTCAGGTCGCTAGTGATCCAGGGTTTATTATTTGGAAAACAGCGTACCTTCCTGGTGGGTACAGTGTTGTCTACACAAAAATTGATATAGTCCGTTATGCAGTCAGTAAGTCCATCGATGTCCTCCCCATGAGCCTCACAGAGCACATCCCAGTCTGTTGTTTCAAAGCAGTCCTGTAGGGCCTCATTCGTCTCCGGGGACCATCTCCTATTGGTCCTAGTGGTCGCAGGCTGCTGCTGGACCATAAGCCTGTAGAGTGGGGTGAGGTGGACAAGGTTGTGATCCGATCTACCGAGGGGAGGGAGTGGAGTTGTATGCATCCTTCACATTAGGTTGGGCACTTCACAAACTGTTTGAACGTGGGTAGTGTTGAGAGATGCATTGTTAAAATCCCCCGAAAAGAAAGCACTGGGATGCGCTGTCTGCAACCTAGCGATAACAGAGTGGATGACGTCACACGCTGTGTTTGCATCAGCGGAGGGCGGGATGTAAACAATAACAGCAATGGCCGCCGTGAATTCCCTCTGCAAATAGTAGGGTCTCAGGCTAACAACTCAATGTCCGGGCTACAAAACTGTTCCTTAAGAGTAATATGGCTCGGATTACATCATCTGTTGTTAACTAACCCTTACTCTTACTGGAAGAAACGGCTATCTCTGTCCGCTCTGATGGTCCGGAAACCGCCGATAGTGACGTTCTCTATGGGGATGTTATCATTCAGCCATGTTTCAGTAAAACACAATAGGCCCGGTAGTCTCTTTGTCCATGATCCAGACCCCGAAGCTCGTCCATCTTGTTATGCAGCAATCTCATGTTGCCCATAATGATAGACGGTATAGCCGGCTTGTACTTCCTCAGCTTTGCCTTACACTTCAATCCCTCCCTGCGTCCACGCTGTTGCCTTTTCAACTCGTCCGGAATATCGAACTTTTCCCTGGGATGCAGCAGCGCTGCGTGTGCTAAATCCAGGAGCTGGGCTCGGTTGTAAATTATTGAGGACTCGCGTGTACGTTCGGCGCTGAGAAAAATAAAAAGTGCCTCAGTGATAAAAAGGACCACTAAAACCTTCGAAAAACAGTAGCACTCCATAATCCTGAACTATTATAGTTAAACTGTTGCAAAAAAAACGTTTTTACTAAAACAACAATTTAGGCACAAACAATGGGAGCTGCTTAACAGGCCACGCAGGGCGGCACCAATCCATAGGAATAGCAAACTTCAGGCGTTTCCATTTGTTGAATGAAATTAAAATAGAGCTCTTTAACCATGCATACCAGTGATGGGTTTTGCATCGAATGATGCATATGCAGAAAATAACCCCATTCCTACTGTAAAATACGATGGGTTATCTTTGATGTTATAGGGCAATTTGTTAAGGTCAACGGCAACATGAACTTTACCCAATACCGGGACGGTGGACAATGAGCCTGTCATAACGGATTTAAGCAATGTCCCAATGCGATCTGGCAGCTTTCATGGCTGGGATAAGTTCCATTCCTCTTCTGGCGCACAGCTTCAGCATAGTCCTCGTTGAGGAAGATATACGTTCCTCTCAAGGTCTTGGCTATTTCCAGAACAGCTACCTTGTCCTTGACCCTCAGGAACTTGACCACTATCGGCCTGGGCCTATCACCTGGGCCGGTGTTGGATTTTCCAGTCTTGTGGGTGCGCTCCACATCAATCTTCCTGTGGCCCATCTTTAGTTTCTCCGGGATCATTTCCCTCACTTT
This sequence comes from Thymallus thymallus, assembly GCA_023634145.1. Classification (NCBI taxonomy): domain Eukaryota; kingdom Metazoa; phylum Chordata; class Actinopteri; order Salmoniformes; family Salmonidae; genus Thymallus; species Thymallus thymallus. Next base: position 10,423,916 of record CM042382.1, read on the forward strand.
GTCCTTAGACTCTGTCCAGGTCTCGTGGAGATTCTGCAATTCTGTCCACAACCATGTTATTCCACTTTGATTGTCCCTGGAGATAATCTGATTTCTCTGTCATTGTTATCATGATTCACATACAGAACTGATTTCCTCTCTCAATGACTTACAGATTGCTGGCATCTTACCGTTCTCCTGTTTAAACTCATTGAGCTGACCCTTGGAGAACTGCAAATGTCTATTGTTTTATTAGTTGACTCCACTAGTATTTGGACAAAAAACTTGATAAAGCCATTTTGTTTTTTGATGTAACAATTGCTTGTAGAACGCGAGCAGGCTGCGTTGAAGCCCTCAAGAAAACCCTGGTAGCTTGGTAGACAGCTAGCTAGTTTCCATGTCAAACAGCTCCTCACGATCACTGGACAGATTGTAGCGATCCCAAGATAGCTAGCTAGTAACAAAACCTTTTCAAAATACTTTTAAACTTTCCAAAACAATAAACAGAGCTCTTCTTTTCTGTGTTCCAGAGTATTGCATAATGGCATGGCTGCTAATATTGCATTCGTGGGAGCATGTACACTACCGTTCAAAAGTTTGGGGTCATTTAGAAATGTCCTTGTTTTTGAAAGAAAAGCAATTTCTTTGTCCATTAAAATAACATAAAATTGATCAGAAATACAGTGCAAAATGTTTTACCAGACGCTCTTATCCAGAGCGATTTACATACATTTTGATACTAGTCCCCCGTGTGAATCAAACACACAACCCTGGTGTTGCAAGCACCATGCTCTACCAACTGAGCTACACAGGACTACTAATGTTGTAAATGACTATTGTAGCTGGAAACGGCTGATTTTTAATGGTATATCTACATAGGCGTACATAGGCCCATTATCAGCAACCATAACTCCTGTGTTCCAATGGCACGTTGTATTAGCTAATCCAAGTTTATCATTTTAAAAGGCTAATTGATCATTAGAAAACCCTTTTGCAATTATGTTAGCTGTGAAAACTGTTGTGCTGATTAAAGAATCAATAAAACTGGCCTTCTTTAGACTAGCTGAGTATCTGGAGCATCAGCATTTGTGGGTTCGATAACAGGCTCAAAATGTCCAGAAACAAACTTTCTTCTGAAACTCGTCGGTCTATTCTTGACGCGAGAAATGGCCAGAAACTGAAGCTCTTGTACAATGCTGTGTACTACTCCCTTCACAGAACAGCGTAAACTGGCTCTAACCAGAATAGAATGGGAGGCCCCGGTGCACAACTGAACAAGAGGATAAGTAGATTAGAGTGTCTAGTTTGAGAAATAGACGCCTCATAAGTCCTCAACTGGCAGCTTCATTAAATAGTACCCGCAAAACACCAGTCTCAACATCAACAGTGAAGAGGCGACTCCGGGATGCTGGCCTTCTAGGCATACTCTCATGCACCCCTAGATGAAATTATTAGCATGGAACCTCAGTCGTCATCACCATAACTAACACTGCTTTGTCCTGTCTTTTATGTTATACTACCTGCATGCTGAGCACGGGTGGGGTCCTGGCACACCTCTGTTCAACATTGATGCTGGTAGGCAATGACAAGATACTGGAAATAATCACAGCTTTGTCAGCGCTGCGCTATGGGCCGCCCAATTCTACATCGGCGCTGCTTCACTCTCAAGATCTTGGGCCCATGATCCTCTGCTACTACAACGTTACATTTGATTGATTCTGAGATTGTGGAGCCTACATTCCTGCAGTTTTGATATATGATCCTGAATGTGTCAGCCTTGTGGTCCAGTTGCTTTGTTGCATAGGTAGAATATCGTGATATAGCAATGTGACAGCTAATCCTGCCTCAGCGAAGCCACCCGGCAGTGCATCTTATTGCAGGCGGTTGGCTAGGTTCATGGCAGGCGGGTTCATACTATTTACAGTTGCCTGATTAGATAGGTGATGTGTCATATGAGAACTGGACATACTGCTGCATTAGCTCATACACATAGTTAGTATTCACACATAAGCCTAGTAGACAGTCATGTAATGATAGAATGACCTTCGCTGGTCTATTGAAAGCTCCTATATGGCAATGAGTTTACCTGCTAATACCATGCCTCATTTAGTTTGCTATGATAGCGTCAGGTGTGGTCAGTAGCCTACATGTTGCCATCTTTGCTGGCTACTTGATATAAATAACTTTAAAGACAGCTGCAGGTGGATGGCTGGATTATATTGCTTAACCCCCTAGAGTCGATTTCCGCAGCCCTGTAGAAATCGAATTGGCAAAATAATCAAAAATCCCCATAGAAATGTGTCAGTTTTTTTTCATTGGATGCATCTTTATCCTCTGCAACGTCTGTAGCGTCTGAACGGTTTGGCCTAGAAACTATTATTACTGGTCCCCAGTACCTGTTTAAAAAATGTATGTAAGTATATATAGGCTAGAAACAGTTTAGTGACAAAAATAAGAGGTTAAATACATGAACAAAAATAGTTTCCTGATATTTCTTATATCTCTCAGATATAGGACAGAGACTTCAGAACAATCTTCCTTTAGATTTGTTTTTCTTTAGATCTGTTCCATGTAGTGAATCTGTTATTCAAAGTATTTGTATGAGCTAATGGCAGTAAGGACAAATTCAATGTTTCATCAAATATAAGTGGTCTTAAAATTCGAAATAAAAAAGTTTAATGATCCTTGGTATGACTTTCTAAAAGCATTTACATGTGTTAGCTTTGACTGTAGGGGGTTAAGTTTGCTTGTTGGATAAGGAGATATTTTAATGTAGATCCATTAGATGTGAGAGGTTCATCTCACTCTGTAGATGCTTTCGCGTCGGTCAGTGTTCTCGTACTAGATTTGCGCACATGTTCAGCTGCAGTCTGATATATGCTAGTCTAGGATTAACTTCTTATTTAGTGACCAATAGTTCAGAGTTCATACCATCTCACGTGGGGAGCAAGCTCCCTCATTTTGTAGAGTTGAAATTAGCCCTTTTAAAACGTGGGGACAAGTCCTCACGTTATTTGGAACTGAGTGACTTTTGTCGCAGGGGGCTTTTATACAACTGTAGCAAAGAGGGTTGGTTCATGATTTCTGTTCACTTGGGGGTGGCCACTGGCTGGGCCCAAGTTGCCATAAACCAACAATTTTAATTTTTGAAGATTCAATCACATTGTTATCGTTTCAAGAGTACTCTTATACTTAGTCAAACATTTTATACAATATTTCAGATGCAAGCCTCATAATTAAGGGAACTGTAATGACAGAGGGAAATGTGGCTGTGCTGTCCTTTATGAGGTAACCACGGTGACACAGAGTGGACAGGATCGTAGCTGGCTTTTCCACTGACAATCTCTTCATTCTCAAAATGAGAAATATTGATTCATTCTCCAATAGTTGTAGGTAGGAGTATTTGGCGGGAGAGCCTCTTTTTCCTGTTCTGAGATTATCTCTGCCCCATACTGCATTGCCGGGGGGAGAGCGTCTCTGCCAGGACTTTATGACATTGTTGTAAAGTCATAAAACTGCCGGGGGCTCATATATCTGCTAGAGGGCTAGCGTCATGACATTATTCTACTGAAAATGTTATATGAATAACTGAATTCCTTTAATATTCTCCAGCATTATATGTGCAACTTGTTATAACATTGTGGGTGCTATACCGTTTGATTTGAAGACACTTAGAGGATTCTGGCATATATTTTGAAGCATGTTGCCATAGCCCCTAACACTCCCATTGTTTCACCAACGCCAATGTGGAGTAAGTGAAAAAAGAAAACTAAGCCATATTTTTGGTCAGTGTCTCTCAGGATCACTTTTAACAGTGAATTTAATGACTTTTTGTCAGTATAATGTATTATGTTGAATTTTTGTGTACTGCCCCTTTAAATGGCAGTCGTTTATACCACAATATGACAAAATTACTTCAATAATTTTGAAGTTACTTAAATTTACTTCAAAATTCTGAAAACTAAATTATACTTTAATCAAATGATGGTAAATTTACTTTTTAGTACAAAGTTTGATTGTACTCAAGTGGCACATTATATAAAGGACACATTGATTGGGCTAAAATAGTATTTTATTTCAGATAACATTAATTACATTTCCAAATAATTATGTTTAAAAAATAAGTTAACAAATGTTGCTATGATTGTTGCTTTTTCCAGTAGTTTCTCCTTGGGTTCAAGATGACCACCGTTGGTAATCGATGTAAGGCAAATATGTTGGTAGTTTGAGGGTTAATGGAGAAAAGGCAGTGCTCTTCAGGTGAGGCTTTACTCGCTGTCACTAAACCCTCAGCAGCATCCAGGCCAGAGCCATGAGGCCCAGAGAGGAGCACATTGTGGAGGCTCCCGACGCTGGGCGGCTCTGGGTCGTCACCACCCAGTCGTTGACAGGCTGGATGTTCCTGAAGACGTTGGTCATCAAGGCAGAGGAAGCGTTGTGGTCAATGTGCAATGTTGTGCTGAAGAGATCAATCTGAGTGGAGAAGGTTAATTAATTGCAGATTGGATCATAGACATAAGTGTGACATCATGCCGACCCAATGGCTTTACCCACTGGGCACAGATGTCAGTTCAACGTCTAGTTTTAGTTGAGCTGCCAAGAAACGTGAAATCAACTCAACTTTGAGGCAATTTCTAAATAGAAATAGAAAAATAGATCACAGAAAGGATCTGTGTGTTCATGACTTCTTGAAGAGACAATTAATACATCACAATCTCTTTTGCTGTACCACCCCAGGTGATAGTACATATTCTCCCTTTCGGTATAATCCCTTACAAAGATCATGTTTGGTAATATTTCTGAATCATTACTTTTATAATGTTTCAAAAGCAGAATGGGTAAGGAATGAAGCCTGCACTTAAATATATTTGAATATAGACCATGTTTCACGTTGTAGCAATGTTTTTTTTGTGGTAAGTAGAAGTGGTGTACAGGTTATTGTGAGAGTGTTGCACAAACTCACCAAGTCCTTGCTGACTTTGATAGGGTCCTTGAACACGGTCCAAACAACAGCCTCGTTGCAATTTGGAGTGGTCAGGGAGCCAAGGTAACGGTAGTATTTGGTACGGTCCACCCCTTTCAGGAGCTCATCCAATGAAATGGCATGAGTAATGTTTACAATATCATCTTGAGGAAGAGAGAAAGAATAAATGTATACTAAAATCACATGCTACTGAAATGGAACAAGAAAATTACTCATTGTGAATTCAAAGAGAGAAAATAATCCCAAATCCTCTTCCAAACTTTATTTTGAGAAACTAGTTCTTGATCAAATCAGAAACAGTCAAATCTCTCCTCTCACCTTTTAGTGTGATGTTGGCCAAGTAGGATGTCAGAGTATTCCAGGCTGCTGGTGAACCAGTCACATTAACCGGCATGGCCTGTTGGAAAAACAAAGACTTTTGTCATAAAAAAATGCAACAAAACATTGTAATGCTAATCTGCTGTGGAAAAATGGATGCCATTTATAGGAAGGTTAAAGCATCCGCTCACTTCTATGAAGAAGCCTAGAGCAGCTAGTCCCGTGGTGTCTGCAACGGCCGAGGTCGTGTTACCGTTGTGTGAAGACTTGGCATTTACTATGTGCAACTGAAAGGTAAAGCAGAACCGTTAGTCTAACAAGTTATCTGAATCCATTGGATAATTCAAACGTTGGAATGATACATTTAAAAATGTAGCCTACAATCTGCCATATTTACAGCTGTTCAAGGGTCATTTCAAGTAATGATACAGTATATGCCAACTGATTCTTGAGGAATAGAACTTATAAATGCCTCATGAGCTGTAAAACAGTCAGAATACTGCACCATCTATGAATTTGACAGTGGTTACATTTCCCCATCCATCAGCTTTCTAGTAAACCAAGAGGGGGGCTGCAGACATTGATCCATTTCAGTATGGTATACTGTATGTTCATCAGTATGAGAACTGTCACCCCATGTAACATGGTATACTGTATGTTCATCAGTACGAGAACTGTCACCCCATGTAACATGGTATACTGTATGTTCATCAGTATGAGAACTGTCACCCCATGTAACATTGTATACTGTATGTTCATCAGTACGAGAACTGTCACCCCATGTAACATGGTATAATGTACGTTCATCAGTATGAAAACTGTCACCCCATGTAACATGGTATACTGTATATTCATCAGTATGAGAACTGTCACCCCATGTAACATGGTATACTGTATGTTCATCAGTACGAGAACTGTCACCCCATGTAACATGGTATACTGTATGTTCATCAGTATGAGAACTGTCACCCCATGTAACATGGTATACTGTAAGTTCATCAGTATGAGAACTGTCACCCCATGTAACATGGTATACTGTATGTTCATCAGCATGAGAACTGTCACCCCATGTAACATGGTATACTGTATATTCATCAGTACGAGAACTTTCACCCCATGTATCATGGTATACTGTATGTTCATCAGTATGAGAACTGTCACCCCATGTAACATGGTATACTGTATGTTCATCAGTATGAGAACTGTCACCCCATGTAACATGGTATACTGTATGTTCATCAGTACGAGAACTGTCACCCCATGTAACATGGTATACTGTATGTTCATCAGTATGAGAACTGTCACCCCATGTAACATGGTATACTGTATATTCATCAGTATGAGAACTGTCACCCCATGTAACATGGTATACTGTATGTTCATCAGTACGAGAACTGTCACCCCATGTAACATGGTATACTGTATATTCATCAGTATGAGAACTGTCACCCCATGTAACATGGTATACTGTATGTTCATCAGTATGAGAACTGTCACACCATGTAACATGGGCTACATTCAGATTCTCTACCCTTCTCCCTAAGTGTACTCATACACTTCCACTCATGATTTTAAAATGAATGGATTAGTGAACAGCAATGTTGTGTTGAACCTTTCCATACCTCCATGGGGTAGCGTGTTCCATCCACTGTGTGCTCCGACCCAGGGACTGAGGTACCGTTGCCCCAGTGGAGGTGAAACTGCAGGCTGTCATAGGCCTCAGTCAGGGCCCCGCCTGTAACCTGGACGCCACTCATCAGCTCCACCTTGACTGAAAGAAAGAGAAGGGGAACAAAAAGAGAGGAATTGGTTCCATTTCGCACATTAGGGTTCCTGGTTTGGTTCATACATTATCCTCAAGTGGGACTTTGTGAGTATAGATTGAGAAGGCAAGGCCTCTATCCATTCTCCTCACCAGTTTTGCCAGTGTTCGTGATACTTTTCATTGTAGAGTTGTCTCCGTATTTGGTGAAGGTGAAGGCAGTCAGGGTTGCGTCGCCCACTGCTGATGCGGAAACGATGTTGATGGGAGACTGTCGGGATCCGTTGCAATGTTCACTGCTAATGGTGGGCCAAGTGGTGTCATCTTAACATGGAATCAATCATACCATGGTGTCAATGTACCATAGTTTTATAAGGATCATATAATATGCTAATACATCAATTCTATAGTCTATTATCCACCGCCATCACAATCACTTAGAAGCAAATTACACCGTAGCCAGGGGTTCAAAACCAATACTTACCACAGCTAGGATCATGGTAACACCACACTGTTAAAATTGAAGAAGATAAAAAGTTATGCAGAGTAACAAAAAAGACAGTCACAGGCCACCAACATAATAAAATAATCACTTACCACCGCCTTCACTGCTGTATGTAGTCGGGACAAAGAAAGCCGCAACGATAACCACAAGTTGATTCATCTGAAAGCGAGAGAAAGGCAAACCATTGGTTGATGCATGCAACATCTGAGCAGGGGAATGCTACCAAAATGTCTGTCGGGAAAGGTTGGCATTAAACTCCACCTTCAACTGCTGTTGGATATCTGTCAGGTTCTCCAGCAACACTAAATCCTTTTTGTTTCCTTTGTGTGCGTCCAAAAAGCAAATGTGAGTAAATAGACATGAATCTGTCTTTGACTGTTTTCACTGACGCAGTTGATTGTTTTGAGTTGCCTCACGATTGTTTGTAAACGTATATGCGGCTCCCGGAGCACATGGATAAAGCTTAGGGCCGATTGCTCCAATTACTATCTCTTTTATTTATGAATGAATGAATTCTGTTAAATAGAGCTAATTATTTGAAATGATTCTGATTGTTGTTTCACATTATCGAATTGTGACAATGTCTTTGATTTGATTAAATCATTATGGCATTTTATTGATTCCTGTTTGTTCTCAGATTTTCATTCCAACACATGCTGAATAAATTAAAACTCACCAAGAGTGAGACTAACCAACTCTGTGTACTTCCTTCTGCCAAACCATCTTACTGTGGTTCGCCTGTTCACCGATTTCTTCTCCGTGCTGTTGGTTCTTCAGAACTTTGCACTTGACCACTACCAGTTCTGATGCTTTTGATAAGTGCAAGTGACAGATGGGCGCAATTACACATATTCCATAGGCCTACTGTTTTCTCTTTTTTTTTCTTTAACTGACCCTCTTTGTCCATTCATCGCCATTACCCGTCGTTGTCTTAGCCCTCTTAATTAACTGTTATTTTTTGCCCCTCATTAACTGTTTGTTTTTATGCCCCTTTCTTATTTCAATATGCCTTGTCTTTTGCTGTTTAGGTTAGCTATTATTGTTTTATTTCACTGTAGTGCCCCCAGTCCTGCTCAACTGGCCTCTGATAGCTCTTTTGTCCCTCCCCCCACACCTCACCTGGCTTAACTGGTGTCTCCAGAGATGCAACCTCTCTCTTCATTACCCAACGCCTAGGTTTACCTCCACTGAACTCACATCCTACTATACCCTTGTCTATACATTATGCCCTCAATCTATTCCACCACGCCCAGAAATCTGCTCCTTTTATTCTCTGTACCCAACGCACTAGACGACCAGTTCTTAATGCCTTCAGCCGTGCCCTAATCCTACTCCTCCTTTGTTCCTCTGATGATGTTGAGGTAAACCCAGGTCCTGTAGCTCCCAGCATTACACCTATTCTCCAGGCGCTCTCATTTGTTGACTTCTGTAACCGTAAAAGCCTTGGTTTCATGCATGTCAACATTAGAAGCCTCCTCCCTAAGTTTGATTTATTCACTGCTTTAGCACACTCCGCCAACCCGGATGTCCTAGCTGTGTCTGAATCCTGGCTTAGGAAGGCCACCAAAAATTCGGAAATTTCCATCCCCAACTACAATATTTCCCGTCAAGATAGAACTGCCAAAGGTGGCGGAGTTGCAATCTACTGCAGAGATAACCTGCAGAGTTCTGTCATACTGTCCAGGTCTGTGCCCAAACAGTTTGAGCTTCTACTCTTAAAAATCCACCTTTCCAGAAATAAGTCTTTCACCGTTGCCGCCTGTTACAGACCCCCCTCAGCCCCCAGGATCTCAGCGATCACTGCCTCATCGCCTGCGTTCGCAATGGGTCAGCGGTCAAACGACCACCCCTTATCACTGTCAAACGCTCCCTAAAACACTTTTGCGAGCAGGCCTTTCTATTCGATCTGGCCCAGGTATCCTGGAAGGATATTGACCTCATCCCGTCAGTAGAGGACGCCTGGTTGTTCTTTAAAAGTGCTTTCCTCACCATCCTAAATAAGCATGCCCCTTTCAAAAAACGTAGAACTAAGAACAGATATAGCCCCTGGTTCACCCCAGACTTGACTGCACTAGACCAACACAAAAACATCCTGTGGCGCACTGCATTAGCATCGAAAAGCCCCCGCGATATGCAGCTATTCAGGGAAGTCAGGAACAAGTACACACAGTCAGTTAGAAAAGCAAAGGCCAGCTTTTTCAAACAGAAATTTGCTTCCTGTAGCACTAACTCCAAAAAGTTCTGGGACACTGTAAAGTCCATGGAGAATAAGAGCATCTCCTCCCAGTTGCCCACTGCATTGAGGCTCGATAAACACTGTCACCACCGATAAATCCACGATTATCGAAAATGTCAATAAGCATTTTGCTACGGCTGGCCATGCTTTCCACCTGGATACCCCTACCCCGGCCAACAGCTCTGTGCCCCCGGCAGCTACTTGCCCAAGCCCCCCCCCCGCTTCTCCTTCACCCAAATCCAGACAATCTGGACCCTCTCTTTCTGAAATTATCAGCCAAAATTGTTGCAACACCTATCACTAGCCTGTTCAACCTCTCTTTCGTATTGTCTGAGATCCTTGGAGATTGGAAAGCTGCCGCGGTCATCCCCCTCTTCAAAGGGGGAGACACTCTAGACCCAAACTGTTATAGACCTATATCCATCCTGCCCTGCCTTTCTAAAGTCTTCGAAAGCCAAGTTAACAAACAGATAACTGACCACTTCGAATCCCACCGTACCTTCTCTGCTATGTAATCTGGTTTCCGAGCTGGTCGTGGGTGCACCTCAGCTACGCTCAAGGTACTGAACGATATCATAATCGCCATCGATAAAAGACAGTACTGTGCAGCCGTCTTCATCGACCTGGCCAAGGCTTTCGACTCTGTCAATCACCACATTCTTATTGGCAGACTCAACAGCCTTGGTTTCTCAAGTGACTGCCTTGCCTGGTTCTCCAACTACTTCGCAGACAGAGTTCAGTGTGTCAAATCGGAGGGTCTGTTGTCCGATCCTCTGGCAGTTTCTATGGGGGTGCCACAGGGTTCAATTCTTGGGCCAACCCTTTTCTCTATATACATCAACGATGTCGCTCTCGCTGCTGGTGACTCTCTGATCCATCTCTACGCAAACGACACCATTCTGTATACATCTGGCCCCTCTTTGGACACTGTGTTTACTAACCTTCAAACAAGCTTCAATGCCATACAACACTCCTTCCGTGGCTTCCAACTGCTCTTAAATGCTAGTAAAACCAAATGCATGCTTTTCTATCGAACGCTGCCCGCACCAGCCCACCGGACTATCATCACTACTCTCGACGGGTCCGACTTAGAATACGTTGACTCCTACAAATACCTAGGCGTCTGGTTAAACTCAACTTCCAGACTCACATCAACCATCTCCAATCCAAAATTAAATCCAGAATCGGCTTCCTATTTCGCAACAAAGCCTCCTTCACTCATGCTGCCAAACATGCCCTTGTAAAACTGACTATCCTACCGATCCTTGATTTCGGCGATGTCATTTACAAATTAGCCTCCAACACTCTGCTCAGCAAATTGGATGTAGTCTATCACAGTGCCATCCGTTTTGTTACCAAAGCCCCATACACTACCCATCACTGCGACCTGTATGCTCTCGTTGGCTGGCCTTCATTATATATTCGTCTCAGCTCACTGGTCACCATAGCAACACCCACCCGTAGCATGCGCTCCAGCAGGTATATCTCACTGGTCACCCCCAAAGCCAACACCTCCTTTGGCCGCCATTCCTTCCAGTTCTCTGCTGCCAATGACTGGAACGAATTGCAAAAATCATTGAAGCTAGAGGTTCCTATCTCCCTCACTAACTTTAAGCATCAGCTGTCAAAGCTGCTTATCGATCACTGCACCTGTACATAGCCCTTCTGTAAATAGCCCACACTACTACCTCATCCCCATTTTCGCTAATCTTGCACTCCAGTATCTCTATTTGCACATCATAATTTGCACATCCTTCATTCCTGTGTTAATGCTAATCTGTAATTTATTTCACCACTATGGTCTATTTATTGTCCTACCTCCTAACCTTATTGCATTTTGCACTACATTTTGCACTCTGTATATAGATTTTCTATTGTGTTTTTGACTATGTTTGTTTACTGTGTAACTCTGTGTTGTTTTTGTCGCACTGCTTTGCTTTGTCTTGTCCAGGTCGCAGTTGCAAATGAGAACATGTTCTCAACTGACCTACCTGGTTAAATAAACGTGAAATAAAAAAAATAAAAAATTCTATATTGAAATCCTATTTTAAATGGAAATGTAACTTTTGAACATGCACATAATGCTTTCTTCATTGACATGTAGATGGCTGAAATTTGACTATAGAAACAATTACCTAAACAGTATGTATTTTCAACGTCCGTAAAAGTATTTTAAAAGTCCATAAGCAGGGTATATTGTAGCATCAATGTCTGTTTGCATCAATGCCAGAATGATCTTACCTTGAAGCTGCACCTGTCTTCGCCTCTCCGTCATGTGTGCTCAGCCTCCCATCCTTCCTGTTTTTATTTAGTGGCACACCTCAACTAGAAAAAATAAACACGCCTCCTTTTTACAACCAGCCGGTGGGGTTTCAAGTTGTGGGTTCAAAGTTGTGTCATACTGTAAAAAGAACGCCCGTTTGTCAAGGCAGAAAGTTAGGTGAGTTTTGCCAGAAACGTTACGCAGTACTTGTGGCAATGACAGTAATGAAAGACTAACTGGGACCTTAAGAAAAGTGAAACAGTGCAGCTTTAGCAAACTCCAAAATCTTGACTTCAGAGTAATCCTCATAGTGATACAACCAGTCAACCTAAATAAAGTGGCATGATTCAACTGTAGGCTATTTGGGCTACAGTTCATAATAGTGTTTTAAACAATACAGCTGCTCCAGACAAAATACATCCAGACAAAATACATCCAGGTTGGATGACAAAATACATCCAACCTGACATAGGGACAAACTAAATAGATAAATATATCGATTGGGGAAATCTCTTCACACTCATTGACTCCCTTTTGAATAAAAGCAGAAGAAAACTGTCCAGCTTCAATAGAAGCATTCCTTCCTCCTTTCCGGCATTCCTGACTTCACTAAAACTCAAACCCTGGTTACGTCCCTGTATGTAAGAAATGTTAAGCTGATGTCCTGAAATTCCCAAAGAAAGAATGTGTTTTTTTTTAACGTTCTCTGAACTATTTGAGAACATTCCCAATGCAAAGGCAGTTGCAGAATATTCCTAGAACATTACAAAAATTGAAATTAAATGTAACAATGTTTAGAACTTTTAGGAAACCTTCTGTTAAAGTAATAAAATACCAAGAAAATAATGTTGTTTTGTGTTAAGAATTTTGAGAATGTTCCAAAGCCAAGCATCTATCCTGCACCATTCACAGAAAGTTGTGGGAAGGTTGTATGCAAAATACCCATAGCACAACCACGCTCTCACCCATCTCTGATAAATATTTGTTACTCTGAACATTATGTCCTAGCTTGGTTGTCTCCACCTTTTCAATTCAAGTGCAACCCACACCACTCACTGACATTAATTGTGGGAAGAATTAAAAGAAGAAGATATGGAAATAGACGAGGCAACCCAGGCAGACGAGGGATGATCAATCATCCCTGAGATTTTTATGAGAAAAATGGTTATCAGCTGAGATTTGTAGATCCTACTAACAAATCACACAAAAAAATTACGAAAATTAACTTTACCATCACATAAAATGGCTAGAATTTAAATTAGGTACCAAAACAAGTGCAAATGATTAGAAAGCATTAGAGGGAAACCAGACTTCCATAAAGATAAGAAAATTGGTCTGGTTTGGTCTTAACCGTATGGGTGTGTGGTAACACATCATTCAAAGATCAAAATACCTACCCGAGGCCCTCAGAAGAAAGATTATTGATGCCCATGAGTCTGGGAGGGGTTACAAATCCATTTCCAAGCAATTCGAAGTACATCATTCCATTTCCAAGCAATTCAAAGTACATCATTCCACTGTCCAGACCACTGGCAAACTACCTAGGACAGGTCGTCCCACCAAAGTCAGCCCAAGAGCTGACCGAAAGATGCTCATAGAAGTCTCTAGGAACCCCAGGGTAACATCAAGGGATCTACAGGCCTCTCTTGCCACAATCAATGTCGAAGTGCATGGGTACACTGTCAGAAAGAGACTGCACAAACTTGGCCTACATGGGAGGTCAGGAAGGAAGAAGCCAGTTGTGTCTTGATATTATTTTCTTCCTGACCTCCCATGTAGGCCATGTTTGTGCAGTCTCTTTCTTTTCTTATCTTTATGGAAGGCTGGACCCTCCTAAGTTTCTCTCTAATGTTTTCTAATCTAATTCTAATTTTAGCCTTTTTATGTGATGGTAAGGTAGGGGTGTAATAACTTTTTCCCCATAAGGAAAAGGCAATTTTTTCTTCTTTTTTTTTCTAACTTGAATTAAATTTTGGGTGCCTTTGTTAGTCATTTGTTTCAGATTACTAACACAGTGTCTGTAACAAAAATGTACTACAGTATTTAATGCTTGGTTGGCAGATATAGCCCCAGGTTACAGAGTTTGCTACCAATGACTCTAAACTAAGCAGAACATGACGTCAATAAAGAATGTACATTTATTTGAGAGGTATCATTGATAAATTCTATGTAGTCTTGTATTACATTGGCTATAGTGACTGCTCGTGTGCCCTTGTTGTAGGCTGGCTGACGCGACTCACATGGTACACAGCAAGGGAGAGCTGTGACACACTAATCTGGACAGGAGTCCGTTTTTGGTGCAGTATTCATGCAGAAGTTGGCTTGAGCTTTGATTGGTTCTCTCAACAACAAACACAAATTCCTGGGGGCTTGAGACAACTAATTGTTTGGATTTGTAAATCCAACAGTTGTATTGGAAGGGGCAGCGCTGGGGGGCTGTTTGGCTGTCCATGTGGGTGTTTGAGTGAGAAGACACAGAGGAGAAATATCCTTTCCAGATTCTGAAGTCAGGGGTTCTTCAAGTGGGTTGTCAGCCAACCAGACTACCAGTGTCATGCTGTACTTGTCAAATATTCTGAATTCTATCCTGGAATGTACATGTGAGAGTCAAGACAATGTGACAAATGGATTGAGATAAGGGTTTGTGGAACAGCAAGGTGTTGTCAAGAGGGGAAGGGAGAGAGAGACAAAGAAAGGTGGTAATGATGGTATCATTTTAAACTTGTGACATTAACTGTCTTGACATTCTCCCCCACCTGACGTCTCTGACGTTGGATTGTCTGTGTCTAACTTGTGAAGATAATCACATTCCATGGCAATGATTATCAGGTTTATCCACTTTCTGGGAGACTGTGGGTGTGTTTCATTTTGTAATTTCACTTACAGCACTGCCAAGATATCTGAAAGCCAGCTGCAGTAGCATCAATGCAAGGCTGTGCAGTCAAACTGTACTGTATGTTACACTTGTTCACATACTGTAAACTGCTTTGTGTGAATGACAAATGGTGGGGGGGTTCAGGGTTCAAAGTTGTGTAATACTGTAAAATAACTTCCAATTGACACCAAATTGCCGTTGACCTGAAGATGGCCCAGGACCAGTGGAAGCAAAATAGCGCCATAAAATGAAACATCCACAAACATATTTTACAGTAGGTATGAGGTTGTTTTCTGCATATGAATCTTTCTTCAACACAAAACCCACCACTGGTGTGCATAGCCAAAGACCTTTTCATGTCATCTGATCATAGCACCGGTTCCAATCCAAGTGCCAATGAAGTTTAGCAATCTCCAGGCGTTGGATGACATGAAAATAGAGCTATTTTGCCACGCACACCAGTGCTGGGTTTTGCATCGAAAGAAATATTCATTTGCTGAAAAGAACACTCATATCTACTGTTAAAAATGCTGGTGGGTCTTTGATGTTATGGAGCTTTTTTTGCATCCCACTGGTCCTGGGGCCCTTGTTAAGGTCCAGGCATCATGCATTTTACCCAGTACCACAGCCTGGCCTAATAGACTAGATGTAACATAGTAAAAGCAAATCCGGGACATTAAAATTAGTAGGATAAGTTACGTTTAGTATGGTTACATAAGACGGTTGGTTACTTAATGCAAAAATGAAGTAGGGTGGTTAGTCAGGGTGGATGGGTAGGCATATAACGCGAACGTCTAGCAACCCAAAGGTTGCGAGTTTGAATCTAATCATTTTAGCTAAATTAGCAACTCGTCAACTACTTGCTACTTTGCAACTACTTAACATGTTAGCTAACCATTCCCCTAACCCTTTTAGCTAACCCTAACCTTAACCTCTAGTCTAGCTAACGTTATCCAGCTAGCTAACGTTAGCCACCTAGGTAGAATTCGTAACATCATACATTTTGCAAATTCCTAACATTTAATGAAATGTGTAATTCGTAACATATCATATGAAATGGGTGATGGACATACAGTATATTGTTTGTTAAATACTATGTTTCACATTACTTTATAAAAATACTCAATCTCATAGTCATACTCAATACTTATACTGATTAACTCTTTATTTGAATTAAGAAGTAATTTCTTTAGACATAGTCGGTTCCTCTACCAGCAGTTAGTCATTTCAAACTGAGACTGTCTAGCGATGCCTAATAGCCTTATTATCGTGCCGACCCTCTGAGCTGGCTTGGCTATTTCGAATTCACATTGTTCTTTCCAGCATGGTTCCTGAAACTATGGTGGATGAGTAACCAGGCCAGTGCAGCACAGCTTTGCTCAGCTCTGCACGGTTCAGTAGTGAGAAAATGTGAAGTGAAGTCCACATGCAGCGAGTCGGCCAAAATCAGTCAATGCATTTCTTCGGAATACCTGCTTTCAAACTGCAGTTCAAACAATAACACTGCATCCAACCCAAAACTGTTTTGGTAAACAGCTAAGGGATGGGGCTGAAGAAACATAACCACTCTGAAATGTATAGGCAAATCTATGGATGCAAGGACTGACCATCCATGAGATCAAAGTTATAGTTTTAACCATGTTTTGAGGCCATACAGTGTCTGTATACGATTACAATGTTTACAAACAATGGAGTATAACAAGCTTATATTTTGGGTTCTAATGGGCTATGACAGTTAAACTAAGCGCATGAGGCATTTATAAGTTATATTCTTCAAGAATCTAGCCCCAGTCAGTGCAACATTTTCACCCGTCTCCCCTTCAACACCCTCCTCATCCCCTTCATCCTCATTTGGCCATTATCCTCTGACCACTCTGACCAACAGGCCAGGCTAGACAAACAGGGAGTCGAGGCAGGTTAGAAGGAGGAGGGTCAGCATTCCTGGAGTTCTGGGGGCAGCACTGGTGAACCCTATCCTGCCGTGAAGGGACTGCTAGCCGAGGTAAATGTCGTGATAGCCCACATGGGTGGGGAACGTCTTCATCTAACAGAGAGAAAAAGAAAATGAGAGCGAGAGATGGATGTAGAGACAGAGAGAGAGGAAGTTGCAGGGTTAATTGTTAATCGTAACTCCCATAAATACCAGTTGCCATAACACTTCAGTGTAGCATGCCAGTATCCGTCTAGAATATTATCCATGATCACCTGCCTCATTTGGTTACAGGGTTTGAAAGATCAAAGAAGCCACACATAACACATTCTGCAACATTCTTAAGTGACCATGTTGCTTAAGGTAGTCCATTTTGTGTAGGCCTGTTGCAGAAACCTTTGCCTATTTTGTGAGAACTAGTTAGCCTTTAAATGGAAAAGGAGGTAGAGGAGGAAGAAGATTCATGAAAAAGACAAAGAGGCGTAGGTCGACATTTATTGTCATGAATCTTGCCTTGGAGGCAGAACTGTCAAAATTAGCTATATAGTAAAAATGTATTAAAACAAAATATGCTATTTGGTCTTAATTTAATGTTAGGGTTACGCATTAGGGTTAGCAGTGTGGTTAAGGTTAGTGTTAAAATCACGCACTGGGTACAGACAATTCAACGTCTATTCCACATTGGTTCCACAACGTTGATTCAACCAGTGTGTGCTCAGTGAGTAGGGTTAGGTTTAAAATCCAAATAACTTTTTGTTCTGACATGCACTGTCAACTGTGGGACCTTATATAGACAGGTGTGTTCCTTAATCCATTTTAGAATAAGGCTGTAACGTATTAAAATATGGAAAAAGCCAAGGGGTCTGAATACTTTCCGAATTAGTTGTATATGTTGGATTCATGTCTCCATCTCATCCAACTTTATTTATAGTCCATTTAAAGTTAGATTTTATTAAGTCCTATTTTATAACTTACATTTTTACATTTTTTTTTATTGAAATTGAGGAGTGAATCCAACATATCCAGGGGTGGACTTGAAGGCCCCAGGCAGAGGCCAGTCTGAGGTAATGGGTCATTTAACTGTAAAATGTATAAACTTTTGAATGTGCCATGAACACAACCAGTCATGATGTTTTCATAACTGATTGTCAAACAAATCACTTCAAAAAGAAGGTTACCTTCGCACGTTCATCCAAAGTAATTCCAGCATCTGTGCACCCGCCAACTGTCCTTCAATTCACATTTCACATTTCCTTTTTTCTTTCCTCTGCTCCGCTTTGAAAGTGCCTCCTTGCTGCAGCTTAATTTAAATTAAAGTGTTTGCAATCATATCACTTAAAATAATTGTCACGTTGTTGAATGATCGGGAGACAGGCGCGTAAGGGTATTTTATTGTTCATCCAACAAATACAACGTGCCACTGAAAAGGCACAGGGACGAAGCCCAAAGCAAACACGTATACAAAAACACAGCGATATAACCCAAACAAAAGAGGGAGTAAACCTCTACTAAATACACGGGACGAGAACCGTAACACTCCAACAGACGAGACCCGAAATACAAAAACGCACAGCAATACACGGGACGAGACCCGTATTACAAAGTGCACAATAACCGCAGCACGAAGGTCGAAACAACAAAGCACAGGTACTCACAGGACCAACGGACATTGTAACAATAATCGACCCCACAATGGTGAACAAAGGGCACATATATACAATACTCATCAGGGGGGAATGGGAATCAGGTGTGCGTAATGGCACAGTTAATTGATGCCTAGAGGCTGTTGACGTAGAACTCCGGAACTGGTGCACGGAATGAGCAACAGTACCGGTGGGATACGAGACAGTAACCGCCATCCTGATGCGCTGCACAAGTAGCGGGATGACACCGACCTTGAGGACGACCACAGGAACGCGGTGCAGGTTGGTCTGGACCAGTTGCAGCTGCCACAAGCAGAGAGATTATTAAAAAGGATTTGTAGACAAATTGGAATTAAAGCCAAATGGAACTATCCAAGCAGTAGATACATCTCCTTTAAATGTTGACATTTGGTATTGTTGTCAACCAAACACAATTCAATATTCATTTTGTAATACAGTAAAAAACCTAAAGTTAAGGCTATCTTACAAACTAATGTAATATTCAATCTTAAAATGAGTAACACATCCATGGCTACATTTTGAGGTTACTTTAACAACACATTTCTTCTTATGTAATCATATAATGCATGCGTAGGTCATCGCAGGTCTGTGGAGATTTTCACAATTGCTGTAATAATCTGTGCAGAAACTTGAACGCATTGATCACTTGCACCATGTACTTTTAAATTTAAACTCAACTGCAATTCAGGTCATTTGGTTCTGCTACTAGATGAAGCACAGTGATATCACATTAATTTGTTGTATAAATAAACCAAAACAGGTCCTCAGGCTGCCTTGATCAACTACACATTTCCTTGGTTCCATAATTCCATCAAACCGATTTTGAGTTTGGATCCCGCTACGCAGTTGGCATCAGTTGCTGGAACTGCTACTCTCTGTCCAGTGATCCTGCTGAGCAAGGCAGGGTCTGAGGAGCTGTTTGGCCTAGCTGCTAGCTAGCTACCTATCAAGTTAGCAGGGTTTTCTTGAGGGCTTGAACGCAGCCCGAGACGCGGTTAACCATTGTGGCTGGGACCTCGGATTGTCCCGGGTTTGTGGCTGTCTAGATCCCTGCTGTTTGTTGTTTTAAATCTTCCCTGTGACCTGCCTGTATGGAACTGCGAGGAGTAACAGCGTAACCTACGTTGCTAGCTCCCATGACAAAGGCCAAAGTTGGCAGGAGTACCGTTGAGGACAGTGGTGTCTCTCTATCACAGGTGATGGATCTTTTAAATGAACAAAAATAGTTCTACAAGCAGTTGTTACAACAACAAGAAAATAGCTTCAAGTATTTTGTCAACAAATACAAGAATGGACGACTTGACCAGAGAGGTCCAGGACCTGAAGAACAGGTTGCAGTTCTCCCAGGGTCTGCTCGATTAGTTGAAACAGGAGAACGGCAAGATGACAACAATCTGTAAGTCACTGAGAGACATCAGTTCTGTGTGTGAATCCATGATAACAATGACGGATGGACAATAAAGGTGGAATAACATGGTTGTGGATGGAATTGCAGAATCTCCACGAGACCTGGACGGAGTCTGAGGACAAAATTAGGGAAATTATCTCTCAGAAATTGAAGATGAACCACAGGAAGATTGAGGTGGAGCACGCCAACAGGACTGGAAAACCCACCACCGGCCCAGGTGACAGGCTTCTGAGGTTCAAGGACAAGGTAGCTGTTCTGGAAAGAGCCAAGAACTTGAGAGGAATGTATATCTTCCTCAACAAGGACTATCCTGAAGCTGTGCACTAGAAAAGGAAAGAACTTATTCCAGCCATGAAAGCTTCCCGAGTGTGTGAGGACATTGCTTACATCCGCCAAGACAGGTTCATTGTCCACCCTCCCTCCCAGAAGCCTGGAAGGGATGAGAGAGCCAAGCCTATGGTTTCGTATTTTCAACCCTGCAGCACACACGCACACCAATTGATTAATGGATGAATTCATGTATATTTTTTTCTCTTGCTTTATTCTTTCCATATTATGTCTGTCTCTGATAAGCTACCCAGGAAAGGGCTGAAAATAGCCCATATCAATATATGTAGACTTAGAAATTTCATGAAATCAATAACTTGCTAACATCAGATAACATTCATATATTAACCATTTCTGAGACTCACTAAGATCATTAATTCGATGATACAGCAGTAGCAATACAAGGATATAGCATCTATAGAAGAGACTGAAATGCCTATGGGGGAGGTGTTGCTGTATATATTCAGAGCCATATACCTGTAATGCTTAGAGAATATCTTATGTCAGTTGTCATTGAAGTGTTGTGGTTGCAGGTTCACTTGGCACATCTAAAGCCTTTTTTTGGGGGGTGTTGCTGTAGGCCACCAAGTGCTAACAGTCAGTATCTAAATAATATGTGTGAAATGCTTGATAGTGTATGTGATGTAAACAGAGAGGTCTACTTTCTTGGGGACCTGAATCCAGCCGTCTGCTCAAGAGGAAGCTTCTCACGGTAACCAGTGCATGTAATCTGGTTCCGGTTATTAATCAACCTACCAGGGTGTTTACAAACACTACAAGAACATGATCATCCACATGTATCAATCACATTTTTACTAATACTGTAGAACTTTGTTGTAAAGCTGTATCCGTACCCATTCCAAAAGCTGGGCCTAAAATAGTATTATGGTTTTGTGTTATGGCTTTTCAACCTCTGCCATATCGTGGATTCAGAGCTGTCTATCTAATAGAACTCAAATAGTTTTCTTTAATGGAAGCTTCTCTATGTCAAACATGTAAAGTGTGGTGTACCGCAGGGCAGGCTGTAGACCCTCTACTCTTTTCTATTTTTACCAATGACCTGCCACTTTAAACAAAGTATGTGTGTCCATGTATGCTGATGATCCAATCATATATGCATCAGCAACCACATCTAATGAAGTCACTGAAACCCTTAACAAAGAGTTGCAGTCTGTTTTGGAATGGGTGGGCAGTAATAAACCGATCCTGAACAGCTCTAAAACTGAGAGCATTGTATTTGGTACAAATCATTCCCTAAGTTCTAGACCTCAGCTGAATCTGGTAATGAATGGTGTGGCTGTTGAACAAGTTGAGGAGACTAAATTACTTTAGCGTTATCTTAGATTGTAAACTATTGGTCAAAACATATAGATTCAATGGTTGTAAAGATGGGAAGAGGTCTGTCCGTAATAAAGAGATGGTCTGCTTTTTTGACACCACCTCCAAAAAGCAAGTCCTGCAGGCTCTAGTTTGTCTTATCTTGATTATTGGTCGAGTGCTGCAAGTAAAGACCTAGTTCAGCTGCAGCTGGCCCAGAACAGAGCGGCACGTCTTGCTCTTCATTGTAATCAGAGGGCTGATATAAATACTATGCATGCCAGTCTCTCTTGGTCTCTCTTGCATCACTTCTACTTTTTATAAGAAACATGAATGTGTTGAAAATCCCAAATTGTTTGTATAGTCAACTTACACACAGCTCTGACACACACACTTGCCCCACCAGACATGACACCAGGGGTCTTTTCACAGTCCCCAAATCCATTAGAAATTCAAGAAAGCGTACAGTATGATATAGAGCCATTATTGCATGGACCTCCATTCCATCTCATACTGCTCATGTGAACAGCAAACCTGGTTTCAAAAAACAGATAATGCAACACCTCAAGACACAACACCTCTCCCCTATTTGAGCTAGATAGTTTGTGTTTATGTATTGATATGAAGGCTACGTGCGCCTTTTGTAAAAAAAAACAATTAAAAAAGGTTTATGTTGTCTATTAACGTTCTGCATTATGTCATGTTTCGTGTGGACCCCAGGAAGAGTAGCTGCTGCTTTTGCAACAGCTAATGGGGAACCTGATAAATACCAAAAAATACCAATTGTCTGACATTGTTTTTCCATTGGAAGTTGGTTGTGCTTTTAGATGGTTGAAAGCATAGTGATAACACATTGGACATTAAACTAACCTTTGCTGTCTTTTTGAGTGGGTGAATATAGTTTGTAATCTCATTGATCAACGTCTCAACCAAATATTGCCCAATTATCCACATTGAAATTACGTATTGTGTCCAGTGGGAGGACACATCCACAGATACCTGTGTGAGCCATGAATCTCTCTTGAGCACGTGTTCCATTGAAGAGTATGCAGGCGAAGTGCTGTACAGATGAGGAAGACTCGTGACCACAAAGCCAGATGACGCACACGCAGGTGATCAAGGAGCAGATAAAATACTAATGTCAGTGATTGGCATGTAGATAAAGGCAGGAGATACATGGATCACCTCAGTTGAATACTTATGGCTGACTTGTTTTTTAAAACAAGGTGTATAGTATATTACAGTGCTGTGTCATGTATAGTGACACAGCACTGTGAATTTAAAAGCAGATCTTTGATCGAAAATGTGTGTTTAAATGTCGCACCAGAACATTTGTTAATTTGTGACTGGTTACAGGATCCTAGGCGTTTGATGCTAGTTCCTAAAGATATTTATTTTGTGACTGAAATGTCTTCTTGAATATGTGAACTTTCAGGTGCCTTAATTATAAATGTGTATGTGATCTGTAAATATGAAGAAAAATGTGAAATTACAAGCTTAGCAAGTTCAAAACCAATACTTACCACAACTAGGATCATGGTAACTCCACACTGTTAAAATTGAAGAAGAGAAAATGTTATGCAGATTAACAACATTGACAGTAGAAGACAGTCACAGGCCACCTGAATAATAAAATAATGACTTACAACCGCCTTCACAACTGTATGTAGTCGGGACAGAGATAATCGCAACGATAACCACAGATTGATTCATCTGAAAGAGAGGGAAAGGCAATTATGAATGGAGAGCCCACTGAGCACCAACTGACGCCGGACGTCCATGGACATCCACATTTTGACTGGTACTGTATAGATCATTTAAAGTCCAAAAATGGATGTAGGAACTACAGATTGCCCCTTTAAGTCTATCATAAGTGTGCAAGTTTGAGCATGTGTCCATTAGTCCTATGGATATTTTATTTTTTATCAGCATGAATTAGATTGAGCAATAAAAGCCCCACTTTTATTCCAAAGGCTTGGATCTGCACTATGCAACTGTTGCAAGAGCACATTTTTCCCAGGCTGTCCACTGGTTTCAAAAACAATGATTGATAGGCAGCTTAAACTTCTTGAATTCAACCAGTATAGGGTTCAAACACAGATTTAGATTTGTGAACAGCCATCCACAAAAACCACAATCCATAAGGCGCAAATAGCTAAATGAGAGAGCGGCAGTGTGATTCACATCAATGCGCTATGTAGATTTCAATAATGAGTGATATCCGTATCGGCGTAGACTACACCACTGCTGTAATCCTTACCTCCAAGCTTTTATTCAAGTTGCATAATCTTTGGATGCCGACAGCAGTCACACCATTGGAAGACATTGCTTGGACTGTAGCCTAAAAAAGCCTATTCTTGCTATTTTCCCGCGATCCATCAAACACATTTGGTGTGTCATCATGGTGGTGTCTGACTTATGGTCAGACTCGCTCAGTTGGAACAAATTTAAATGTGGGACTTTTTTCAATGCTGATTTGCATGTCATTGAGATGTAATATCTGCATAAGTACATTGTAATTACTAGGTGTTACACAGGATTTAGGCAGTTCATCTTGAGGGATACATACTTGTAATTACTGTGTACATACAAAGTATGTTACCCATCCTGACAATCTAATCGTCAGCTTCTGAGAGCGCCATCCAAGTGAGGAAATAATCACACTAATACACCACAGAGTACATATCTGTAATATCTGCATAAGTACAAGGTTGTCGCTAGTTGTTACACAGCATTTTGCTATTTAAAGTGAAGTGTAACTTTATATTACCTATGAGCAATTTCTATATAATTACTCCTTACAGAGTGAAAATACCTTAAAACAAAAGAGGAGATTCTATTAGTCAACTTTATTGCAACATGTAAAAATACCTTATATTTCTTACAAAATAATAAGGATTTAATATTAGTTTAATAATTGATTAAACAAATATATACAGTCGTATGAAAATGTTTGGGCACCCCTCTGAGGCTGCATAATAATTTACTCATGCCATTCCTTTTCTAATAAAAGCTGAGTACTGGGGTATTGTCCAGACAAAGATTTTTAGTGTAGCAATATTAAGTTGTATGAAATTAAATCTGATGTGAAAAATAGGCTATGCAAAAATTTGGGCACCCTTGTCATTCTGTTGATTTGAATACCTGTAACTACTTAGCACTGATTAATTGGAACACACAATTGGTTTGGTGAGCTCATTAAGCCTTGAACTTCATAGACAAGTGCATCCAATCATGAGAATAGGTATTTAAGGTGGCCAATTGCAAGTTGTTGTTCTCTTTGACTCTCCTCTGAAGTGTGGCAACATGGTGGCCTCAAAACAACTCTCAAATGACCTGAAAACAAAGATTGTTCAACATTATGGTTTAGGGGAAGGCTACAAAAAGCAATCGCAGAGATGTAAGCTGTCAGTGTCCACTGTGAGGAACATGGAAGACCACAGGCACAGTTCTTGTTAAGGCCAGAAGTGGCAGGCCAAGTAAAATATCGGAAAGGCAAAGGATGGTGAGAACGGTCAAAAACAGCCCACAGACCACCTCCAAAGACCTAAAACATAATCTTGCTGCAGATGGTGTCACTGTGCATCATTCAACACACACGCACTTTGCACAAGGAGAAGCTGTACGGGAGAGTGATGCGGAAGAAGCCTTTTCTGCACACACGCCACAAACAGAGTTGCTTGAGGTATGCAAACGCAAATTTGGACAAGCCAGCTTCATTTTGGAATAAGGTGCCGTGGACTGATGAAACAAAGATTGAGTTATTTGGTCATAACAAGGGGCGTTATGCATGGCGGCAAAAGAACAGCGTTCCAAGAAAAACACTTGCTACCCACAGTCAAATTTGGTGGGGGTTCCATCATGCTGTGGGGCTGTGTGTGTCCAGTGCCGGTACTGGGAATCTTGTTAAAGTTGAGGGTTGCATGGATTCCACTCAATATCAGCAGATTCTTGGGAATAATGTTGAAGAATCAGTCACAAAGTTGAAGTTACACCGGGGCTGGATATTTCAACAAGACAACGACCCAAAACACTGCTCAAAATCTACCCGGGCATTTATGCAGAGGAACAAGTACAATGTTCTGGAATGGCCATCCCAGTCCCCAGACCTGAATATCATTGAGAATCTGTGGGATGATTTGAAGCGGGCTGTCCATGTTCGGCAACCATCAAACCTAACTGAACTGGAGATGTTTTGTAAGGAGGAATGGTCCAAAATACCTTAATCCAGAATCCAGACACTCATTAGAGACTATAGGAAGCGTCTAGATGCTGTTATTTTAGCAAAAGGAGGCTCTACTAAATATTGATGTGATTTTTCTGTTGGGGTGCCCAAATTTATGCACCGTTTTGATGCATATTGCCCATTCTGTTAATCCAATAGCCTCATTTCACTACTGAAATATTACTGTGTCCATCAGTTATTTGATAGATCAAAATGAAATTGCTGATCCAAACACCCAATTATTTATAAATGGAAATTGTCAGGGGTGCCCAAACTTTTTCATACGACTGTAGGCCTACTCAATAAAATAAAATAAATATTCTAGAGGTGACCCAAATATGTAGCCTATAGTAGTGTGAGTACCCTAGATATATAATTTAGAAAAATGGGATTGTATTTTTCTTCCCTTTTGAACTAAATAAACAACAATGAAAATGCTGGAGTAAGACCTTGCAGGAATACAATAATGTATTCCAATTTAGCCCTAGTTGTCATCACGATTTCTATAGTTCAGGCTTATAGCTCAGTGGCGGTCAGTGCTGTTTACTTCTATTACAACATATCAGATGACTGTCATTCATATTCCAATGACCCAGGTCAATGTAACAGCGATCGATGTAAGCTATTAATGATACTCAAATTTTCGCTATACCCATGAGGTTGCTCACAGGTTGAGAGAAAAATGTGGTTATAGACATATGGACAGACAGTGACACATTCAAAAACACCTTGCACACTCTTGCCTGCATCTAGCTGATATAGGGTTTAATAATTAGTCCAACAGTTGCAAATTAAAGTTGCTATTGGACAAATTCAGGTATGTTTATCCCTGTTTTGTTCCGTTTAAGAAACGCTTTCCAACATAATAGGCGGAATGAATATACCCCTGATCACGTGTAAAAACAGTTCACTTTCAAAACAGCCATGTTGTATTCCTTCTCGCATCTATACGCTCTACTTCTCTCATCTTTTTCCTTTGTCGCTTATGGACGTCACATAAGCTGTATGTGATCAGTCGAAAAAACCTTTCCAAGCCAAACCATATCATAACTGCTACACACAGCCTACATCGTTGTCACCATATTAGATAAAGTAACGTCATAGTCAACATAGATAATAAAACTAACGCATTAGTAAACCTGCTACAATCATACAGTAACGTTACAGTGTACAGTCAGTAAGCAGTTTAGCACTTACACCGGCATCCCCGGTGGCAATACATTTGTAAAACCAAAAGCTTACCTTGACTTGGAAGAGTTCCAGTGTTGTGTTGAGCCAGCTAGCTAACATAGCATCCCTCTGTTTGAGCAAGGTGTTTGAGTAGACTAAACTAGCTAGCCGCATTTGCTAGCTAAGTAAGTGGAACTGAAAAAAAATATTATTTTCTGTCTCAATTCTCCTTCATTTTGCAAGAAATTAATTTGTTAACTATTCACCTATTGTCTTTCTCTCTCTTTGAGTCAACTACTCAACACATTTTATGCACTTCAATGCTAGCTGTATCTTATGCTTTCAGTACAAGATTAATTCTTGTAATTCTTGAGTGGGTGGACAACATGTCAGTTCATACTGCAAGAGCTCTGATAGGTTGGAGGACGTCCTCCGGAAGTTGTCATAATTACTGTGTAAGTCTATGGAAGGGGGTGAGAACCATGAGCCTCCTAGGTTTTGTATTGAAATCAATGTACACAGAGCAGGATGGAAGCTAGCTGTTTTCCGGCTACACCATGGTGCTACAGAGTGCTGTTGAGGCTACTGTAGAAGTTCATTGCAAAATAGTATTTTTTAATAAATTATTTGGTGACTTTATGTAGTATAGTTTAATCTAAAAATGATAACTTTTAAATGTTAGAATATATATATATATATATATATATACAGTGGGGAGAACAAGTATTTGATACACTGCCGATTTTGCAGGTTTTCCTACTTACAAAGCATGTAGAAGTCTGTAATTTTTATCATAGGTACTCTTCTTACAACTGTGAGTGACGGAATCTAAAACAGAAATCCAGAAAATCACATTGTATGATTTTTAAGTAATTAATTTGCATTTTATTGCATGACATAAGTATTTGATACATCAGAAAAGCAGAACTTAATATTTGCTACAGAAACCTTTGTTTGCAATTACAGAGATCATACATTTCCTGTAGTTCTTGACCAGGTTTGCACACACTGCAGCAGGGATTTTGGCCCACTCCTCCATCCAGATCCTTCAGGTTTCGGGGCTGTCGCTGGGCAATACGGACTTTCAGCTCCCTCCAAAGATTTTCTATTGGGTTCAGGTCTGGAGACTGGCTAGGCCACTCCAGGACCTTGAGATGCTTCTTACGGAGCCTCTCCTTAGTTGCCCTGGCTGTGTGTTTCGGGTCGTTGTCATGCTGGAAGACCCAGCCACGACCCATCTTCAATGCTCTTACTGAGGGAAGGAGGTTGTTGGCCAAGATCTCGCGATACATGGCCCCATCCATCCTCCCCTCAATACGGTGCAGTCGTCCTGTCCCCTTTGCAGAAAAGCATCACAAAAAGAATGATGTTTCCTCCTCCACGCTTCACGGTTGGGATGGTGTTCTTGGGGTTGTACTCATCCTTCTTCTTCCTCCAAACACGGCGAGTGGAGTTTAGACCAAAAAGCTCTATTTTTGTCTCATCAGACCACATGTCCTTCTCCCATTCCTCCTCTGGATCATCCAGATGGTCATTGGCAAACTTCAGACGGGCCTGGACATGCGCTGGCTTGAGCAGGGGGACCTTGCGTGCGCTGCAGGATTTTAATCCATGACGGCGTAGTGTGTTACTAATGGTTTTCTTTGAGACTGTGGTCCCATCTCTCTACAGGTCATTGACCAGGTCCTGCCGTGTAGTTCTGGGCTGATCCCTCACCTTCCTCATGATCATTGATGCCCCACGAGGTGAGATCTTGCATGGTGCCCCAGACCGAGGGAGATTGACCGTCATCTTGAACTTCTTCCATTTTCTAATAATTGCGCCTACAGTTGTTGCCTTCTCACCAAGCTGCTTGCCTATTGTCCTGTAGCCCATCCCAGCCTTGTGCAGGTCTACAATTTTATCCCTGATGTCCTTACACAGCTCTCTGGTCTTGGCCGTTGTGGAGAGGTTGGAGTCTGTTTGATTGAGTGTGTGGACAGGTGTCTTTTATACAGGTAACGAGTTCAAACAGGTATATATATATAATATAATTTTTTCAAAAATGTAAATCACTGAGGAGGATGGTTCTCCCCTTCGTCCTCTGAGGAGCCTCCACTGATAAAGCTAGGCCTAGCCAGCTACCTCGCTAGTTGTTGTGTTATCCAGCTAGCAATATCAGTGTTTGCTAACACTAATAAGTTAGCTAGTGTTTTGCTACATTGAAAAGAATATAACGTTACTCATAGCGCGTTGACACAAGTAGCTAGCTAGCTTGCTGGCTAACATGCTAGGCGTGTCTCACGTAGTACCCTTGAGGTAATATGGTGACCCATAATGATGTGTAGTCATCCAGGTCCAGAGGAGGAAAAGCAGCCCCAGATCTTGACATTTCCACCACCATACTTGACTGTTGGGATAAGGTTGTTTGGGTGGTAGGCAGTGTTGGGTTTTTACCAAACATAGCAGTGTTGATTGTGACCAAAAAGGTACATTTTTCAAGAGAACGGACTTCCAGAAACCTTCAGGTTTGTCCAGAAGTTAAGATGGACAGTTTGGTTATTTTTTCACAGCAGAGGCTTCTTCCTAGTAACCCTCCCATGAATGGCATTTAGATTCAGTGTTCTTCTTATTGTTGAAGCATGCACAGTTACCTGAGATGCAAATCTCTAGATGTTATGTTTGGGTTGGCGTTTACCTGATTTATTATTGTTCTTGTGGCTCCTGGGGATATTTTGGAAGGGCGTCCACTTCTAGGCCGAGTTGCTGTCATGTTAAATGCTCTCCATTTGTAAATTATTTGTCTCACTGTGGACTGATGGAGCTCAAATCTTTTGAGATAGTTTTATAGCCTTCCCTAGACTGATGTGCTCTCACTACCCTCATCCTGCTGTCCTCTGAGATCTCCTTTCCTCTCGGCATGGTGTGCTTTGCATTCATCTGGATGGGTAACACCAAACTGACCAGGTTTCTTATCTCTATTTATCAGAGTCCCGCCCAAACTCTTTCCTAACGATCTCTCCTTTGATTGGTTCATTTGGCAGCTAATTATTTACCCACCTGATTCTAATTACCTACTTGATTTTACCAATGCACTTGGGGTTCACTTATTTTTGCACTTGCACTGATTCCATTTTAATTTTGTTTTTCTACTACACCAACATATGGTATTGGTAAATATAAACCTGTTATGTCAGATCAAAAGACTGTTACTGATTAAATAAAGATTTCAGGGTAAAAACTGAAAAAATCTATAATTGCACAAGGGGTTCACATACTTTCAAGCAGCACTGTATCTATCCTATCCTATCTAACCGCATAGTATTGAAATATACAGTATATAAAACACAGGAAACTCAGGTCGACGTTTATTGTGTAGAGCATGGCGCTTGCAGCACCAGGGTTATGGGTTCAATTCCCATGGGGGACCAGTATGAAAAATGCACTAACTACTGTAAGTCGCACTGGATAAGAGCGTCATGTAAAATGTAAATGTTTTGTCTTGAATTTTTCCCTGGTGGCAGGACTGAGCTATTTCCGCTAGATGGGCCAGCTGCAAAGTCAAAAGTGGCAATATTGTAAAAATGCATTAAATCAAAAACGTGCCTTTTGGTCTTAAAGGGAGACTGCACTTCCTGATTTGGCCTCGTTTTAGATTTGGTTCATGTAAAAATGCTAGCGGCAATGATTGAATTCAAATGTGGGTTGGTTTCGGCGTTTGGCTTGATGTGGGAAGAGTTAGCCAAATAATTTTGCCAATTAGCTTCAGCCGACTGGTGTGTGACCGTGGCAAAGTCAGTTTGAATTTGGACAGTCTATCTCTGGAGCTAGTTAGGGATCATCAATAATTTTGTACATCTTTTAGTTTTCTCATTAAATGCATTCAATATTTGAATATGAATTTCTACAATTTATAATTGGTTTGAGGTTTTTAAGTCACTGAAAGTGGGAGCTATTGACCTTTTAAAATATTGTCCCATGTACATTGTGTAATTTACTGATGGTCTCTAACTAGCCCCATAGGGATATAGAATGTCAAACCAAATTGACCATGGGCATTATGATCAGGTCGTGTTGCCAGCTGTGGGGTTGTGGGCAGTATAACATTTTTTTTTAAACCACGGAAAACTTGTTACGGTATCCTTCATTTTGTGAAATACAATTTTCTTCAGAGATTCGGTAGTCGTTTAAAAATCATGTTAAACGCTACTATTGCACACAGGGAGTCCATGCAACATATTATGTAGCTTGTTAAAGATGCACTATGCAGAAATCGCTCCGCCATTTCCTGGTTGCAAAAATTGTTCGCCTAATTTCAGTTAAGGGGACAAAACAAGCAAGTATAGTGTAGAGAATCATTGTACCATCTAAACCGCAGTGAAATATATTTTCCATGACCAAAAATATTAAGAAAGTGAAGCATAGACATGGTGCACATAAAACAGATCTACCGCTTCTTCGACTTGCTTTCAATGAGAATGGCAGATCTATAACTCACATTTCTATGTGAATTTCATCAGATTGCCCAAAAAGTTATATACTGCAGCTTTAAGCACACTTTTACTCCTGAACTTATTTAGGCTAGCCATAACAAGTGTTGAATACTTATAGACTCAAGACATTTCAGCTTTTCCTTTTAAATTAATTTGTAAGCATTTCTAAAAACATAATTCCACTTTGATATTATGGGTTATTATTGTGTTTAGATCAATGACACAGCATTTCAATTTAATCCATTTTAAATTCAGGCTGTAACACAACAAAATGTGGAAAAAGTCCAGGGGTATGAATACTTTCTGAAGGCACTGAGTACAGTATAGATGAGGGAGAGACTCGTGACCACAAAGCCAGACAACCCGCAGGAGATCAAGGAGCAGATAAAATACAGCGATTGACATGTAGATAACAGCAGGAGATAGATGGATCACCTCAGTGTTGAAAAGCAAGGTTTATGTACAGTGACAAGTGGTGTATGTACTGTGTAAATAGTTTTATTTTTAAAGAATTGTATGACTTTGTGGCTGTGCCAGCTAGTGACCACTGCAGTGCTGCCTCCAGGACACATGACGCCCACACCTTACGGAACAGATCACATGCACAGACACCTGTGTGAGCCATGAATCTCTATTGAGCGCGTGTTCCACTGAAGAGTATGCAGGCGAAGTGCTGTACAGATGAGGGAGACTCGTGACCACAAAGCCAGATGACGCGCAGGTGATCAAGGAGCAGATAAAATACTAGTGTCAGTGATTGGCATGTCGATAAATGTGTCGCCTCAGTTGAATACTCATAGCTTACTTATGTTGAAAAGCAAAGTGTACAGAATGTATGACACAGCACTGAATTTAAAAGCAGATCTTTAATCGATTAGTGTTGATTTTTTGATTGTCGCACCAGAAAAGTTGCCAATTTGTCATCATCAAGCTAATCTTTGCTTAGCTTCAAAAAATGTACAGTAAATTGTTTGAATGCATATCATCAGTAAAAAACAAACTGTGACACAAATGCTAATTCCAAACCACATGTCATATTAATAATACTGCTTTCTTCTTATTATATAGCATACCAGCTCTCGCTGATTTGAATTGGCTCTGAAACATGGTCCAGACAACTGCCTAGTTACTGGTGAGGGTGGACAGGAACCCATATAGCGGTAGAACTTGGTGACGTCCACCCCTCTCAGCAGGTCATTGATGGCAATGGAATGGTTGACTTGGATGGTACTGTCTGATAGAGAAAGACAATTGACCAAAAAGACAATAAGAAATTAGTGATAAGCGATAGATGTTGTCTAAAGCAAGACTTAGAATATGTTTACCATACCTCATTTATAATATTTTAACCCCCCATAAAAAGTTCCTTCATGATCAATGTTTGGGCAACTTCCCACTAGTGCCAGATTATATTTAAAAGAACAGGATATATGATTGGTTAGTGTGTTGATGAATGCACTTTTATAATAGATTTTTCATAGAAATCACAAACATTGGCCAACGACATTAATGAATAAAGATGGGTTAGAATGTAAGATGCCTGCAGGAGTTAGGCTGGGTTTACACATGGAAAGGAAAAATGACTAGGAAGCCCCCCACCTCCCACCAGGCAAAAATGTGTTGAATCATTAGGCTAACAATGTTTTCATCCAAACATTTCTATGCGAGTAAAGTACATGTCGGATACAAAACTCACAACAGGCCTGATGGAAACCGCAATTGTCGGTAAACGTTCCTAAATGTTGACAAAACAAAAATGGCCTACATTCATGTGCATTCCTGTGCATGTGCACTGCAGTTAGTTGTGTAAGATACCACCACCCTGATACCACCACCCTGATGTGTTTTTCAGAGTTCCTGACGCACACATACGGAACAGAACACATGCACAGGCACCTGTGCGAGCCATAAATCTCTATTGCTTTGCGCGTTCCACTGTATAGTATGCAGGAAGTGTAGAACAATGCCCAATTGCTAAGAACAATGCCCAATTGCTGACACAAAAAAAGTTTGGTTGAGGAGGAATAATGGTCTGGGCCTCTTTTTCATGATTTGGGCTAGGCCCCTTAGTTCTAATGAAGGGAAATGTTAACGCAAAAGCATACAATGAAATTCGAGATGATTATGTGATTGCAACTTTGTGGCAACAGTTTGGGGAATGCTGTTTCCTGTTTTAGCATGACAATGTCCCTGTGCCCAGAGCGAGGTCCATACAGAAATGGTTTGTCGAGAGTGGTGTGGAAGAACTTGACTGGCCTGCACAGAGCCCTGACGTCAACCCCATGGAACACCTTTGGGATGAATTGGAACGCTAAACTGCGAGCCAGGCCTAATCGCCCAACATCAGTGCCTGATCTCACTAATGCTCGTGGCTGAAAGTCCCCAACATCTAGTGGAAAACCTTCCCAGAAGAGTGGAGGCTGTTATAGCACAAAGTGGGGACCAACTCCATAGTAATGCCCATGATTTTGGAATGAGATGTTCGACGAGCAGGTGTCCACATACATCAGCCTAGTTTTACCCTAATACAGTGGCCTGAAACTCATTGTTTATAGACCACATCAAGTCATTGTGCTGGCTTGCAAAGGGATGTGTAATTCCTATTGGAATCCAGCCAGAGTTAGGATATTTAAGTTGGAATTTTCATTCACCTGAAACCTGCATTCAGAATGACTCAGGTTTATAAACATTGATGATGGAGACTACCTAAACCATTTAACCTTTTACTGCAATGGGCTAAATCAGGGCCACACAGAGTGGTTCTTGGTAGTCTTAAAATTAAATTTATTTTTTAAACAATCTTTATTAATTATTCAATTATGAAAAATATTAATAACATTCCACGATTGAGGCCAAAGAGGGTTATTGACTGCAGGAAAGGGCTGCACTGAAACATCCATTTCAGTAACGGGTGTAACAAACCGAACTAACTGATTTGATTAGCTTAGAAAAAATGTACTTATCTTTGAGTAGCAAAAACACATAAAAACAATCCTAATAATTCTACATGCAGTGGAGCATGCTGGGAAATAGAATAATTATGGGCGTGGTTTTGATGGTAATGTTTTACTCTCCACAGAGTAAAACTGACTATCACACTCTCCTTTGGTTATTGACACCAACACTGGGTTCTTATACACCAATGAGTGTTAATTTAACACTTACAGATTTAATTTAACATCTGAATCAACACTAGAAATGTTACACTGAAAAAGCAACACTAGGTAACATTGGCCAATTTTCTGTGGATATCACATTTGATGTATGTTTTGGCATACACTGTATGTACAAAGATGTACAAATAAACCTACATTTAAACTAAAGCTAGCACTACGTTCCCAGATAAGAGATACTACAGGTGAGGCTCTAACAAGTTAACAAGTTGGCAATGACCAAACTGACTTCTGTCGTTACTCCCTCTTTTCTTTCAATTCATGAAACTTAAGACTTTCGTAATAGCTTAAATTAGATCTTCATTCAGCTAAACGGATCTGAATGACCAAACTGCTGCTAAAAATCACTCCTTACTTCTGCTTTTCATTTTTCGGGGAATCACAATGACTAATGCAGAACTAAGTAGAGAGCTGCCTAAATCCCAGAGAATTAGGGCATTTGAATTCAAACGTTGGTCATTTGTCCATCACCATTTCAAGGTGCACTTCACCTGAATGATTCTATTATTCAACGACCACAACAATAACAAAAAAAACACCTTGCCCAATACTGTCTGAAGACAGGCCGTGCCCTGAATGCCATGACAATCTAGGGGATGTGACTCAATACCTACACCATCGACCTGTTTCCTGTCATGCCAAGTGCACATGTAGCATAAACAGACACAGCGCCGTCTCTAAGGAAATCAATGTGACAGGTGCATCTCAATAGTGTGAGGCAAGAGGTTTCAGAATATATACTATGACTTGGCAGCTTTCACCTTTTTATCTCTCAAAGCCATCTTTTCGCTAAATTCTTATCTTTGCCAAAGCTTCCTGGATGTAGCCTACAAGTGCAATCAAATCAAGGTTTAGTGGGCGCATACACAGTTCAGCAGGTGTTATAGCGGGTGCAGCGAAATGCTTATGTTACTGGTTCCTAACAATCCAGTAAAATGTCAATCAAGTACACCAAAAAATGTAATGACAATAATTATAATCTAAAGTACAGACGACTGCGGTTTACACACTGCAAAAAGACATCCGCCATATTCACCATTCAGGTTAGCCTTTTTGCCCGGTAAGATGTTGGTGGTGATGGTGGTGGTGGTAAGCAGCTTCACCTAGGCCACCAATACCCATATTTGGGTGGGAACTTCCCTGATGGTTTGGGAGGGGGGAGAGGAAGGAGGGCTGCGGAAACGTGTGTAGTCACCAGCACATGATCTCATGACCTCACAGCATTCCTAAACATATCTGCATCATCACCCAAGTACTAACCGCTGCATATTGGACATCCCAATCTGGTCTTGGTAAAAAGTATTGCACTTTCTAACCACAAATGTGATTTTCACCATTGAACTTGACCTTAAACCCTAGCCCTGGGTTCGGTTTGATTCAATGGACTGGGCCCGTGCACCTTTAGGTACCTCTATGACTTATGGAAGAACCATCCCCTTAACCTAAATCCAACATTACTGCTACATATTCCAACACTAGAGAATTCCATTGGCCTGAATTCAACTAGTCAGCAACATGACAATTTTTTCTTGGAGAGCTACATTTGATAAGCGCACCATGGAACCAACACATCCTGATATTTGCGGACGACTCGGTAATAATCAGTCTTTTTCATGCTGATAAAATTAGCCACGATGCTGTTGTTGATGATTTTGTACATTGGTGAGACAGTGCTTTCTTACAACCTGAATTTGACAAAAAAATAAGATATGTGTATTGACTTCAGGCGTCAACCCCCGACCCCTCAAAACACTATCATTAAGGACCAGGTGGTAGACACTGTAGCCAATTACAAGTATCTTGGCACCATTATTGATAAATTGAACTTTGAGTGTAACACTGACATGTTGCGTAAGAACGATCAGCAAAGGCCGTTTTGTCTCGGGAAACTGGCAAAGTTCCAGGTCGAGAGGACCTTGATGATTATTTTATAAACCGTACATAGTCTGTTCTAACATTTTCTTTGACCTGTTGGTATGGTAACTTTGGTATCAAAGCTAGAAATACACTGGGGCGGCAGGTAGCCCAGTGGTTAGAGTGTTGGGCCCGTAACCGAAAGGTTGCTGGATCGAATCCCTGAGCTGACAAGGTAAAAATCTGTTGTTCTGCCCCTGAACAAGGCAGTTAACCCACTGTTCCTAGGCCGTCATTGAAAATAAGAACTTGTTCTTAACTGACTTGCCTAGTAAGATAAATAATAACACTTGCTAAAATAGTGAAAGTAAGATCATGGGAGACCAGCAGAGTAGTCTGTCTGTCCTGTACAACAGACAAGTGGTGAGGAAGGCAGAATCCATCCTGTCTGACTGTGCCCAACCCCTATTCTTTAGCTACTCATTGAACACCATTTAATCTAGAAACACAATAATACTTTAAAACTTTATGTCGTATGAAACCTTGGTCTACTTTTACCAATCAAAAATTACAGCTGTTTTAGTAACCTCATCAACTAGTTTTTTCCCTAAACTTTTAGAAACAACTGCTGTTTAGAGCACTTCCTCAACAGCTTGGCCCAAAACTACAAATACTTCTCAAAGTAGTGCTTTTCAAAGTAGCAATCAGAATATAAATGTATTCTACCAA
Organism: Thymallus thymallus; assembly: GCA_023634145.1. Lineage (NCBI taxonomy): Eukaryota > Metazoa > Chordata > Actinopteri > Salmoniformes > Salmonidae > Thymallus > Thymallus thymallus. Next base: position 10,461,107 of record CM042382.1, read on the forward strand.
TCAGGATATATAGCTTTTAAAGTATACACCCATTTAGGGGCATGGAAACAATTCTTTGGGGCATGGAAACAATACTCAATTGATATCAAGGGACCTAACGTGTGACAGGAAAACATTCCCCACACCATTACACCACTTCCACCATCCTGTACCGTCAACACCAGGCAGGATGGGTCCATGGACTCAAGCTGCTTACATCAAATCCTGACTCTGTCATCAGCATGATGCAACAGGAACCGGGATTGGTCAGACCAGGCAATGTTTTTCCACTCCTCAATTGTCCAGTGTTGGTGCCCACTGAAACCGCTTCTTCTTGCTTTTAGCTGATAGGGGTGGAACCCAGTATGGTCGTCTGCTACAATAGCCTATCCGTGACAAGGACTGACAAGTTGTGCATTCCAAGATGCCGTTCTGCACACCACTGTTGTACTGCGGCGTTACTTGCCTGTTTGTAGCCCACCTGTTAGCTTGCATGATTCTTGCCATTCTCCTTAGACCATTCGGCAAAAAGTTGTTTTTGCCCACAGGACTGACGCTGACTGGATGTTTTTTGTTTTTCGCACGATTCTTGGTAAACCTTAGACAATGTTGTGAGTGAAAATCCCAGGAGGCCGGCAGTTTCTAATATACTGGAACTGGCGGGCCTGGCAACGACAATCATAGTACGCTCAAAGTCGCTTAGGCCACTCGTTTTGCCCATTCTAACGTTCAATCGAACAGTAACTGAATGCCTCTTTGCCTGTTTGCCTGCTTTATAGTAGCGATTTCCGCTACTGTTTTTATCATTAGCTTACTCTTTTGAAAGCTATCCCTGCATCGCGCTACGTAGGTTGGCTTCTTTGGAGAGAACAACATATTAACTTTTTCCATCCACAGCTTCTAGCAAGCAATACTGTAGATAGACGTTAAAACAAACTGCTAGCTGCTAGCCCCCGGGCGTAAAAACCACCGGTCCCTCAGGGCTTCACACACCCCTGGATGTACCACCTGCCATTACCTGAGCCAGAGAGTCGCCGAACTGGAGGGGAGAGTGTCTGTTTTGAGCCAAATAAAGGAGGGTGAAGAATTTCTGGACTCCATGATGGCACAAACCACATCGAGAGTTGAAGACATCACCTGCCCCTGGATCGGTACCTCCACTTCAGGGAAGTCTGTGACGGAGAAACCCCATTCTGCATGCCATGTGTCAGGCCAATATCCATCCTGCCCTGCCTTTCTAAAGTTTTCGAAAGCCAAGTTAACAAACAGATAACTGACCACTTCGAATCCCACCGTACCTTCTCTGCTATGCAATCTGGTTTCTGAGCTGGTCATGGGTGCACCTCAGCTACGCTCAAGGTACTGAACGATATCATAACCGCCATCGATAAAAGACAGTACTGTGCAGCCGTCTTCATCGACCTGGCCAAGGCTTTCGACTCTGTCAATCACCGCATTCTTATTGGCAGACTCAACAGCCTTGGTTTCTCAAGTGACTGCCTTGCCTGGTTCTCTAACTACTTTGCAGACAGGGTTCAGTGTGTCAAATCGGAGGGCCTATTGTCCGATCCTCTGGCAGTCTCTATGGGGGTGCCACAGGGTTCAATTCTTGGGCCAACCCTTTTCTCTATATACATCAACGATGTCGCTCTTGCTGCTGGTGACTCTCTGATCCATCTCTACGCAGATGACACCGTTCTGTATACATCTGGCCCCTCTTTGGACACTGTGTTTACTAACCTTCAAACAAGCTTCAATGCCATACAACACTCCTTCCGTGGCCTCCAACTGCTCTTAAACGCTAGTAAAACTAAGTGCATGCTTTTCTATCGAACGCTGCCAGCACCCGCCCACCGGACTATCATCACTACTCTCGACGGGTCCGAATTAGAATACGTGGACACCTACAAATACCTAGGCATCTGGTTAGACTGTAAACTCAACTTCCAGACTCACATCAACCATCTCCAATCCAAAATTAAATCCTGAATTGGCTTCCTATTTCGCAACAAAGCCTCCTTCACTCATGCTGCCAAACATGCCCTTGTAAAACTGACTATCCTACCGATCCTTGATTTCGGCGATGTCATTTACAAACTAGCCTCCAACACTCTACTTAGCAAATTGGATGTAGTCTATCACAGTGCCATCCGTTTTGTTACCAAAGCCCCATACACTACCCACCACTGCGACCTGTATGCTCTCGTTGGCTGGCCTTCATTATATATTCGTCGCCAAATCCACTGGCTCCAGGTCATCTATAAGTCATTACTAGGTAAATCCCCGCCCTATCTCAGCTCACTGGTCACTATAGCAACACCCACCCGTAGCATGCGCTCCAGCAGGTATATCTCACTGGTCACCCCCAAAGCCAACACCTCCCTTGGCCGCCATTCCTTCCAGTTCGCTGCTGCCAATGACTGGAACGAATTGCAAAAATCACTGAAGCTAGAGGTTCCTATCTCCCTCACTAACTTTAAGCGTCAGCTGTCAAAGCTGCTTATCGATCACTGCACCTGTATATAGCCCTTCTGTAAATAGCCCACACTACTACCTCATCCCCATATTTATTTTTGTTATTTTCACAAATCTTGCACTCCAGTAACTCTATTTGCACATCATAATTTGCACATCCTTCATTCCTGTGTTAATGATGATAATCTGTAATTTATCTCACCACTATGGTCTATTTATTGTCCTACCTCCTAACCTTACTGCATTTTGCACTACATTTTGCACTCTGTATTTAGATTTCCTATTGTGTTTTTACCATGTTTGTTTACTGTATAACTCTGTGTTGTTTTTGTCGCACTGCTTTGCTTTGTCTTGGCCAGGTCGCAGTTGCAAATGAGAACTTGTTTTCAACTGACCTACCTGGTTAAATAAAGGTGAAATAAAAAAATAAAAATAAAAAAGGCTTTCCCTGGTTCTGAACCCAAACGCAGATCGGACAAGGTAGGGGGTGAAAAGGTGAGTATTTATTGACAACAATATAATAATGAGGATGGTACGGCAGATGTGTAGACAGGGGAGTACAGAGTCTGGAACAACCTACTATTAACAACCTTTGTGCAATTCCTAGATTATTGTCCAATCATTGTATTGCGAGTAGGCCTACTACTCGCATACAGAGAGGTATTGTTAGTTGTAATCTTGTCCCCATAAAATTGAGCCCGTCAGTAGCTTATTGCTCTTCCAGCGATGCTATAAGGCCAACTCTGGCTGCTCCATCTGATATGAACTCCCTCAAAAATGGCTTTGGAATAATTCATTTGAAAGCTAGAAGCCTGATCCAAAAGCTGGACTTTATTGAAATTCTGGTCATACAATCAAATGTTGATGTACTGGTTGTATCTGAAACGTGGTTGCGTGTTTCTGTGCCTGACTCAGATGTTCAGCTGCTTGGGTACAATATTTTTAGAGCTGATAGAGTTGGTAGTGGTGGTGGAATTGCGATTTATGTCAAATGTTGCTTAAATGTCTCTGTGTCCATATCTACCTCTGTCCCAAAGCAATATGATTGCCTGGTTTTAAATGTGGTACTTGGAAATCACGCTAATTTAACTCTAGCTGGGGTATATCGCCCCCCCTCAGCTCCTCCTTGTACTCTAAGCAAACTCTCTGAAATATTGTCCAATTATGCAATTACTGATTTTGGGAGATTTTAATCTGGATTGGCTGTCACCAGTATCTGATAAATTAAAATGCATTTGTACTGAGCTAAATCTGTCCCAGCTGATAACTAAGCCAACTCTAAGAACCCAGACAAATCTACTCAACTAGATATTATTCTAAAAAATACCCAGCCTGTGTGGTCTTTGTAACTGATATTAGTGACCACTGCCCTATTGCTTGTATTAGGGATACCAGCCTGAAACACTCCGATCCCCGTATAATCTCAAAGAGAAATTATAAACATTTCTCACAGCAAGCCTTTATCCTTGACTTATATCACTCAGAGCTTTTATCCACTTGCTACTTTTCGGACCCAGTTTTAGCCCTTGCCCTTTTCTCTTCTATCTTCACCTCTACATCAGATAAACATGCTCCTTTTAAGAATCACAGAATCAGAAATCGCGCTAATCCTTGGTTCTCTCCTGAATTAGCAAATATTTTTCTGCAAAAGAATCAAGCATGGGCCTTGGCGAGGAAAACAGGTGCCCCAGCTGACTGGCTGTCTTTTAGGCAACTGAGAAACAAATGTACTTTAGCTGTCAAAAAGGCCAAATCGAAAACACTTCCTAAGTGCTATGACAGACTCTGCCGGTGATCCAGCAAAAGTCTGGAAAACCGTTACCTCATTGAAAAGGGGAAATTCTTCCTCTTCCTAAGAAAATGATCTCAGACTCCTGTATTACAAGTTAAAAAAAACGTATCTGTGATGCTTTTAATAAGCATTTTATCACTGCTGGTTTTTTATTTGAAAAGAAAAGTGGCCAATGTGGTTCTGGCAGAAGTCCTAGCTGCCTTATGTGCCATTGTGTCACGATGTGGGTGTGGGAATGACCAAGGCGCAGCGCAGAGATAGTAGTTCGACATTTTAATAATATACTATGTATATAAACAAAACGAATGACGAACTACAGAAACAAACAAACGGTGTACAAAAACGTCACGTACTCAAAACAAACACGAATGAACGGACGTAACAAAGAGCACACTTACATTTCACCGTGACTGCGAAATACATCGACAACGACCCACACCAGAGTGAATGACAGACTAACTTATATAAGATCCCTAATTAGAGACAATGCGGTGCAGCTGCCTCTAATTAGGGATCCACCCAAAACCCACACAGAAACAGAAAAGAAAGACACTGTCAGACTCTGACCATAGCTACATAGAGAAGCAAATAGGCCGTTCTTACTTAAGTGTGCTGCACCTCTCATTGCTGGTTCAGTGACACACTTTAAGCACAGGAACTATCCCCAAGGTGTGGAAATCAGCTTTTGTTCTGCCATTACATAAAGGAGGTGACTATAGTGATCTGGATAATTACCGACCCATTTCTAGACTCCCCTGTCTGGCAAAGATCTTAGAATCCTTAGTCAGTAAACAGTTACTATCTTTTCTTTCTGCAAACAGTATTCTTAGCATCCATCAATCTGGGTTTAGACCAAAACACAGTACCACATCGGCCACTATGCTTGTTGTAAATGATATTGCAAATGCCTTAGATAATAGAAGGCACTGTGCTGCGTTTTTTGTTGACTTGTCTAAAGCCTTTGACACTGTAGACCATGCTATACTTTTACATACGCTGTCAGCTATTGGACTGGGTACTGACGCCTGCCGATGGTTCTATGATTATCTTAAAGATAGAACTCAGGCCGTCTTGGTCGATGTGGTCAAGACCGAACGAACAGGTCTCTGCATATAAATATTTAGGCGTATGGTTAGATGATAGGCTCTCCTTTCAAAAACATGTTACTGAATTGGGAAAAAAGTTAAAATTCAAGTTAGAGTTCTTTTACAGAAACAGGGCCTGTACTTTTTTATCCGTTTTAGATTATGGTGATGTTATCTATATGCATTCTTCGGCAGCCACATTAAAACCACTGGATGCTATTTACCATTGTGCACTCAGGTTTATCAGGGGGTATAGTTTCAGAACACATCACTGTATTCTATACCAAAATGTGGGTTGGGCCACTCTGTCTGTGAGGCGAGAAAAACATGCTCTTCTGTTTATTTATAAAGCACTCCTTTTAAAACACCTGCCATATATTTCAGAATTAATTTCCACTAGACATACTAATTGTAATACCAGATCTCTGTAACGAATGCCCCGCGCAGAGCACCGGTCCCTCCTCCTCTCCAGCGATCATCCTCGCCGGCGTTCTAACCGGCGGTCGGAGGAAGATGGTAGCAACACCCTGATGACCCACATCTGTTCCTCATCGGTCATCAGGGTCACTATTTAACTCCATGTTTTCTGTTCAACCCTTGCGGGTTATTAGTCTTTCTATGTATATTGCTGTCTTTTCTTTATATTAAAATCCTATATACGCTATTTTCCTCTCTCTCGCTCGTTCTTAGCCTCATCACTCACTTTCACCCCTCGCAATATCACAGAATAACCCGCCCAACCAGAGGCACCTTTTATTTTTTTTCACTTACCTGTTTTTGTCATCTTCACCGTTAACTCTTTTCTTTTCTCACTCATATCCCTAGGTCTCCATGGACGGGCACGTAGGGGGAGCTGGGACACCCGGTAGGTCTCCAGAGCTGGAGGAGAGGCTCCAGGCCATGGAGACACAGGTCGCCGGGTTGGTTAAGGCTCTCGGGGATATGATGTCTCTCATGGCGGCACGATCGAGCGGGGAACACCCGGTGGCTTCACAGGGAGCTACTGCGCCCCCAGCACCCGATCGTGTGGAGTCTCGGCACGTCCCGAGAGGAGAACTCCGGAGAGCCACCCCAGACAAATATGATGGCAATCCGGAGGGTTGTCGTGGGTTCCTTCTTCAGTGCGAGCTGTATTTGGGTGATCAGCCAGTGCCCGATTCGGAGAAGGTCCACACGATGATCACTCTCCTCACGGGGCGTGCACTCGAGTGGGCAACGTCACTGTGGGAGAGCGGATCCGAAGAGTTACGGTCGGTTCCTAAATTCGTCGCTCAGTTCCGAGCCGTATTTGACCATCCAGCGGAGGGGAGAGATGCGGGCGAGCGGATTATGCGCCTTGCCCAGGGGAAGGGCACGGCCTCGGAGTATGCCCTGTCATTCCGGACGCTGGCGGCGTCCAGTGGGTGGAACGAGCCGGCTCTTAGGACCGCCTTCCGTAGGGGGCTACGGGTGGAGGTCCAAATGGAGCTGGCCTGTGTGAGTCAATCTATGCCCCTGGACGCCTACATCGCCCGGGCCATTGCCATCGACGGTCAGCTCCGAGACCGTGACCAACTGGCGCGCCGCGCGCATTCTCCCCTTCCTCGATCCGAGCCGGAACATGAGCCGATGGAGGTGGGGATCACGAGACTCTCCGCGGAGGAGAGAGAGCGACGGAGTCGTCAGGGACTTTGTCTGTACTGCGGGGAGAGGGGTCATGTCAGGAGGGCATGCCCCTCTGTGCCAGCAGGACGCAGGAAAGGGGTAAGTGGCCGGATGGCTCAGGTGGGCACAGTAAGTGTTTTACGGGCTGAGAAAATCGCCAGACCTTTCTGCTGTTCAGTTGTGCTGTCTGGTAACTTCCCCGATTATGTATCCACAGCCCTGATTGACTCCGGAGCGGCGGGGAGTTTCATTGACCGGACTTTGGTTGACGCTCTCCGGCTGCCGTTGCGCCGTTTGAGGTCCTCCCTGCCAGTTCAGGCTCTGGATGGAAGGCCGGTGGGTTCCGGTTCCATTACCCACGTTACCCGTCCAGTCACCCTCACCATTCACGGCTGCCATCGAGAGAGGCTGGAATTGTTGGTGATCTCGTCGTCCATACATCCGGTCATCTTGGGACTTCCCTGGCTCCAGCAGCACAACCCTACCATCAGCTGGAGCGCACGGAGGATTCTGGGATGGTCGGATAAATGTAGGAAGACCTGTATTCCAACGACGGTAGGGGCAACATCGGTGGAGAGTCCGGAAAGTGCCCTCCCGGGGAACATTCCGCCCGAATATGAAGATCTACGCGGAGTGTTCTCCAAAGAAAAAGCCAAATGTCTCCCTCCACACCGTGATTGGGATTGTGCCATCGACCTGATGCCTGGTGGCATGCCTCCCCGGAAACGTATATATCCGCTCTCTATGGTCGAAACGGATAATATGGAGACGTATATCCGAGAGGCACTGGAGCAGGGGCATATTCGCCATTCTACGTCCCCTGCTTCAGCTAGCTTTTTTTTTGTGAAAAAGAGGGACGGGGGATTAAGGCCGTGCATTGACTATCGTGGACTAAATGAGGTAACAACGAAGTTCCGATATCCAATGCCCCTCGTTCCTGCGGCCATAGAGCAGCTACGGGGAGCGCGTTTCTTCACCAAGCTAGACCTCCGGAGCGCATACAACCTTATACGAATCCGGGAGGGAGATGAGTGGAAGACCGCATTTAGCACGGCGTCAGGTCACTATGAATACCTAGTGATGCCATATGGACTCGCCAATGCCCCCGCGGTATTCCAGTCTTTTCTGAATGAGGTATTTCGGGATATGTCGGGGAGGTATGTAGTGGTATATATCGATGATATCCTAGTGTACTCCCCGACGTTCTCAGAACACGTGACGCACGTTCGTGCTGTCCTCCGCCGTTTACTACAGAACCAGCTGTATGTCAAGGAGGAAAAATGCGCCTTCCACCAAACGGCCGTCTCCTTCCTCGGGTATCGTATTTCTCCGGAGGGGGTGAAGATGGAAGAGTTGAAGGTAGAGGCAGTCAGGTCATGGCCAGTCCCTCGGGACATTAAAGGGCTCCAAAGCTTCCTCGGTTTCGCCAACTTTTACCGCCGGTTTATTAAGGGCTATAGCTCCATCGCAGCGCCACTCACGTCGTTGTTGAAAGGAAACCCTCAACGCCTCACCTGGACCCCGAGTGCCGAGAAGGCTTTTCTCGACCTGAAGGGCCGATTCACCACCGCTCCTCTGCTCCGCCACCCAGACCCGCTGAAGCCCTTCACGGTCGAGGTAGACGCATCGGAGGTCGGGGTAGGGGCGGTCCTCTCTCAGCAGCAGGGGAACCCTCCCCTGCTCTACCCCTGTGCGTACTTTTCCAAAAAGCTGACTGCTGCAGAGAGGAACTACGACGTGGGTGACCGAGAGCTACTGGCGGTAAAGTTGGCATTGGAGGAGTGGAGACATTGGCTAGAGGGCGCTCATGAGCCGTTCACTGTCCTGACGGATCATCGGAACCTGGAATACGTCAGGGCAGCCCGGCGCCTTAACCCCCGACAGGCCCGCTGGACTTTGTTTTTTGAGCGCTTCCAGTTCACCCTGACCTATCGCCCGGGAACAAAAAATGGCAGGGCGGACGCACTCTCCCGCATCCACGACCGGGGGGCAGAGACGAGGCAGGACGTCCCCATCCTGCCTCCATCATGTATTGTAGGACCCGTCTCCTGGGACATCGACACAGAGATTCAACGAGCAGGGAGACGGGATCCTACCCCAGCAACCTGCCCTCCGGGGAAGGTCTACGTTCTAAGGAGAGTGCGGGGAAGGCTGGTAACCTGGGCACACACAACACCTGCCACCGGGCACCCAGGTATCAGTCGGACCCTGGAGGCGCTCCGGGAGAAGTATTGGTGGCCGGGCATGGGGAGGACTGTGCGTCATTATGTACTGTCTTGTGTGGTGTGCGCACAGTCCAAGGCGCCGAGAACGGCTCCAACAGGAAAGCTCCATCCCCTACCAGTACCTCAGCGGCCTTGGACTCACATCGCGGTAGATTTCCTCACCGATCTACCGCCAGCAGAGGGGAAGACCACCATCGCCGTGGTAGTGGACCGGTTCTCTAAGATGGTGCGCTTCATACCACTACCCGGCCTCCCCTCTGCTCTACAGTTCGCTGAGGTGCTTTTTCAACAGGTCTTCCGACAGTATGGACTTCCGGAGGACATCGTATCTGACCGGGGTCCCCAGTTTACCTCTCGTGTGTGGAGGGCGTTCATGTCCAAGCTGGGGGTCGCGGTCAGTCTCACATCCGGGTACCACCCTCAGGCGAATGGGCAAGCAGAGCGCACCAACCAAGAACTGGGGAGGTTCCTTCGGGCGTATTGCATGGAACAGCCAGGTGAGTGGACCCGTTTCCTTCCCTGGGCGGAATACGCTCAGAACTCCCTGCGCCACGCCTCCACTGGTCTGACCCCCTTCCAGGTGGTACTGGGTTTTCAGCCCCGTTTGTGCCCCTGGGGGAGGGGTTCTAGTGAAATTCAGGCGGTGTAGGAGTGGTTTGGGAAGGCTGAGGGAGTCTGGTCCGCCGCTAGGGTCCGTCTGCAGAAGGCAGTTCTGCAGCAAAAGACACAGGCGGACAGGCGGCGGAGTGAGGCTCCAGTGTTCCACCCAGGGGATAAAGCCTGGCTGTCCACGAGGAACCTCCAGCTCCGTTTGCCCAGTCATAAGCTAGAACCCCGGTATGTGGGACCATTCACGGTCCTTCGGAGAGTGAACGAGGTCACCTATAGGTTGAGACTCACACCACCTTATAACAACCTGTCTCCCTCTTTCCATGTCTCTCTCCTCAGACCGGTGGTTCCTGGTCCACTAGGGGGGTCCGGACCTGCAGTGGCGCCTCCACCACCAACGGAGGTAGCTGGGGGTCTGGCATATCGAGTGGACAAGGTGCTGGACTCTCGGCTACGGCAGGGTCGGATCCAGTACCTGGTGGACTGGGCGGGATACGGCCCTGAGGAGCGTAGTTGGGTTCGGGCGGCGGACATCTGCGATCCGTCACTTACCACAGAGTTTCATGCTCGCCGTCCGGATCGACCAGCACCTCGCCCTCGGGGTCGTCCAGGGCGCCGGCGAGTGGCGACGTCGGGAGCCGCGCCTAGGGGGGGGGTACTGTAACGAATGCCCCGCGCAGAGCACCGGTCCCTCCTCCTCTCCAGCGATCATCCTCGCCGGCGTTCTAACCGGCGGTCGGAGGAAGATGGTAGCAACACCCTGATGACCCACACCTGTTCCTCATCGGTCATCAGGGTCACTATTTAACTCCATGTTTTCTGTTCAACCCTTGCGGGTTATTAGTCTTTCTATGTATATTGCTGTCTTTTCTTTATATTAAAATCCTATATACGCTATTTTCCTCTCTCTCACTCGTTCTTAGCCTCATCACTCACTTTCACCCCTCGCAATATCACAATCTCAGTCATGGATTACATTAGAGACGCCTGCAGTCTACACAGATTTGGGTAGAACTGCCTTCAGTTCCTTTGCACCTGTTCTGTGGAACAAATTGCAGACCCACCTCAAGCTAGACACTTTGGTGCCCCTTGCCCATTTCAAAAATATTATGGAGGATCAATATGATGTTGTCTGTGTTTGTCTCTGATGAACTCTATGTTTTCTTTGTTTTTCTTGAAATGTTTCTCTGTTTTTGTATGTTTTGAGATCTTTCATCTCCAAATGTTTGTCTGTGTGTCTAAATTGTACATGTTAACATGTTTACACAGTGCACATCTGTCAAAATAAAGTTTAAATAAATAGCAACCACGGCCACTGAGTGTATATTTTAGTAATCTAGCACTCTCTTTCTATAAAACCTTTGTTCCCGTTTAATGACATTATTAAAAATAAAAAATCAGTCCCACAAAAAAACACAACAAAGCGCGTATGCAAAGCCCTCACTCTGTCACTCAGAATCATACTCCAGTGTCTGCCTGCCAGCTGAAAACCTGCCCCTCTCCCTCCAAATGCTACTGTAGCCAACTGACGTTACAAGCGTGATTCAGAAATTAGGGAGATAGATTTTTTTATTAGAGAAGAATGGATTAACTTTTTGAATGCTAGTTATCACGTTTCACATTGGATTTTTTAACTGCAAAAAGGTAAGAAGTGTTTGTATTTGAATTCTGGTGACACTCTTCACTCACAAGCTTGTTAGCTAGCTAGCTCTGGTCGCTCCTCTGTATGTATAATTCTGTGTCATAACAAGATGACCAGCGCTTCAAGCCAAGCCTCCTCCTCCTCCAGTCTTTGTCACTCTAATCCATGCATGTGTCCCTGTCCGATTACGTGAATCAGACAAAATCATGTCACAAACATTTCCAGCAAATTCAATAAAGGTGCTTTGTTTATAACTTCAAGTATATTCAAATTCAACTCTTGACTTGACCGTCCCCCTGGGGGCATAGGTGCCCCGAGGGAAGGGGTGCCCCTCTCCTGCCAGTGGGTCCCTCTGCCTAGTGATCCCCCTCCAGCCCAAAGAGGACTTCAAGAACATCCTGCTGTCGTCCAAACCGTTGTGATAAAACATTTTTTTTTTGCATTAATTTCAAGCTTCACCAATGCCTCCTTGTCTTCTGTGCTCTATTATTACAGTTTTCATATACTGTGGTATTCTAGTAGGAGAATGTATAAAAGTGTAGTAGTCTAAGTGTAGTTATTTGTGATTAAATGTGTGATCTAACTGCCCCACAATCTAAAATAATAAGGTTGATTATAATAGTCTATCAAAGTAATCAGACTAATTATATTACTAAATTTAAGTTAGACTATATTTAACTGCTTTGCTTAAGTCTTTTATATGTTTGTACATCTCATGTGCTCCTTGCTGCAAAACCAATTGCCCTCTGGTACAAATAAAGTTCACACTTGAACTTGAAACTTTAGACAGATAGATAGATAGATAGATAGATAGATAGATAGATAGATAGATAGATAGATAGATAGATAGATAGATAGATAGATAGATAGATAGATAGATAGATAGATAGATAGATAGATAGATAGATAGATAGATAGATAGATAGATAGATAGATAGATAGATACTAGGGACATTTCATAATTATGCAGTCTTTACAGGAAACGTCTGACTAAGCAGAAGCACCCCCCTCCCCGACGCCCAAGCCAACCTCTTCCCCACTCTAAAAGAGTTAACAAATAACGCAACATATATCCGGATGACTAGATCCGGTTCCTCATTTTAGTGTTTAAAAGCTGAGGCTCTGGTTAGGAGAGCTCAGTCATCTCCTCTCGTCTAGCCGGTTCTAGCCTTCTGAATCAGTCAAGAACAATACAGAACATCTCGAAAGCAACCATGCAGCTGTGCTACGGACCAATGGCGTGCCTCGCTCTCTTCCTCTTGTTAACGGCCACTGGCACTAGTAAGTACAGTCTACTCCTGTAGTGAATATTGGGGGTATAGCCCTTGCAGGACTTGAACCAACAACATTGCATCTGTTCATCCAACAAAGAATATATGGTGCCAAGGGATGAAAACCCTTGGCAAAGTTATGGGTGTGGCCCTAATAAGTATGAGATATTACAGATATGCTGTACAGAGTGGGTTAAAAAAGTTACTAAACTCCATATGCTTCTTTAAATCTTCAGAAGCAAACAAGGTACACAGCTGTTGCACAGAGGTCTCCAGGCAGAAGATCACGGTTCCTATAATCGGAGCCAGATTGCAGAAAAAGAATCCTCCCTGTGTCAAAGCTGTCATGTAAGAACCTCCCATCCCTACTAACAGAGAACGTGGAACCTCACAAATGAAATGTTTAGGCCTCCTTTGACAATCTCCAGCCAGATGAATGAGTAAGGATGAGATTAGGACAGTTGTCTAAATGTTGTCATCTTGCGTTCCACACAGCTTCAAGACTAAAGATGGAGAGTTCTGCAGCCACTGGAAAGAGGACTGGGTTCGAGAGATATTCATTGAGCTGGAGTAAGTCATCAATAGAGTAATGAATGAGTGATCAATAGTCAGTTATATTAATTCATATACATAGTGTAAAATCACTGTAGGCTAACTCAGTTATACTCTCCAGTTACATGGCTGGCTAGAGTAGGTGACCTGCACAAGGCACCTGTACAAGGGCCAGAGGAGAAGACAGAATGTAAAATACAGACATGTTTGAAGCTGAAATGTTAACGATGCTGCTATTCCTTCTAGAAAGGCCAGAAAGTCACTGAATAAACAGAACACCACCACCACTTCCCCGTAGAGGACACTACTTCTTCACCAACATTGTCACTGGCTGAACTTGAGAGATAGCATTGTTTAAACCTGTAATTTAAACAATCAACCTTTAAATTATGTTATTTATGCTGAGCTATAATTTAATCAATTTAAATATTGTGAGAAACTGGTACATTTATTCTTTATTTATTGCCAGTTTAAGTATGTATTGGGTGTCTTATGTGTGTTTGTAAGGGGGCTATGTATAAATTGCAGTTTGATATGCTTTTAACATTCAATTAATTCCTGTGATGTATATGTATATCAAACTGGTTTAAAAACAAAACAGCAGCATATCCAATGGAGAATTGAAGATGTAAGAATTGATGCCACAAAATATTTTTTACAAAATAAAAAATATTTTCCATTAATAATGCACTTGAATAACTTGTTATCCGTTCTTATAATCTCTCAGTCATTGCAGTATCCTGGATGAATGGTTGAATAGGCTTTATTCCATTCATTCATTTATTGCTGTTGTTCCACTTTGGCTGCACCTCTGTTGCCGCCATCTGGCGGATTGAACGTAACATTGCAGCTTCAGCCTTCATGTTGATTGATATGATTGACATTAGCTAGGTTAACATCGAATTGAAGACAGATTTTCATGCGAATATTCTAAATTCCGCATAAAACCAATATGCGCATTTTTCCACCAGAGATGGGTTTCCATCAAATTTACTTTTATCAAAAGCTGTGTGTGATAACGTAGTGCACATACAAGTACTTCTTGCTGTTAAATTCACCGAATAAAAAATATAATTTAAATGGGTTTCCATCGCATTTTCAACTCTGATGGTTTTGTCCCAACATTTTACGTTATATAGAACCAGATGTGCTCTTAGCAGTGGTGGATTTCGATCGTGGATAAATCTTCATAGCCACTTGAAAGAGCATGAAAAGGGAAAATGGCACTGTGACAACATGCAGAGCTGGCGGGAATTAGATGAACGGCTGAAATCTGGCAAAACCATTGATAGTGCCCGTCAGGAATTACAGGCCCTGGAAGTACAGCACTGGAGGGCTGTGTTAAGCAGAATAATTGCCATTGTTTGCCATTTAGCAGAACGCAACCAGGCATTAAGAGGACACTCAGAGAAACGTTTTGAGCCCCATAATGGCAACTTCCTTGGACAGATAGAGCTGATGGCACAGTTTGATTCCATAATGAGCAAACATCTTAGAAGGATTAACAAAAAGGAAATCAAGGATCGTTACTTGAGTAACACCATCCAAAATGAGTTAATTGCATTAGTTGGACAGAAAACATGTGATGCAATTGTGCAGAAAGTCAGAGGCCAAATACTTTTCAGTCATAATGGACTGCATCCCAGACATCAGCCACACAGAACAGTTGTCCCTGGTGCTACGCATTGTGAACTGTGAGTCAGCTGTGGGAGCCTTCATCTCAGAGCACTTTGTTGGGTTTATCAGCGTTGATGACACCACAGGAAAAGGCTTGTGCAATACCCTCCTTGAGCAGCTGAACCACTTGAAATTGAACATTGCAGACTGTCGTGGGAAGTAATATGACGGGACAAAGCAGGGGGTCCAGAAAAGAGTGGTGGAACTGAACAATAAGGCAATGTGTGTTCCCTGCAGCATTCACACGCTAAACCTTGTTGTGGCTGATGTAGCCAAGTCATCTGTACTCTCTGTGAGATTTTTCGGCAATCTTCAGCGCCTTTAAAACCTCTTCAGCTCCTCAGTACAGCGCTGGTCAATACTACAAAATCATGTGAAGCTCACAGTGAAAAGTCTGTCAACAAGATGGGAGTGCCGCATTAACAGTGTGAAAGCACTTCGCTACCAAATGCCTGAAGTGGTGGAGGCTTTAACTGCACTCAGTGAACAAGCAACAGAGAAGAAGGATGGGGAGACATTGTCTTCATCACAGAGCCTGTGTAAGGAGCTGACAACATTCTCTGTTCTGTGACTTGGTACAATGTGTTGTATAAGGTAAACCGCGTCAGCAAACTCCTGCAAAGCCCCAGTGTGTCAATTGAGACAGTGAAGAGGGAGACGGATGGTGTTAAACAGTTTCTCTGGGAATACAGGGATGGTGGACTTGCCTCAACCCAGATAGATGCAAGAGAAATAGCTGAGAAAATGCAGATGTGACATTCCCAGTGGAGAGACAGAGAAGAACAACTCACCAATTCCTCTATGAGGGCACAGAGGAAACCTAATTCACACCAGAACAGCGCTTTAAGAAAGATTTGTTTCCTTGCCCTGGTTGATATGGCTCTGAATAGTGTCAGTGAGAGGTTCACACAGGTGGACCAATTTTTTTTATATTCAGCAGATAACATGAAGACAGTTGAGGCTCTAGGTGGCAGCACATGCACACAAATTCCATCCACAATAATGAGGTAGTCTTATGTCCTGGTTTCAAACCATCTCATATGAATAAAAGTAGGTGCTACTAACGCATACTTAGTTCCATTCCTCTCCTCTACCTCCTTACAGCTAGTATCTTCTTCTTTGGTATTGTGGCGGTCCGCAAACAATGTTATAGGTGCATGCCGTCACCTACTGTGTTGGCTGTGTATTAGCCTACTAATCTGTAGTATGAATTCATTACACTTTGTGAGAAAAAAAATCACCCTACCAACTAACTACACCCATTAAAACCTCATCACTATTCCACTACTTTGGCCCTATCTGATCCTACACCAGGCCAACAGCCTGGGAGGACAGGACATATCATTCAAAACACCCTGTAACTCTTCTGCAATAAAAATTCCTACACCCAAGTACTTCTCTGCAGCTGCCACCACAACATCCTTTGTGATTTACGTTCCATTTCTGCTGTACAGTTGACAACCATGGCCATAAACGCCAAAACACCAACCTTACTGAAACACATGTTATTCCTATCACTCTCTAATGACCTCGGCCTTGATGAGTACCTCCAAGTAGAGCACACATATAATTACATTGTTTAACCTGTGTTGGACATACTATAAGAAGCAGTGATGTGAAGCTTCTGCATCTACTTCCTGCCAACACCTTGATAGCTTTTATTTCACAACAGAGGATGTGTGTTCCTGTATATTATGTGTCTAGGTCTATATTGTGATTATATTGGTCTGTATTGTGAGTGTGTTGTATCCCCTCCTCCAGCTGATGTGTGACCTTAAGCAGGGTGCACCGGTCCCCAAGCCTCTCGAGAGCGAGGATGACAAGGACACGGCCACCGGTGGCATCATCTGTGAGATGGCGCGCATGGACACCTTCCAGCAGATGTGCTACGGCGTCTTCTAAACACAAACACCTCATGATATGACAGATTTGTTGTACTTTAACTGTAATTGAGAAAATATTGTATAAATTGGCTTTATATAATTCAAAATGATTAAATACACAGTAATTTTCCCAAATTGTTGCTTTGTCTGTGTGAATCGGGTCATTTGATGTCATGATGGTTTTCTGTGGTTTTCCACTGTCTGCACTGAACTATGTTTCAATTCACAATCCCGTTCACAACTAATGTCCATGCAGTTGTCAGCTCTAGTTTTACGGTAATGTGAGTGAAATAAATAATCAAGGCAATATATTGAATTCTTTATTTCTGTCTTAAAATAAACAAAAATTGAATGCAAAACAATATAACTAATTGAAGCAGTTGACTTAATTAGCTTCTATTGTGGTTTCAGAAGATACCTGAAACTTGAGTGTGAATAAAGTACAATCATCAACGACGGCAAACCTCAAGATATGCATTAAATCTGCATAATTTAGCTGCATTACTGAATTGTGTTACTGGTGATGTTGAATGTTACGGTGCTGTTGGAGAATGTGTTGCGAATGGAGAAAGTTGTCACTGTGGGTGAATGTTCCTTTCAGAGTGGAGTGGGGGTTTTTTTTCCATCACATTGTTGCTGTGGACATCTTCTTCAGTTTGGAGCTGCACATAACAGAATATGAAAATCATTTTGAGTTGTATTTTTCAGAACAAGTGTGATAGAAGGCAGTAGTTTATACACGAAGACATTGCCTAAGACCCGTATGGCTAGTTTGATTGACATCCAGCTTTAAAACTCTCCTGTAAGTGAAATCTGGTGTACATGTAGCTCTGAGACATTTTGGTGTGTGTGGTTGAGTGAGAATGCTTTGTGTGTTGAGAGAAGAGTGTGTGTACCTGAGACGAGCAAGAGCCTTCCTCACCCACTCGTCCTTAATGCTGGCGCATACCTTCTTGTTCCTCGCGGTATAGAAGCTACAACAGAAAACACACTTAACCCTCAACCTCATAGAGATTACAAATATGAGCATACATTTTGAGTGTATGGTAACTTTGTGTGTGTATACACTTTGTGCAGGGCTTACATGATAGCGTCATTGTTGCACACCTCCTTGTAACTCTGCTGTTTGTAGCCTTTTATCTGCTGGTAGGGTACAGGCTTCTCCTGGTACTCCACACAACAGTAAAGTTTCCTAGGACCATCTGAACACATACAAGCACACACATCAATCAGCCACAGGCCACATCAATTCAGACAACATGAATGTAAAATGTGTATTTCAAGGCTTCTATCTTGTTATCTGATCTAACAATATGACCCCAAAACAGAGTTGGCGGGTCTCACAGCTAGATCTTATCAGAAAATTAAAAGGAAAAAAGCTGGTTAATTTACATGGGTAAACTGTTAAACAGGTAAACTCACATGCTGCTGAGGTTGAACTAAGCACGGTCACAATGCAGCAGAGAAGCAGGATTGTCTCTAGGTATCTGGAAGCCATGGTGATGTTACGTATGACGAGAGAAGATACACTGAACAAACCTACTGACTGGTCATACTGTATATACCCCTACAAACGGGTGTGTGTTTGTGGAATACACTGATATGTGTCAATCATGTCATACACTCCTAACCTATGGTTTCTAAAATGGGGACAGGAAGCCCACCTCTGCATCATTGCAGACATAGATGCTAACACTGCAGTTTAGTGACACACAGATATTGTGTTATTGTGGTTCTCTACCCCTGTCCATGACCTGTTCACATGATCCTTTATTTTTTGGAACCTATGTCCATTTTTGCACTGGTGTCACGTTGCATAGAGAGGTCCCAAGGTACTGAGCAGTAATGTGAAGTAACACCCTTTAATATAAACAAAACAACAAACTGCGAGCACGCGCAAACATGAACTGGTGTGCAACAAAAGGAACGCACACAAAGACCCACACACAGGTGGAAAACCACAAACTCAGCATAGTTATCCAGAGAGGTCTCTGGACACTAAACCTGAACACCATAAAGGTTTCCAGAGACCTCTCTGAACATAGATCATTACAACTGGTTGTTGTATGTTAATTTGTTCTCTGTCAATTTACCTGGAAAAGATCATATCAACTGTACTTTCCTAATGGTGCTTGAATGGTGCGTGTTTTGATTGATATGCATTCATAGTGTCCTTACAACTAAGGACCCCATCAAGGCACCTCTTGGCCGAACAGCAGAAGTTTTGGGCTGACAGACAGAGGGTTGATGCTCAAGACCCACAGAAGCTACCGTTCTAATTCACTGCAGTATTGTCCCTTCTGACATTTTCAACAAGAAGATGGGGATACAACCACATAAAAATAAAAGCGGTACATTTAGAGAATGATGTGAATGGAAGATCTCTAGCATGGACATAAAGTCTGCTAATCGTTGATCAATAGTCAAACATGTAGGTGCCTTTTATAAGCTAAATAATATGAGAGTGTTTGTGGTAAAGTTATGAAGCAATAGCAAGTTGTCAAAAAAAATACAAATCTGTACCATGACCCATTTAGTGATGTTTCTGCAAATCTCAGACAACAGCAAACATCTCACCTGACCTAGATAAAAGAGATGTTGTGTTATCATGCAGCACTCAACATTCGATGAGTCTCAATAACAAATGCCATGAGAAACATCGCTATGGGGTAAATACCACTATGTGGGTTCATTGAGCCCAGAATCTGGTGCAGCACTGTACAGAAAACAAATGTGGCCTAACTACATAAGATGATTAGAAAGTGCATGTTAAGTGCATGCCATGTTTCAAGCATTATTTCAGAGTTGAAATGGCTTAAAATCAATTGTTAAAAACTCAAATCAATAGTTGTTCAATACAGTGGAGGCTCCTAAGAAGAGGAAAGGGAGGACCATCCTATTCAGTGATCTTTTTTGAGTTTTTTTTTAAATATTGAAACATTTCAAAAAGTTATCCTTTTTAGATAAAACTATATTAAATATATTCACATGTCACCAAATAATTGATTAAAACACAGTTTTCCAATGAAGGTCTACAGTAGCCTCAACAGTCCTCTGTAGGGTAGCACCATGGTGTAGCCAGAGGACAGCTAGTTTCCATCCTCCTCTGGGTACATTGACTTCAATACAATACCTAGGAGGCTCCTGGTTCTCACCCCCTTCCATAGACGTAAAGAGAAATTATGACAACTACTGAAAGCTTAAGCTACAGCTAGCTAGCACTGCATTTCATAAAATGTGGTGAGTAGTTGACTCAAAGAGAAAGAATGCAGCTAGCTAGTTTAGCCTATTTAAACATGCTATGTTAGCTAGCTGGCTATGGTTATCCAACATTGGAACTCTTCCATGTCAAGGTAAGCTTTTGGTTGTATTAATTTATTGACACCGGGGCCCACCGGTGTAACTGCTAAACTGCTTGCTGACTGTGTACACAGTACTGCATGACTGTAGCGGGTTTACTAATGCTTTATTTGTAGTAGCTACAGTATGTTGACTGTAAGGTTAGCTAATATGGTGACAACGATGTTGGCTGTGTGTAGCGGTTAGTGGTTATGATATGGTTTGGCTTGGAAGGTTTTTTCCACCTGGTCACAGACAATGTTGTGCATTGAAGTCCACGAGCAAAGGGAAAAGATGACAGGAGGAGGGCGGGTAGATGCGAGAAGGAATTATACAACGAGCAAAGTGATCATGGTGTTTGTATGTGGCTGCTATGAAAGTGAACTGTGTTAGCGTGTGATCAGGGGTGTATTCATTCCATCGATTCTGTTTAAAAACTTTTTTTTAACGGGGCAAATGGAACAAAATGGGGATAAACATACCTGAATTTGTCCAATAGAAACTCTTGTTTACCACTGTTGGACTAATGATTACACCCTAGATCAGCTAGATGCAGGCAAGAGTGTGCAAGGTGGTATTGAACGTGTCACTCTCTGTAAAAAATGTCTCTCGACCTGTAGCAACCTCATGATGGGTGTAGGGAACATATTGATGTTACATTGAGCTGGGTGAATGGAATATGAATGACAGCCATCCAATATGCTGTAATAGAAATAAGGCCATGCTCAAAAAAAAAAATAGTCCTCCCTCAACTTAAACGGCACGATCGCCACTGGTTCAATAGCTGTGACAAGTTTGGTGATTTTTTAAATGCTTTTTTGTCATTAAGCCACTTTAAATTCTCCAATATGTGAAAGTGCCATTAAAAAGCCAACCCCCACGAAGAGTTTGGAGTTGGTGGAGTGGTAACCTTCTGAGGGAGTGGTGTGTGTGAGTTTGGGATATTGGTGAGTTTGGGTTAGTGTGATGGCGGCCTCTTCATCAACTCCAACCAGTGTGCTAATTCCAGCGTGAAAAGAAGGCCCGAAAAATTGTCAAAGACTCCAACCACCCAAGCCATAGACTATTTTCTCTGCTGCAGCACAGCAAGACGTACCGGGGCATCAAGTCTGACACCAACAGGCTCTTGAACAGCTTATATCCCCAAGCAATACAACTGATAAATAGCTAACAAAATAGCTACACAGACTAACCTTGAATCTTTATTGACCTTTATTTCAATCTTTGCACTCTATGCACACTCACAGGAACATACACACTCACACCCCACTGTAACTCCATCACACATCATTTTCTCACTCATAATATGCACATACATTTCTGCTGACTCCAAACACCCACTCATATACAAGCTGCTGCTACTCTGTTTATCTTATCCTGCTGCCTAGTCCTTTTACCCCTACAGTATCTACCTCCATCACGCCAGGATACTTAACACATCTTATTGGAACTGACTTTTTAAATATTTTCTGTATATAGTATGCTTACTTACTTTTTAAAAACTTTTATTTAACTAGGCAAGTCAGTTAAGAACAAATTCTTATTTACAATGACGGCCTACCTACAGGGTCAGCCGTTGGATCAAATAAGGGTTAAATGCCTCGCTCATCTGACACATCGACAGATTTTATATATATTGATTTTTTTAGCCCTCTGGTATTTGAACCAGCAACCTTTCGGTTACTGGCCCAACACTCTAACCACTAGGCTACATTGTTATTGATTATTGCATTGTTGGGTTTTTAGTTTGTAAGAAAGGCATTTCACATTTCACTTGTGCCTGTGACATTACAACTTGAAACTGGAACATTGTATTGACTGGAATGGAAAAATTGGAACGGTATTAAACACATCAAACATATTGAAACCAAATGTTTGACTCTGTTCCATTAATTCCATTTCAGCCATTACAATGAGCCCATCGGCCCTCCTAT